>UFQX01000245.1:601289-671421 GCA_900497675.1 Arapaima gigas
AAAAAAAAAAAAAAAAAAAAAAAAAAAAAGTCGAAATAATGCTGGTTAAAATGAATTCGGACGCACAGACCCGTGTGTGCTGTATGGATTAAGTCCCAGAGATGAGTGTGAGACACAGGCGATTTCTGACAGAATTAAATGGAAGCGAAACCGGTCAGTGTTAAATAGCCCGGACGACACCCCCCCTCCCCCATCCGCTTTATAGCGGTGTTTTATATGCGAGGAGCGGGACGGGACGGGATTCTGTAAACACAAGTCCGTGGGCTTTCATATTTCTCCGTCCCTCGGAGACCCTTTTCCATTGGAAAGTGATAAGATTATTCAATCAGGACGGTGAAATAAGGAGACCACTTAATTCGACCGCAGGGAATTCGGTTCCACTTGGTTAGCCTAGACACGGCCATCCGTCCAAATCAATTTAATTCTGGAGGAAAAGACCGGGTGGAAAAACGCACGAGAGATCACGCATCCGCACGAAGCGGTTCCTCACTTTCTGCTTTTCCTATTTTTCCCCCGCGCGAAAACCGCTCGGTTTCGCAAACCTCGCCGTAAGACGATCCCTCGCGACGCTGATATTTCCTTTACTTCCCCAGATTAAAAAAGTGCAACAAAAGCAGCGTGAAAGTGACGGAATCGTCGCTTCGGGCGAAAGTAACTGTACGGATCGCTCGCGCCTTACTGCGCAGAAGACGCCCCGGGAAGCGCTTCTGCTGGCCTTTCTGACGGATTCGAGCGAAAACGAGTGTGTTCCAGAAATCCAGTGTCTGACATCGGTCCAGGACGAGGAGCCCGGCGCCCTACCTTGAAGAAGCCTTTGCAGCCCTCGCAGGTGCGCACTCCGTAATGCTGGCACGCGGCGTTGTCCCCGCACACTGCGCACAGACCCTCGTTTGACGGAGACCCCCTGGACGGCGGGGACGGCACCTGGCCGTCCATCAGCTGGTGCGCGTGGCCGAGCTGGAGGGAATGGGGAAAGCCCATGGCCGTCTGTTTCCGAATGGCGCTGGGCACGGCGAAGCTCTGGCTCTCTAAGGCACGGTGAGCTCCTGGGGTGTCGGGGTTCATGGACACGTGGAGTGGGCCGTCGAATCTCATCTGGCAGCTGGACACGGGAGTGCCGGGAGGGGACTGCTTGAAGGAGAACAGGGAGAGCCTGGACACCGGGTTCTTGCGCTGATCTATCATATGAGTGGTCGCCACGTAGTTCTGGTGGAAACTGTGCAGAGAAGCCGGCTCGTCCCACATGTGGTTGGGCTGCACTTGGAAGTTTGGTGTGCTGGGGGTGTGGGGCGAGGAGGGCTTGTAATACATGGAGCCGGAATGGGGCATCATCTCTTCAGACTGTGGTGGCAGGTGACTCTGCTGGTGGTAGCTGTGCATTTGGATGTCCTCCACCTTGATGGAGGACTGCTCTCCAGCATGGGGCATTTGGTATATACAGGGAGGCTTGACGTCGTAGCTGGTGTTGTAGTTGTCCATGAATGTGCTGAAGCTGGGAAGAGAGGTTGTGGCTGTGATCTCGGTGTTGGTCAGGTCCATACTAAACTTAACAAATTCGGGTGTTAGGAAGTCGCAGCTGTACTCTCCAGCGGTGTGGTAGCTGTAGCTCTGGGATGCGGGACTGGCTCCTTGAGGTGATGACCCATACTGAGCCTGAACGCAGGGCATGGCTGCAAACGAAAAGCGACGAAATGCTCATATATTCATACCTTCAAAAGCTCCACAGCGTGCAGAACAAGGGTTTTCAAAAGTATATCCAACTACAAAATCAAAAGCGAAACAGCATATTCGCAAATGCATAAACTACAGATAAAGTTGTTGGTGTTTTTTTTTTTTTTTATTTTGAGTGTGATTTGCAATAATCCACTTTTAATTCGTGTGAAAAAATGGAGGATTTTTTAATAAAACATCAAGGCTCAAATCAAACTTTTTGAACCCCCTCGCCCCCCACCCTGCATTTTTAGGCGCTATCGGTGGAATGTAATGGGGAGGGAGATGGACGGGACCTGCGCGTGCAGACAAAAATATGAGGTGTATTTCCATACCTTCAGTCGAGTGACTGTGTTTCTCTTAGGACAGCTAAAATGGACAATAGTATCAGCTGTTTCTCGATCACTTTTATTTCAAGAAAGCAGCTTTCCTTTGGGAACTCCTCCTAGAAAATGAAAAAAAAAGTACCACAATGGCTTTTTGAAGTTTTGCCGTCACTTGCCCGTCTTGCGTGCAGCAAACCTTCATTTTCTGCCAGCATTCTAAGATTCCACACAAGCAGCCAGCCTTTCTGCTCACATCGACGTCGCTAACATGATAGAAAATATTACTAAGCAACTAAACTGCATAAAACGATATCTAAAGCAATGTCGACTGCAGTCCACACAGTCAAATTCGACCGTCTCTTTTTGCAGACGAGAAGGGTCCCGTGTAGAAACCCCCCAAATGAAACACAAGATTAACAAAACTCGTCGAGCATCAAAGGAGGAAAAAAAAGATAAACTTTTAAAAGTGAGCAGATAAATAAAAGTAGTTCAGGGTATCCGTGCTGTCCAGCAAGTTTGACAGAACACAGTTTTCCTTGCGCATTCTAGGATTTCACTACTACTCGAGTCCGGCTTATCATAAATAAAGATATTAATAAAGAAAATCCCCGGCAACGGCACTGATAACCATACGTTAACTCGTGCAATTTCTATGTAATCCCAGCAATGTCAGTAAAATGACACCGTTTTAACCGGTATGTAAGATCACCTGGAAAATTGTGCACCGCAACACCGCCGACAAGCCGGGCGCTCCCGAACAACAGCGGAGATCAAAGTGGACATGAGCAAAACAGTTAAACCGATAAAGGTGAAGAATTTACCCCAGGAAAAGCATGCCGAAGTCCACGAGTTGCAAATGCGGAGGACGGGCAATTCTGCAATTCAGATCAAAATCACAAAAGAGCAGAAACGCAAAGCCGGTACCTTACTGTGTCCTCAGAGCAGTGCTTCGCTATCCATGCAGGCGGAGCGCGCGCTTCTTCAGTGCGGGACGCAGAACAAAACCCCCAAACCATGAAGCGGCGCGTGAGCGGAGGGGCGAGTGGAGCAGCGCGGCTCTCCTTCAGCACCGCCGAGGGACGACAGCTCAGACTGGCCCCTTCTCCTCAATGTGCCTTTGTTTATGTGAGCCTCGAACACCGGAGCCCACGTGTCTAAAATGTGCGCGTCACGCGCGTCGTCAACAACCACGCACCAATCCGTGTCACGCGGGGACCGGCCTTCCCCGCGCGCCACTGCTGGCCGGCGCACTGGCGCGCGGCTGAGCGATACCTTCAGGTAGCAAACCAGCGTGGATCGCAGAGCTTCTGCACCTGAGAAAACCCAGTAGCAGGAAATGCTGCCACATAGATCAACCGTGACGCGCACGTTTTGGTCCCTCCCGCGTCCCAGTGTGTCGCTGTGCGGACGTCCCTGTTCTCTCAGCGCGCAGCCAGTGTGTAGGAAGCTCAGGTGTGTCGCCTGTTTTAGAGCCAGGTGAGTTTGCTGAAAACCTAAAGTCTTAACGTGGATTGACTTCTGCACTTTGGGCGCGTCGCTGAAATGTATTTCTACCTCATTTAGTAAATAAGCAAATCATGTTTACGGGTCATTTGACGTTTTAGTTGCTCAGATGCCGCTCTGTCGATGCGTTTCCAAGGCAACTCAAAGCTTTTCCTGCTCGCTGTGTTCTTTCGCTATGTTTGCAAGGGCCAGGTTGACATCTGTAGACTAACTTCAAAGTTGATGGCAGGAGAACCTTATTGACTGTGTAGTAGCATCACCACGTGCGGCTGCCAAAACACACCGACTGATCTCAGCGAGAAAATGCCAGCAAACCTGCTGTTCTGCTGTGTCCCCAAAACTAGCAAACGTACAACAGGTCATTTGCAACCGCATTTATATTTCACTTCTGCAGCTGGAGCTGGTGACGCATCTTAGCAATGGTAGATTCAGCTCAAACAGGTGGGTGGACACCTTTCTCTGCTGATACTGAGCAGATATGGAGCGTTCACTGAGTGTCAAGCTACGTGGACTGTCGTGGGTCGTGCGTGAGAGAAAAAAAGGCAGAAGACAGAATGATGCTTGATGCAGGGGGTCATGTCTTTGACGCATCCCAAAAACTGCCAAAAATAACCCTAGAAGCAATGTCTCATATTAGATTCTTCTTCTCCTCCTCCTCCTCCTTCTTATTATTATTATTACCCATAAAGTCTGTTGGCAATTCATTAGTATATAGTTGTGATTGAACTTCTTATGGAAACAAGTGCATGGGTTTAGAGATATAGTGTAGTTTATTTTTCAAGTTTTCAAGACACAACTTTTAAACTTTAAATGCTTTTATTTCTCCCTAGGGAAAATGGTACTGTTGCAGTGAAGCAAATCATGAGTATTTATAGAACTGCTTGCGTGGGGAAGACCACTGTTACTGCATGGTATTGAAAAGTCGTGACCGGATTTGTTAGTTAAGCGCAGCGACCGGTTAAGGAACGCGACTAAACCAGCTTCCCGCAGAGGGTAAGTGAAAACTCTGCAGTAACTACACTGCAACTTGTCCCAGAAACTTGCTGCACGCCACATGTAAAACACCGGCATCGATTGCTTTCAGCAGACATTTACTTACAGAAGTATGAAAAATTGAGTCGCTTTTCTATAATTTTATTTTCCTTTAACATTTAGCCTCAAGCCTGATGTGTACAAAGTGGGACCAAGAAATATGGGACACAGTCTGGCTTAAAAAAATCTTTATTCAGCATTATCCAACGTTCATGTTCCAATACAGTTGAGAGTGGCAAACATAGGAAAGGAAAAACATCCGGGGAAAATTTGTTCGACTTCCAACAATTACGACACGGCGCAGCAAAATCGATCAGATCAGGATCTATGGTGAAAAGGGCAGTTGTCTTCTTTTCCATTTCCATATGTCAGTCTCACTGCACATATACATTTTCATAAAAGACAGTCAGTGGTCCTTCAAAACAAAGGGAACTTTTCTAAATGTTTTTGGTTAATTGTTACATAAGAGTGTATAGTGGTTTAAAAGTTTTGATGGATAACAGTGTACAGAGACTACAGTGACCAGCTATGTCTTCCAGTGACACAGGGAACAAATATTGAACTACATTTGAACATCGTCATAATGCACATCCAAGGCAACCCCCCCCCCCACTCCCATTCTCAACAGTGCAGGATGTTAAACGTGAGGACAAACAGATTGTCAGACTGAGACGACATTAATTCACCCATCCAAAATCGGAGACTGTATAAACTCGGAGCTCGTGCGGGAGACGGCGTAAGTTTTCCTCCTTAACTTTTGTATTCCACCGCTGGTGTTTGCAAATGTCTGTAAAAAAAGTGTGAAATGTCAAACACACAATGCAGAGCAAACAATATTTATTGTTAGGGGTTCCTTTTGGCAGGCAATGTCGGTGCGTTACATTGTACAGTGTGCTCTGAGTTTAATGAACAAATCCTACGCCCTTTGTCATTTAGCAAGTAAAGACAAGGAACAGACAATAAACAGTGTTATTTGTTATTGAAGTGTACTGTAATGACTTTTAAAACACTACTGCAGAGGCAAAAGAGCAGCCATCAGGTACAGTTCTCTGCCTCACTTAGTTCAACGTTTTAATTGTATGATTTAAGCGTAAAACAAATATAACCTAAATCGAAAACAATATCCAGTCACACCTCACAGTGCTGAAATTTCCCCACCAAATACAATTTTTTTTTTTTTTTTTGGTAAGGACTGAGGAATTTCTTTGTTATACTTTGGCCTTATTCTGCTGAGAGTGGCAATGGTTTGCAGAATAATGAATCGGCATCATGGAAATACACTCTGCCATGTAACTGTTTTTTTTTTTTTTTTTAACTGTTCTTCATTGCCTTCCACAGTGATCAGCCATATTAATTGATTAATTCTGAATGTGCAATTTATTAAGGTATTTATATAATATCCTTAATCTACTGTTATTCATTTACTAATTACAGTTAAGAGTTTAAAATATAATTAAGTATTTTAATTGTCCATTGCAGAGTTGAAATACTAAGTACCTTATTTATATGCATATTTTAATTGCCAATCATCTGAGGGGTGGGAGCTAATCAAGAGCAATCAGATCTGCGCAGTTTTTGCACAGAGAAGAACTGCTGAACCGCCAGAGAACCGCATGTGTGTATCGACACACACAATTAGAGTGAAGAAACCTGTCTGGTGTAACAGCGTTCTTATGACATTCTGCATCAATAATAACACACATTATTACATACATACTCGCAGAGAGGCTTCTCACGAGGCTGGATGGAACAGTCAGATGTACATGCCGAACAAAAAAAATAGATAAATTACTGTCAAAACAATAATTATGTAAATCACAGCAAGAGCAATAATTAATAATGAGCGTACATATGTACCAGTGCTGTGTTGTCTTGGCAGGAGTGCAGTTTTCGTCCAGATTTAAGCTGATCTGGAAACTGCGGCTTCACCACGTGCCACTTCGCACCAACTGACTGGTCGTTAATATGCAAGTTTGGAAAATGACGTATGGTGGTCACCTGAAGGGATTCAGCGGCCAGTACTATTGATGTGCGTTTTGTGAAAGAGTGAATAATGTGAGAGAAATAAGTAGCCCGCACGTAACATTTTACATTATGAAAATAAGGTAGTAATAAAAAAAAATACAGTAATCTAGCTTTTAAGAGACAACGCAGCACTTTTAGGAATAAAACACTCGGGTAATTTCGTCTACACTAATACTGGTTGCTTACAAAGAATAAATAGATTTATCTAGTAATGTTCTTTTAAACGCTGTAATAATAATGAAACGTTTTTGGTTCCTCCTCCTGTAATAAGAATAGTGCTCGCACATGTATTTTGAGTTTCCGGGAAAATGGTAAGTTAGTCAATACGTCATATTGCGATACATTAAGTTTAGAATAATAATTGTAACATTTGACCTCCTCGTTTTAATGCCAGTTCGGGTCCACAGAGGCGCACGTTTAAAGGGGCGTTTTGGTGTACAGGGGACCGCGTTTTACCGCCGTGCTACGAAGCAGAGCTCCTCCGCGCACGTGACGACCACCAGTCCCGCGACAGAGCGGGGATAAAAACAGCGTTGCGTCACTTTCCGCGGCTCGAGCATCCGGAGCTGTTTACGTCACGCCGCGCGCGCGGACCGAGAACTACGTCCTCGAGACTATAAATACAGTAGAACGCAGTCGCGTTACTTCGCACCGCCAGATGTTGCGGATCTGATGAAAATACAGCGGTTCTTTCACGTTCCGCACCCCGTTTTATGCAAGACTGGAAATCACATTTGCCACAATGCCGACACACTACAGTTCCAAGACTTTGAAATAAGTAGTGGATGGAGATTTTACACATTCTGATTTAACTTTTTTAACCAGTTTAGATATGTAGATTTTAATGCCGTGAAATGAGAATTAATTATTTTAAAAAAAAAAAAAAAAAAAAAAAAACCTCATGGAGATGCCGGGGATTGAACCCGGGACCTCACACATGCGAAGCGTGCGCTCTACCACTGAGCTACATCCCCATGCTTAGAGAGTACCTACAAAAACAGCCACAAAAACCCAATAAAAACAGCCGGCTTTTTTAAACCATTTTCGCTTTAATGTATATATTCTGAGATTTCATACATTGTAATAAATCAAAAAATTTGACAAAGGTTTTTTTTTGAGTCGAGACGCACGTGTTGAGCAACACGCCTAGAAAAGGCTGCGTAACCAGGCAATCCCTGCTAAGAGGAAGAAAGAAATTGTCAAATCATTTCAGCCACGTTGCTGACATTTGATTTAAATCGATCGGCCATATATGCATTCGGTGAAACATTAAGCGAAAATGTGTGCAAGACAGGAGATTTGTGGCAGGAGTCGGCGCTGTCCAGCGTGCCGCCACTGCTGTGTGTGCTGTACCACGGAAGAAAGGCGGTCAGGCGAAAATAAGAAATAAAAACAACATACATAGAACTCTGAGTCAAAAAAGCTGAAGCTGACTTACAGTAGAAAAACAAATGACACAAGTGGACGTTGTCCACAATTTAAGTTAAAAAAAACGATTGCAGCATACAATCTATTCTGCTGCAGACGATTTTAACATTTGACACCGAACAGAAAATATCTAAATAAGCACGATATGCAGCATTTATAACAGTCAGCGCGCGTTCCTGTATCATTTAACCAATTTCATCCAGCCACTTATAAAAGATCGTAAAGCCATTTTATTGGACGACAAATCCGAATCTTTTCGCGTATTGGAAGAAAGTGCTGTCAATCACGGCGATATTATTTCCTGGTTTCTGTATCAATGAAGACTAACTAGCTAGCAAAACCCGTTAAGTCACCTAAATTTAGGCAACTCCTGACGTACTAAATTGAAACCTGCAGCTGCTGTAAGTGAAAACAAACGCTCATATCTAGGTAAATACGAAAGGTGACTGAGGTGACTGACGAACGGCGAGAAAGTAATTGAACACTTGGTTGCTAGGCGAGATAAGGTTGAGTGCCGTTAACTGATCATAACCAGTTAGAGACGAGGGTTGACTACCTGTGTAACGCGTGGTAAAGTGTCGATTACTTAAGTGCGATTATATTGCAGCAACAGTTAACAATACAGGTGAGATGTGTTTTTGAATGATCTGGTGCGTATCTTGTTTTTTTTAGGTAATTTGTCCAATGTGGAAATAACGAAACTAGCTAGTTACTTCGTTGAATTGCTTGCGACGTTCCTTTATCCAACTAGTTCCAGGCTGCATCTGTAACGCGTGGTCACGTGCGTAAGAATTATCAGAATAATAACCTATCGTTTCCGGTTAGGATTAGACCCAGTTTTAAGAATGAAAAATGAACCTGTAGTTTTAAAGCTACTAGTTAATTGTTCTTATATATTTTGACCAGTGCTTTATTAGTTTTTGCATTCAGGTGTGTGAACCCCTCTGAGTCTGAATCTGGGACTCTCATGTAAAAAAACCTTCCCTAAGATGATAAAATGGATTTTTTTTTTTTAAATTTCACACTGCGGTACAAGTACAGTAATACTGTAAAGTACTTTTCAGACAGCTGCCATTAGGAATTGGGTTCAAATCCCACTCCTGCTATAGCATCATCATCATCATCATCATCATCATCATCACAGTACTCACTCTGAATGGATGCAGTAATAATACCCTGCTGTATAAATGGGTAAACCGATGTGAAGTTCACTATCTGCCCTGGTAATTCCTCTTGGACAGAGGTGTCAGATAAATATGTAAACAGCAGTAATGTGCTCAAATGTCCCATTGTCATCCTTTGAAATCCTGGATCCTGCGATGTTGCCAAGTCCTCTAGCCGCTGTGTCGGGTGTGTTTTAATATATTCAATTCTGCGTTTCTGTAACGGTGAAAACGTGCATTGCAGAAAGCAAAGGGAAGTATTTTGCCAGGCTGTGTTGTTCTCGTCGATTGAGGGCCCACTGATGTATAGGAAAAAAATTGAAGTATTGTTAACAGGGGAGAACTTAGATCACATCCCTACAGCTGAATACATTAGCACACCTAGTTTTAATTCTCAGAGCTCTAAAAATACTCTTCGCCCCTTGAGGCATTGCACCCTGTCTTTTTTTCTGTTTCTAGGTTTCTACTTTACAAGCTTAAATGTCTACTTAATATGCTTTAATGCTTGCTCTTTGGAGCCAGGGAGCACTTCATCACTTTAATACACCTTTATATAACGCACTGTTAACTAGGTATGCCTTATGGAACAGCTTGTCTGGGGCTTGTGGGATGATGGAGGTACGCCGTCACAGTTCGCGACGAGACAGTAAAACGGGGACATGAGCCTTTGCCGAGCCGGGCCCCACATATCAGTCAGCGATGAATATTCATGAATCGTGGTGTCATGACATGCTCTGTAATTGGCACCAACATTAGTAATGACTCCACGGGCATCTCGGGATGCCTGCATATTCATGTTGGAGGGGGACATTTCCGAGTTGTTTCTTGCCCTTTTTTATTTTTTCTTTTTTTTTCTCCCCCCCCGAAAATGTATGCAGAAGCTGCAGGTGGCCTGGGTGCCACATAGATGCAATCAATTGCCCATTAGACTGTGTTACGGTTTGGAAATGAAGCAAAGCAATACATTTTATTCTTTGAGAAGATGTTTTTTTTTTCTTTCTCCAAGGCATAAAGGGAAGATTCGCCATATGAGAATTAACCTATATTGTATGCGGGGTCTTTATATCTGTTAGCATCACTGTGTAAGAAGAGGAGTAATTGCTCATGTGCCATTTTACTGGTTTTTGTTACTATTACAGATCAAGGATTAAGTTGATACAGAAAACCTTTCCAGCTTTACTTTATATCTGATGCTGGGATTATCTGGGTGAGGCGAGATTATTAGCATTTCCAGCTCCATTTAAGCCATCTTAGTTCCAGCGGGGAGCGGTAAGTATTATTAGTAAAGGTACATTAGCAATATTCGTGCAGGTATTACCCCCGTGTTCGCTGGCGAGTCATCAAGGGCTTTCAGACAACCAGTCGTGCCACTAGTAAACCTAATCGTACTGCACATCAACTCAAACAGCTATTTACGGTGAAAATAAAATTTTATTTGTGATGTTGCTATATAAACAGTAAAAAAATTTTTCCCACTTTTTCAGTTAATAATTCTTAGATTTTTGTCGCAGGAGGCATGGCATTCAGAAAAGCGGCCAAGGGCGTGGCGCTCGTTGGAGGCGGGGCTCTGGCGACTTTCTACGGCCTGTCGCGGCTTTCCGAATACAGGAGAAATCAGGTAAAGGGCTCTGGGTGCATCAGACGTGTGAGGAGGACTGTAGGTGTTGGTTTGAACTGACAAATACATGTAAAGAGGAAGGTGTGACATTTTGGTGAATATTCCACACATCATGTTTGCACTCTGATTTGTCCCTCAGAAACTCATAGAAATTATGCATTAGGGGTGAGAATCAGGTTCAGATTCGATATTCAGATGGTACATGGATGGCAGTTTCAGAACAGATACCTTTTCTGTATAGAAATCGGTACAGATTCCATATAACTATCAGCAAGTGACTTAATAAACTTGTCAGATTTTTTTTTTTTTTTTTTGCAGTATGGTGTGTGTGTAGCCAGATGGGAGTGTCTGTTGTGTGACAACAAGGCACTTTCGCACACGTAGCAGTCACAGTACAGTCTGGTTCTCCCTACAAGCACTCATGCTCCATTTCAAGGGGCCTTCACTGTATGGGCACAGCAGAAATGGGCAGAGAGTTTCAGGGCACACATTCCTACTTCTCTCTTTATTAATGAGGGTAATAGCTTATTTCATAAATAGTTTTTTTGGTTTTACCAGTTGCTGTAACTTAGAACATTTAACATCTTAATTCCTCTGGAAAAGCCCTCTGTGGCCAGCTGTGTGCCTGGTTCAGGGAAGTGACCAGGCATGAGGTGGTATGAGGTGGATTTAGAGGTTTTTTTATTTAAAAAGAAACAGTAGGGCAAACGATCTCAGAAAAAAATGGAAAAAGGGTAGCAACTGCATCTGTGCAAAGTCCAAGTTCCACAATGCAATCCAGTCCTCCGTCTGTCCCGATAAATAGAGATCACCGCACCTGACCCTCCTCTGCTAGGCGTGGGTGATAATCCTGAAGGTGGGCGTGGCCACAGTCCTGCTTGCCATGACATCTTTTTTGCATATCATTATAGTAAATGTAGATCAGTGTACTGTTTTTACTGTTCTACTTTCAGACAAGATGTAATTCTGCTTATGTTCTGCATTGACAAAGTGATCAGAAATGCGGTATCAAAATTACATGTTTTCATACTGTCATTTTTCATCTGGGCCATCAATCTCACTTCAAGCTTGTCTATGAGATGTTAGACTGATGAACTGATAGCCCACTACCCCTCCTCTCAAGCCAGCAGAGCATCTTAGATGAGGTAGAATGTGATGTTAGCAGAATGAATGGGCCAGCAAAAAATTTTGCAGAAACAGCAAAGCTAATAAGCCACCAAGGACAAAAACCGTGGAAACATGTCCACCACCTTGTTACTGAATCCATGCTGCTGTTTAAAGGGGATCCTGTCGAACATGTGTACCTTATAAAGTGTCTGGAAAGTCTACAATTCTCCAGTTTCTACAACTTTTCTCAGTTCAACAGTCAACACATCGTCCTCCTTTGTCAGTTCTCCAGGCCTGTTTTCTACAGAGTGTCTCATTGTTCCAGTTAACCACAGTGGTGCTTATTTTCTACACAGCCATGCATAATTACGATGTAAGAATGCTTACAAAGAAGTCTCAGCCATTTTACAAGCTTTTCTTGTATTTTTCTTACAACTCATAATTCATTTATACAGATACACACATAAGAAGTTCCTTTAAAGTACTGTCGCTTGGCATAAACGCTTATAAATAAATCAGTCATCAAAAATGTTACGTCAGTTTCTTCTGTTGTTTTTCAATAAATGACCAACACAGGTAATTCTCAAATTAAAATGAAAAAATGTTTTCTCCATGACCATATTTTATAACCATGACCTTTACCTAAAATAACACCAAGGTTCATTAAATATATTCATCCGGTGTCCCTGCACCTGTAAAACAAAACGCGTTCATTGCAATATCCATTTTTCTTAATAAACTCATGTACACATAACACAGTTGTACATAAATGCTCAAACACGTAACGTGAGATATTCCTCAATAATGTCACAGAACCGCTTACATTTGCAGTTGGTCAAGCCATATTTGCGATCCACAAGATTTGTGGAGGATTGCGGGATACGTCCTTGCTCGGAAATGCTGCGGTGAGGTAGGCATTGACGGTTCAATAATGAGGAACCACGAACATGGTGGAGCATCTAGGGCACGTGTAAAGCTTAGGGGGAAGATCGCTGGCTACGTGTGTTGACCGGAGAGGGTAGTTCATTAAAACCTCTATTTACGCTTAGAATTTAATGGTTAGTGGTGATTGATCATATTTCATTTCATGCCCTTATTCAAATAAGTACAGAAGCGGTTAAGGATATGGACCTGCAGCCTGGATGTTTTTTGGATCAAATTTCGCTCCCTTCTACTGCAATTGTACCCTTGTACAACACACTTAACCCTGAGTTACTCCAGGAAAAAAAATCAGCTGTATAAATGCTTTGGATAAAAGTGTCACTTAAGCATAGAATTAGCAATGGTGATATTTCTCGCATTTGAGCAAGAAGACAATTCCAACAGTTGTTGTGGGTAGTTATACATTAATAAATGTTTGTCTTTGACAGTGTATGTTTAGTTACCTTGCTCTGCTTTATGGGAACTCGCTGCATGGTGACCCTATGAGATAAATGTCACTTGTAGCACGTGGCTCCTCCCTTAACAGTTACAGTATTTGCATCTGTTAAGTAACTGCGCTTGGTTTCTTGTTTTATAATCGTATTCATGCGTGAAAGCAGTTGGTTGTAGTAAATAAATTGACCTTTGTGGAAGAGGGTTTTTATAATTGAAAGGTTGGGACATTTTTTAATAGCTAAATTGTTTGGGTCGTGGTTTAATTTGAATACAGTATGAATAATAAACACCCTCTGATGTATTGGCAGAAACAGGAAGGGTTTAATTCTCACTCATTTAAGCTGCAGAGAAAATAATGACAACATAAATTTGAAGCAGTACTGTTAGAAATTCAGTGCTATGGATTTGAATGGAGGACTTTAGTTCTCTGGTTATGTGCTTCATTTTTTTTTTCTACGAAACGTAGCTAGCATGGGCGTTCGAAGAGTGATGCCCGTCCCTGGAGTCGAGGCGAGTTCACCTAGTTGTCTTTGATGGGGAGTCTGGTTAGTGCAGTGAGATGATCTTCGTGCCTGCGGCTTGAGCAGGTTGTATCACTGCCGGTTTGGTCATCCATCACTGCTGGATCCGTTTGCTGTCCCTGATCCACACATTTGGGGAGTTTTAAAGGTGAGCTATTAACTTTTACACTTGGTTCAATTCACTTATTCTGTGAATTAATTGCTCTCTGCACCAGATGAAATGTATTTATCAATGCTTATTATTTATCAAAAAACATCACTTATACAGCTGTATGTTTTACTGAAGTCCTTCAGTATCTTGCTTACAAACTTGAGGCTATGGGTTTTAAACATTAGACTACCTGCCACATGGTGATTTGCTATTAAATACTTCAGTCATCACTTTATTCCATTCTACAACTCTGTTGTTTAAACACTAGAAATTAAGAAAAGGGCACATAAGCCAAGTGAGTTAATGGTCGTTTTCTATTCATTTCATTAGTTTTGTTGATGGATTTATTGATTCATTCATTCTTTCATTGATTCATTCATTCATTCGGCGGAAAGGGTATGAAGGCTGTTTTTTCAGGGTCATTCGTTGTTAGTTAATGGCCTTTTCGCTGCGAAACCTCGGATCCACGTCAGGTACACCTGACAGTTCTCCGGTTTTGTTTTTGTAGCACGTTTTAACCTTAAGTCGTTATAATTGTGAAAATTGTTCGGGTTCTACATTTCAGAAGGGTTTCGTTTCTTTTGTCTGCATGAGGGGTTTATAGATAAAATGGTGAGTTGATGGCCTGTATTGGGTGTGATTGAAATATGATGAAATGCTCCTCTGCATCCCTTTCTGCACATTGTGCTGGAGAGCCCCACCCGAGGCAGAATGCAGGTCTCCACGTGAGCTGAAATAAGATGGTTAAAGCTTCCAGGCTCTGTGTACTTGCTAGTGGGGGACACAGAGGTCACAGTGTCCAGCCATCAGCTGAGAAACGGATTCCCAGTGGACTTCTTCTTCCCTGGTTCTTCTTGAGTGACGGTAGCTTCTCAGACAAACTCTTCTGGAGAGGAAGGGATTGTTTTTTTTGTTTTTTTTTTTAGTTTGTGTGTTCACCTACATACCAGGACAGTCACAGATACACAAGACAAACACTTCACAAAGTATACAAGTAAAGCTTGTTTCCTGTGTACATCAGGTACTGCAGAGCACCCTAAGGTTGTTATACCAACGCTTTCGATAAAATGATGGACATTGCATATCGTTGCAGCTCAGTGAAAACCCAGGAATGGATAACTTATAGAATATTACAGAGTAAGATCCATTATTTCATTTATTAATTGGGCGCAAAATCCTGCAAAGGTTGAAACAGCAAGTGACACGTATTAAAATGATCTACACTTTACTGTGGTTTTGACCCTTTTTACACTAGGAATATTCTGTAGGTTTAAGTACACAGCTGAATATTGTCAATAAGCGCACACACGTGACAGGGAGAGGTTTTAGAGTACCGTATATTGCAACTTTGCTTGGAAAAATTTGTAATATTGTGCTGTTGACAGTCCCCGGTGACTGTGTGCACCATCTCAACAAGCCCTACGTGGGTAAGAAGACGAGCGACCGTCTCTCAGAACAAGACATTCGCGCAGGTACCGGCGCACGTGTCCTTGGGACCAGTATGCAAAATTTGCGGTGAGAAAATGAACGGCGGAGTATGACCCTGGCCGCTCCTTCAAGGCCGCAGTAAGGTTCGCAAGAGCAAAGTTTTGTGGTGGCGTTTGATAGTGATTTGCATGAAATCCAGCGTTGCTCTCATGTACTTTACTTGATTGCAGGACAACCTGGTTCTTAATTGTCTGTGGTGTTTAGATATGCGCGTTCTTAGAAATAGACCCTAATTATTAGATCTTGTTTGCTGTTACTGTCAAAATTGCAAATGTCTAGGTTCATTCAAAGATTTGCAAGTCTAATGGAGCACAGGCTTGGCGAAGATGGATGTAATCATTTAGAGGGAATGCTAAATGCAAAATGAATAAAAACGTTTCATTATTTTTGAAATTCTTAAGATTTTTTTCCTTGTCTTCTAATTTGGTGCAAATCTTTATACTTTATTAGGGCTGATTTTCAGCCTTTCTTTGGTGTTTCTTGACTGGGTTTTATTAATGTATTTTTTATGTCACATTTAGTGGCCTCTTGGCATAACTACATTTCGTCAGTAGACGTTTGTTCTTTTAAGTAAGATAATATCATCATTTTAATTTGGGAATCAAATCTCTAACTGGTCATTTTTACTTTTTTGTATTCAGCAGGTATTTATTTATATTCTTTGTGCTAACAGGTGTACTCATAGGTCTGTAGAACCTGATATGTGCATTTTAACTTGATTAACTTTGTGTATTTGTGTATCAAATAATTTTTTAATGACGTGAAAACAGGTTTTTTTTATTAATGTTACCCTATGTGGAGTGTTAGCATAACTTTTTTTTTTTGTAAGGTTTAAAATAAATTAGCATGCACACTTTTCCAGGTAATGTTATTTCTTCACAAAAAGTACGATTTAGATTTTTCCTGAATCCTTTACAAAGCAAAGCATGAGGAAAAAATGTGACGTTATTTACTGTGCACGTGTCTCCGCCCTCCGCGGTGTCATTTGATGCTGACGTGTACGTTTGTTTTCGTTTGGATGGTCCAGGCTCGGCTGGTGCACGTGGAGGCAGCAGAACAGGTGCAAATGACCTTCGAGGATGAGCTGCCATCCAGACAAGTCCAACTTGCTGCGTTGAGGAGCACAGAGGAGTTTGATGTCCTGATCATTGGTGGAGGGGCCACAGGGTCAGGCTGCGCCTTAGATGCAGTCACACGAAGTAAGTACAAGTCTTAGAATGTTTGTTTTTTCCTTTTACTCTGCGAGCCTCTTGTTTTTAAGAACTAGAGTCCTGCACGTTTCAGAATAAAATTTAATACACCTTAACGCCTAGGGCAATAGGAGGCATAGTAGTTAAGGCTGTCTCCTTGAAATCTCAAGGTCTCTAAATTGGTACACAGAGAGTACCATGCTGTATACAGGGGTAAATCAATGTAAAAGTTTTAACTAAACATTGTCCGTTGCATCGGACACAGGTGTCAAATAAGCATCTCACTCATTTACTCACTCACTCGCTCACCCACTGTCATTGTCCACGTCAAAGTGTTGACAGTCCGGATCCCAGAACCACAAGGTGCTGGGCTAGGAGCCTGGATGCCATGCCAGTCCTCCACAGGGTAGCCACACATACACACATTTACTCACACAGTCACACACACGCGGGCGATTTAGAGCCAACAATAAACACGAATAATGACTTGTTCTGATATGAAATGAAAACCAGCACACTCTTTGCCTCTCAAAGATTGTAACTGGCAGCCACTGTCTTAGATCTTTGGGAAGAGTAAAAACAGACGAATTACTGTTGGCTTGTTGGTAATGGTGGTTCTCTGAATTGTTAGCAATATGCGCTCTAAATTGCAAATACAACAGGGGCTAGAAGGCGGCTCATAACTTGTTTTGTTTGTTACTCCAAAGTCAGTTTTACACTTAAATCACAGTCAATTAAAACAGTAATACAGACAACTATTTATTTAATCCGGGATTAGATCAGGTAAAATCCAAGGACAGAGGTCCAGTAAAGAAATATACACTTTGAAGTGTCTTGAGTTTTTTATTATTATTCTTTTAAATTATCTTATTTTCTAGTTTAATGAAAAGCCGATTTATGCAATTAATTGTTTTGTGAAAACGTTACGCCTAAAGAAGTTGCATGTACCGGGATGCTCTTTCACATTGTTCTGAGTGGGGGAAATAATGATGCGCTCTCAGCCAATCCCAAAACCCCAAGCCAGCTTTCCGAAATATTAGAGAAACACTGTGAAACACCTTGTAGTGCGCACAGCACCACCCTGCGCAGCGCAGCAAATTACACCGCACAGCAGAGCGCCACATAGTTGTGCAGCTATCACATTGCGCAGCAAAGGGCAGCACAGTTGCACAGCAACCACGTTGTGCAGCAGAACACCACACAGTTGTGCAGGAACCACGTTGCTCGGCATAAAATTTATGACAAAAGAGGAAGTGAAGCAAACAATGGAAACAAGAAAATTTACTGTAAAAAAAACTTACTGTACTCAAGAGGGATACGAACAGTTGACTGTGAGTGTGGTGGGTGACTCATCTCTTTCAATTTATTTAATTAAATATTCAGTTCAGTTTTCAAACTTTATTATCTTCTTTTCAATTTTTTTTGCAAGCCTTTCTACTGTTTTGGCCCCATTTTGCTGGATTACACTTTATTTATTAGGCTAAAATAGAGACACTGCACAAACATGGAAATAAAACGAACATAAGAGAATATTAGCAAAGTGTGTCCCTTGCTGCTTGTCGTATTGTCGCCAGGCAGTAAGGGACAGGAAGAAGTTTCTCACTTGATCTTTAAACCTGGAGTTTTTTGATTTCTCGCAGACGGATTTCTGATGCTGCATTACGGCTCTGCGTTATAGCAGGACATTTGTTGCATAAAACGGGTGCTGATATTAAAGGATTAGCTGAGTTATAGCAAAATTGTATGTATCGGGGGCCACACGTACCTGTGCAGCACAGGCCAGTTACTACTTTATTATTTCCACTCATCTTTCCCAACACTCAGGGATACAAGACAAGAGCTGTAAATACCTGAGAAAGCCAGTCCCGCACTCAGTTACTTTGGGTGCACTTTACTGCCACCTATTGGCTCGGCAGGTTAAACACGGGTTGTGTTTGCTCTAAAACTCGGCTGAGATTATTGCGGGTCATTGTCCTGCAGGGACACGTGGTCGGTCTCTTTCTCACTGGAGATATTTTTCAGAAATATTATTTCTTTCGTTTTTTAATCCGTTATGCATACGGTCGATTATTTTTTTGCTTTATTCTATTAACTGGTTGTCCAGGGTTTCTGTATTTGCGCAGTATTTATTTATTACAGAAAAGAGATTGACAAATTGGAGAAAAGTAAATAACTAACTGAGTTTACATCACAGAACAAAATATACTTAATCACTTGGTACGAAAGCATGCATAACAGATAAAAGAACAGTGTGGGAACAGGGGTTTATTGAAGTGTTTTTCTTTCTTAATAAGTCTGACAAACAGCTGCAAGCAGCCTTGTAAAATGGATTTAGTGTTTACTACTGTATTTAATTGCTTGCATAATGTTGCTTAATATACACCTGAAGTTTGCTAGTGTAAGAGTCTGTTAATTGACTACATAATAAAGTTAGTTATTTCATAGCTGGGTTACAGAATAAAATGAGCTTTTTATGGATTCCTACCAAGAGTGGCATTATGACACGCAAAACACATAACACTTCTACATAAGACCGATAAACAGTCTGCCGTTTGCGGATCAGGTTGTGCTCCGTTTTTCCAAAGTGTTAGGTTACTTACGCGAATCCTGTTTATCCGGCTCGGAAGCGCCTTTTGCTGGGATTTGGAACGGCGCGCGCTTTTGTTCCGATCCCATCCTCCATCCCTTTCGCAGCTTCCGTCGGATCTCTCACCCAGCATCTCACCCCCCCCCCCCCCCCCCCCCCCCCCCCCCCCCCCCCCCCCCCCCCCCCCCNNNCATCCCCCCCCCCCCCCCCCCCCATGACCATCCTGACGTTGCGTAACCTTGTGCCCATTGTGCCGGAGCATCTCACAAGTGCCCCCCCCCCCCCCACTTCCCATCCAGAGGCCTCGATGGGGACGTGGGGGGTGGCGGTGGTGGAATGAGAGTGTCTGGGAGGAACTGACTAGTAGAGAGAACAGTGGGGCAGAACCCGTGCACCGGAGCTGCGAGCCCACGCTGCCGCTCCCTGGCGAGCACTTCTTCCCGCTGCCCCCATTACATCGGAAATCAATTATCCATGCTGCTGGTTTGAGAGTTCTTTAATCTATTTTTCCTTTTATCCAGTTCAACTGTCTAATGGTGAAACAGTAGGGACTTGGATACCCCCTCTTCCCCCCCAGTTCCTAATCCTCCTTTATTTTTTCTTTATCCTTTTCAAAATTGGGATTTGCAGCCTCTATCCGTCAGGGGCTGCACAGCAGCTTCTAATGGCAGAAGGATAAGCGAGAACGTGAGGAACAGTTTCAATGTTAGGAATGCTGGGACTTATTTCCTCTCTGCAGAATTGTCTGCCTGACAGAAAATTTCAAACTGCTTACTGCTGTTTGTAAGCTTTGTGTTTGTTAACACAGAGTTTGGTACTTTGGGTTACATACCTTCACAGTAAATACATTTATTACGCTTGACTTTTAAGACTTTTCTGCCTCTTTTATAGTTCTCCACAAAAAAAATGTCACATTCGCAGTTAAATTGAAAAGTTAAAGATACTTATAAACATTTATTAGAGGTAGAGTTTATTCATAAAAAATATTTTTCATCTTTAATTTTAAGTCTAAGTAAAGTTAACATTTTTTTTTTTTTAATACTTGGCTTCTGCTGTCGGTTGTACCCCGTCATTTTTAAGACAGAGTTAATTTAGTTCCTGCTTAGTTGAATATGCATCCCTGGTTATGTTTTCCACAGTGTGATTTACTACAGGAAGGGAGGTCTAGGTGGATATTAAATGTAATGTATTCTAAATGTTTGGACCCAAAGGGACCAGAATATCCGCCTGTTGCTGATGCCTTGTCTCGGTCGCCCTCCCCGACAGATCTGAAAACAGCCCTCGTGGAGCGGAATGATTTCTCATCAGGGACCAGCAGCCGGAGCACCAAGCTCATTCACGGCGGAGTCCGATATCTACAGAAAGCCATCATGAAATTAGATTACGAACAGGTAAATGCTTCATTTTTCCTGCGCGGCTGACACTTATCAGTGGAATTTCTGGTCCGTCTGGTCATATTGCTTTATTTTCCCTTTGCGTTCATTTTTCATTCCAAGGAGGATCTTGACACCCCACCCCCACTGGAAAGCTCACATGATTTTTTTTTTTTTTTTTTTTTTTTTTTTTATGTAGTGGTTTCAGAGACTTTTCGCAACTTCCCTGAAAGTGGAGGAGTCATCAGTGTCATTATCAAGATGCAAATTAAACCTGAAAATTATATCTAAGTAATGGGGGAATAAAGCATTAGGGCCTCCCTTTGTCTGTGTATTGTTACGGAGGAGTCACATGGGTTCAAGCTAAAATGTCATCATTTTATGTTACATTTCAGGGTTCCTGGGGAATCTCATTATTTTAGGCCTGTGTTTTCCTTTTCAGTCTTATTTTCCGATCTGTATGAACATACTCGGGTCCAAAAGGTGAGATGTAGAAGGGACCAATTAGTGTGATTGTGGGAAACATCTAGCAACTCCTCAGCAGGCAGGTAGACAGTGGAGTAGAGCTTCTGCATAGCGCTCATAGAATGTGACACGTAAATGTGATGGACAAACTTGGAAGTTTCGGGGTCAGGTGTTTGAAATAAGTAAATTATATAAATAAAGCCTCTCGTTCAGTTCCTGTAGGATGGTATTTTGAAGGTTTCGTTGGAAAACAAAAGTATTTTTTCGGATGTAACATACCTGCGATAGTAATGAGTAAATTTTGGAGTTGGGCTGAGGTATGATGTCCTCTGCCATGAAGAGAACGTCATACTCAGCAGTTCGGAATTAAACGTATACATGCGTATATCTGCCTGGGTTCCTGTACGGTTTTGGGATTGGCCCCAGACCACCATGCTTGTTGATGATGGATGGATTTTTTTTTCCCCCTTTCAGTTTAAATTTCAGCTTAGATTGATAAATTGGCCTCAGCACATTGACGCTTGACAGTGTTAAGAAATCGTGCTCTTTGAAGCTTTTGAGCTTAGAAGCAAGTGAGAATTGAAGCATTTCTGCTACAGGTGTATCAGCTGCCATTGCCAGGGATAACCTGCAGATGAAAGGTTTTTTTTTTCTCCCCTTTGTCAATCAGCCATATTATCATCCACTCCCTTCTCCTCTTCCATAGTATATGATGGTCAAAGAAGCACTTCACGAGCGCTCCAACCTGCTGGATATTGCCCCTCATTTGTCTGCCCCACTGCCCATCATGCTGCCCGTCTACAAGTAAGCTTGTGGCATCCGGAACCATCTCCTCAGCAGCCTGTCATCCTGCCGCCGTCTGCCACACTGAAATTGCCAAGTCTTCAACCTCCAGGAAGATGTTGACACGTGCACTTAATTCTGGCATGTAGAGCGCCTTTTCAAATATAGACGTTAACCTAGCTTTCATTAAACACTTTGACTACTATATTAAGTTCCCAGCAAAGATGATGACGGCAAAGGATGTGGACCTATTTTTCCCCTCTGCCGTTTCACCCCCAGTTACTCAGTTCAGGGTAAACTGCGGCGCTTGATTTGAGATATGCCACCTTATATCATGAGCTTTAATTGCACCTGACATTTACGATTTTCTCTGGTATTTAAAACCGTGTACAGGTGTGTCTCATTATTGAAGGCTGGGTTATGCCTTGAGTGGCTTACCGTGCTCTGCGATGTTTTTTTTTTTTTTTTTTACTTTCTGTATCAGAACACACACGCGTACACACACTCACACTGCATACAATCAGGTGTGTGTGTCTGCGTGTTTGAGAATGTGACACAGATGCTCGGCAAAGTTTCTGAATGGATTTCCAACAAAGAGATAAACAAGGCTAATTATCAATATTGAAAAGGTTATTATAATTTAGTGTTATTTATTGAGCAGGAAATCTTTACGAGAGGTGTGTGCTGCTTGTGTTCTGCAGTCTTCAGGTGTGAAAACGCCTAATGGAGTAAGTAGAACAAGACTGATTGCGGGTTCCTGTTTTCGTGCTTCTCTAGGTGGTGGCAGCTTCCGTACTACTGGGCTGGGATAAAGATATATGACCTCGTGGCCGGATCACAGTGTCTGAAGAGCAGCTACGTCCTCAGCAAGGCGAAGGCTCTGGAGCTCTTCCCCATGCTGAAGAAGGACAAGCTGGTGGGAGCCATTGTCTACTATGACGGTAAGTTTTTACACAGGCGGAGTTCCTCTAGAGGGGCTGTATTGTTCGGATCTGTCGTGACGGTGTTTTTGAGTGATTGCTGTGTATCTCGGTGGTCTATGAAATTTGCCGTCGCAATTAGAAGTATGATTTTGTCAGTCCTGTGAGCAAAGATTTCCCCCCCCCCCCAACTTCAAAAGCACAGTTGAAAATATTTCCAGAACAATAAATCTGTGTAAATGAAGCAAGATAAAGGTAGCATAATTCACTTATAGCTTTGACTAACCTGTAGCTTTTTCTGTTGGTGGTCAGACACTAGAATTCGGTAATTCTCATTCTACCGTGACTCATATTGATGATCAGTTCTGGTTGGTTGAGAGGATGTCACACGGTTCCTTATATAACCTTTAATATTTGAGAATGTCAATTCTGAGCACGAGTAAAGTACAGGAGATGTTTGGGCTGGACCGTTTCCGCCACCTCTTTATTTATTGTTAAGTACAATATGACTAGTCATCCAAATACTAAACTCAGTCAGAGAAAACAGTGTCCAACTTAGCAGCCGAACAGAAAACAGTCCTCGTGTGCTGTCCGACTGACCGTTTACTGTGTTGCGTTTCACAGCGAAGGGAAACATACGGTTTAATTTTCAGAAATGCTAATATTTGTCGTGGGTTAGCGGTAGTGCGTAGGGCAGCATGGACAATTACCACCTTACTCTTTCAAAAGGTACGTAAACAGTTGACAGTATTGCTCATTTCCGGTGTAGTTACTCTTTTTTCCCCTTTTCTTTTTATTTGCAAATAGAAATGAAAGAAATGAGCAGAATTTCTTCTGAATAAACCCCTGCAACAGACATTATTTTTTATATTACATCAAATCAGTATGTTCAGCTCAGTCTGATACAGATCTGGACATATATTTAAGATGGGGAAAAAGTAATCTAAAGCAATGTCACGGTAAATCAAGAAATCCTAAAATTACTAAAGCTGTATGAATGTCAGGGCATTGTGTACAGTCAAATCCCACAAGACAGTGGACACAAGACGTTACTTAAGTGTAAGTAATGAGTATTTAAACTCATTTTTCGTGGGGTAAAACTTGCTTTGCTGAGTTGTGATGCTAGAGATGCTAGACGCCGAAAAGAAATATTGTAATAAGAAATATGTAAGAACTATATTTTTATTTATTCCCTGATTCTGAAAAACCGTATAAAAACGAACAAATGAAAACTTTTATGATAGAACTTTGCCGTGAAACGTTATCATTTTGTTTTACGAGCAGGAGTTTCTTCATACCGTTCTGTCGGGTGGTTCCACTGTACAGTACAGAAGACGATCTGATTTCCTTCTGAATCCTGGCCTTGTATTTTTTTATTTTTTTTTTTAAAATTCTGAGTTAAACTTCCGCAGCGGCTCTTCGCCAAAAAGCCTCATGAATATCTTCTGCCACACGCTATGGCGCGGTCGCCCACAACGCCACAGGAAACAAACAAGGGAGAAGGTAATTGCTGTTGATTTCAAAGAGACAATAGCCAATGGGCATTTATTCCCAACAAGTCCCAAAGTCTTTCTTTCTGCGGGCTACACGCGCTCTGCACGGGCATCACAAAGCAAAAGCATATGTTCCTTGTTAGCCCGGGTGTACGTAGCGTGTCCTGTTTATTCAAGGTCTCCTTTGTAGCCGCAAACTCCCGACTTTGTTTCTCAAGGCCATCTGTCAGAACTCATTTAGCAATTGTTGATACACGGATTCCCTCGTACAGCAAAAAGGCAACGTTTTTTTTTCCTCTCTCCTTTTTTCTTTCTTTAAGGGAACGCGGCTGCTATCTGAGCAGTGATCTGTCAACTTAACTCATTTAGCAGAAGTAAGTGGGAATAGGGCCATTACACTAATGCCGTCTGTTTATTTTTCCCCCTCTTACTTTTTCTCTTTTTGCTGTGCTGTTTTTGTATTTTTATTTATTTATTTATTTGTACTAAGACATTTTATGTAACGGTTCTGAGTTGTGTGCCACTTAAACAAGCCTGGATGTGAGCTCGAACGCTTGGCAATAGGGGGGTCAACGGGTTGTTTGAAACCGTTCTGTGTTTATTTTTTTTTTTCCTCAAGCTGTCATTACGTTTATCTCCAATTATTCAATCAGGAACAATCCTGACTGTGACATTTTACAGTCTGACCTTCTGGACTAGTTTGGCCGCGGACTGCACGAGTTCATTTCTCCTAGGATTCTTCAAGTCATCGTTTCCATTTCCAGACATGTCTGGATTTAGACCCCCAACTCGGGCTCGGCAAATTATATAGTTAAGTCCAAAATGGAAATGCATTTTTTTGCTCCGCACTTCCACAGTGCAGTGATTTTAAGACAAACATTCAGACTCTCACACACACACACACACACACACACAGATATATATGTTTCTACATATAAATCCTGTTATCCTAAAAAGAACCAGGGACCCTTTGTGTGTGAATGTGTCCCTTTTTTGTTTTGCTTTCCGCCAGAGGAATAATTCCCAGAGGCGCCAGGGATAATGACTGCATCTCCTGCTGTACCTGCAACATTTTAATTGGACAAGTCAGCCCAGCCAAGCATCTCTGGCTCATGACTGGGAGACATGAAATTCATTGTCATTATTGTCCCTGTCATTTTGCAGCGTTTTGTCCTGCCGCGGAGTTCCTCTCACTCCAGTGAGTATTCTACCTCCAGGAGGCGCAGATTATAGCAGAGGTATGGGTGGGGGCACGACCGAACTGTGCTCTCCTCCAGGGACTTCTAATATTAAATTGGCATTGCTCACTGAAGCTGGTGGCTATGTGGTAATGCACCAACTGATCATGGCAAGAACATTAATAATAATAACAATAATAATAATAGTAATATCGGACTGAGCAATTGCAACATTTAAATATATGAAGTATTATGATGTGCCGCTTTTAGCAGTTACTTTCAATTAAGTAACAAAAATAACTGCAGACAGTGACAGTGTGAGAAAGGCTGTCAGCAAGTCCTGCATTTCAGAAAGCTCTTATTTGAAGATCGACGATTTAATAGACATGTATATTGATCACGGACTCCCAGGTCTTTGCGACGTGTCCTCGGTCGGTTGGTCGGCCGCCAGCAACCGCACGACAGCTGTAGCGTCGCACGGGGCAGCAAGCAGGTTTGCTGGGTGACCCTTGTTAACCTTTTCACCCGGGCCGTCCAGCAGGTCGTCTTAGCATAAGCTCACCAAACTGTCTAGCCGTCTAGCGTCAAATTGCAGGGACCCTTCAACACGGAGAACAAAATACTCAAGAGGAGACCGCCAGTGCCCTCTCTTTGGATTCACTTGCACACAACGGAGGTCTATTCTTCTGTATGTTATTAATTAAAAAAAAAAGAAACGTGGCCTTTATCTTTGGCTTCTGGAGTTGCTGGAAGCATGGGGTAGCATTAACGGAGGCCCCCACCGGTGACACGGCCCCTAGCCGTTACAAATTCGGGACACACGAAAGGCAGTCTCTCCCGCAATGCGGCCACACTCCCCCTGTGTGCCATCACCGAGCTCTGGAACTTCCTTGGCAATAATAAATAGAAAGACAGTCTCACAAGACACCAGCATTAAAAGTGATTAATCATCTCTGTTCTCCCTTTTCTTTAACCAAGGATCCTTGGGCAATAAATCTTTAATGATGTACATAAGAATCATTCTCTAATGAAAGTCGGCTTTGTTCATTTGTCACCTTTTTAAACCCTTTAATTTAAATTACAAAACTTTTGACCTTGTGACTCTGAATATAGATTTCCGGTGTTTTAAAGCTGCGCGCGGATTAATCCCCAAATCTTGATCTAAGACTTTCTTTTTCATTTAAACAGTTCTCTACAAATGTCTCAAGTTGTAAAAAAGCTGTCCCCCCCCCCCCCCCCCCCCCCCTTTTTTCCCTTTGCAAGGTTGGTGTTAGTATCTGAGTGTGTGTGTGTGTGTGTGTGTGTGNCCCCCCCCCCCCCCCTGCCAGTAAATGGATTGAAGAGCACGGTTATGAGTGATGTATCTCACTTGCTCTAGATGGTCACTGGTTTCTTCCATCTTTTTGTGTCCTCCTGCCTCCAAAGTCAACAATAATTTGAAAAGTCATTTGACCTGCATTTGACCCTTGTTCCCCATGGCAGGGGGCAGAATTGAAACTTTAGTAATTATGTTTGTTCTCTGTAATACTTGAGCATCTGGTCAGTGAAGAGATTGAATGTCTTCCTGTTCCCGTACATATTTCTTCACATAAAAATACACGTGTTACATCACATGGACATCGGGAAGTGTCGTTTAAGGAGGGTTGTGCACTTTATTTATTTATATAAATATGTATTTTTTTTCCCCCGCCTCCTGTTTAACACTTTGACCAGCCTGTTCCTGCTTCTGCCCACAGCTCCTGTGTGTCTGCAGCTTGCCAGGAGCTGTTAGAGTGGGTGGTGGGTAGAGGGTGGAGGTAGGAGACCACTGGGGAGGCAGCCAGAGGGGTGGGGGTGGGGGCGAGGGGGGGGGGGTCTCGCTGTTCCAAGGGGCCTTGGCAGCTCCTGGCCATCGCTATGATGCAAAGTGACAGGGACAGATGTGACATATCGGTTCCGACACACTTCCATACCACCAGTCACTGGCTGGGGGTGACTCACGTCCTCTCCCCTGGTCCTGCCCCCCCCCCCACCCCATCACCTCCCCGTGCTCCAGGACAACACAATGATGCTCGAATGAACCTCGCCATCGCCCTCACTGCTGCCAGGTACGGGGCTGCCATCGCCAATTACACTGAAGTGGTGTACCTACTGAAGAAGGCAGACCCCCAGACCGACCGGGAGAGGGTCTGCGGTGCCCGTTGCAGGGACCAGATCACAGGTAACGTAAGGTGGACGTTCTGCTCCTCTGCACCTCATTTCTTCCTTCCTCTGTCCAAAACTGGTGGCGTTTTTTTTTTTTTTTTTTTGACGGGGGGGGGGGGGTAAAGCTGATATTTTTGTACATCAGTGCTCTTTTACACACAGGCACACCATTTTCCAATGTTAAACTTAAATATTTTATAAGCCTTTTTTTGGCAGCATGTTGGGGTGCTCGAGATGCGGCCGCACTGTAATGGGGGTTTAGCGTTCTCCAAATGGCCTCGGTTACCTTTTTTAAATGTCATGAGCAGGAGCAGCTCCGGAGTTTCCGGACCGTCATGAATAACCATGATTCCGTGATCTCTGTACATGACTGCCCCCTGATGTTTTTTAAACGCAACATTTTGCCAGTTGCAGGTTGCGCTTGGAAGCGCTGAATTGCACCAGGGTAACGTGCGTAATTTATAAAATCTAATGCGCCTGCCCACAGAACGTCCACGGAACGTACGCAGTTTGCAAAGTGCGGAGGTACTTACTTGACGTGGGTTGTTTATATTTGAGCACAGAAAGAAATGTCGTAGCCCATACGTAAGGATTAATTCAGTCTTGCCCCCTTTCATATGATCATCTTCAAAAAATGAGTGTCTCCTTAGCCGGCATGAGGGATCACATTAGCAAACGCTGTTCCCGGTAAATTGAAACGACCTGGCCTCACACCTCAGGACCCAGCATGCACTTTGACACACACGGGGAAAACGGAGGAGCACCCTTAGCTTCCCATTAAGTACCTTCTCCTGAAAAGTCTCCCACGAACAGGGGAGCCACTCTATTACAGGAGATGTGTTGGCTGATAAATTAATAATCCAAGCTGTCAGCGGACACAGACCAACAGGGCCAGATGATTGATGCTGTTTTCTTTCATAGGGCAGGAATTTGATGTCAGAGCCAAATGTGTTATCAATGCCACGGGACCTTTCACTGACTCGGTGAGGAAAATGGATGATCGGAGGAACCCCGACATCTGTCAGCCCAGCGCGGGGGTGCACATCGTCATCCCTGGCTATTTCAGGTAGCCACCAAACTGACGTTCTTCCGCATCACGCACTCAGCCAGCGTCTCTGTGCTCGGGTCGCACGGGTTTGGCTTATGTTTTGTGTTGTTTTTAAAAATGTCAGTGTATTTCATTATATTAGGATGTTTTCTGTCTCCTTTAGAGCTAAGGGAGGCATAAGTCTGTTCGCTGAAGCAAATAATGCAATCAGTGAGGCAATTAAGGACGCGGGTGGAAAAGAAACCGCGGACCCCCGTTTCCTCCAGGACTGCCCTTGTTTGCTGTGATTTAATGTGAAGTACCCTGCCGTAAAAAAAAAAAAAAAAAAAAAAGTAGCGAGCCAGCCTGTTCGTGCAAATGTTTCAAGGATGGCTCCCCCCCCCCCACCTTTCTGCTCTGTGTCCGAATTTCTTTTTGACGTGTGTTATTTTCCTACACGGGGAAAAGCGTGCCTTTGTCATGACTTGCGTTAAATGTTAAACAACTCCATGCTTGGTACAGGGGTTCTTAAACGCGGGCCCGTTTGCACATGACGGCAGGAGCTGCGGGACAGTCGCAGAATTAATCTGCTGCGTGGAGCATGACAGAAGCCTGATTATGGAGACCGTCCCCGTGGCTCCAGTCACACCCACCGGCGGAGGAAAGGTTAATGCAGTCATCTTGTTTGCTCTTCCACGCCTCTTCCATTCTCCCCCTCCCTCGGTCACCCCCTTCAAGTCCAGACAACATGGGACTCTTGGACCCCGCCACGAGCGACGGGCGGGTCATCTTCTTCCTGCCCTGGGAGAAGATGACCATTGCCGGGACGACGGACACACCCACGGACGTCACTGCCCACCCCATCCCCGTGGAGGAGGACATAAACTTCATTCTCACCGAGGTCCGCAACTACCTGAGCCCCGATGTTGAAGGTGAGCCTGTTGAACGCCTCCACTTTTCCTTCCCTCCCTGTGGGGGGGGGGGGGGCACAGTAAATCAGCTCATAAAGAATAATGTTAATAATTCAACAGAAGTGTATTCCGTCCACACGGTTTTTGTCATTCCGCAGGTTCACTAAACAACTTGCAGCAAGGTGTAAAATACAAATATTTACGGATATATTTGCAACTGCATAGTTAAGCAAATAATTGTAAGCGGTTTTGTATAAAAAAAACTCCAATTTGTCACTTTTGAGAAAAGCGTTGACCGAGTAAATGACGTGTTTCATCCTGAAAGTAAAATTCCTACTATTCCAGTAGGTTGTTCCCAGATGATTTTTGAGACTAGGAAACAAATGTAGGCAAAGAGTCGAAGTGACCACCGGTTCGCAGCTCATCCAGTAATTCCTCCTCACTGGCTGCAAAGTGTCCGAGTCGTACAGTCAGCGAATCGGCGGAATCTGACAGCAGTCTAATGAACGTTACTTCTTCTTTTTCTTTATTTGCATCTCGATAATAAAAGTGCTTTGGTTTCTTCCTGTGAATATGAATGTCACTGACAAGAATGCTAATTTTATAAAAACATATGTTGTTTTACTGATGTCTTAAATGATCCATTAATTTAGGTAATAAAAAGCAATTAGCCGGGGCATTAATCACTAGTTTTATGTCCACAGAATTCATAAATTGGTGTAATTATCACGTCTGTTAATCACTCTCGAATTTTTTTCTTCTCCATTTTATATTCCATAAAAAACATAATGTTGATGACCTTTTAGGAATATTTAACGCAACTGGAATTAGTCTGCAGTAAGTTTTTAAGAATGATTGGGCAAGTAATGAAACGACAAATAGTACGTTGCTCATTTTTTTTTTAATATCCAAAAAAACAAACAAAACAAAAAAAAACCGCTGCACTTAAGACAGTGTAGCAGTGATGCTTGAATCCAGGCTAATTTATAACACCTATTTGTACTAGTAAATAACAGTCCCGGGGTTTCACTTTTTCCTTCTGATTTACAAATAGCTGATGCATGCAGCTGACAAAAATAAATGAGCTAATCTGAAGGCTGTGCGGACCTACTTCACATATTAATCCATCTGCAGGCCAGAATGTGGACAGATACAAATCTCCGCTTTAATTATGTATGGGTGCTGGAGTTTAAAGTAGGAGACATCGACGCAACTTGTATTATTTCCGATAGCAACTTTACCAGGTGCTTTGATTCAGCCGTTATTCCGCATTTCCCTCGGATATTATTCACGCCTGCTGCTTTCGCCGCTCATATTTTTTACCCACCCCCCCTTCTGGGGTCTCCTTGGGGGAGTGTTCGCTTTTAAATAAGCGAAAAATAAACGAACAAAAATAAGAAAGTCCGCTTCAAACTCGTATTGCTTTCGATTAGCGGTTTTTTTTTTTTTGTTTTTTTTTCCAAGAGGCCTCGGTGGCGCTGCTCTCGTTCTGCAGCGAGGAGGAGCGTAGGGGCTCGAAGACAGACGGGCGAGTTTGTCAAGGCCCACGGAGACTTTATTAAAAGAATGACAGTTGGGCATCTAAACAGGATGCAGCGCTATTGATTTTTCCAGAGAAGCCGCCTAATTGTTTTTTAGTGAGAGACGGACTTGATCATTCGATTGATTAGCTTGATATCGGTCTGCCTCCTCATTGTCCCCCTGCCGACCGCTTTCCATCTTTACAAAACAAATATACAGCCCAGGGGTCCGAGGGGGGCCGCCGTCTCGTAAACACGGCGCCAGCTCCCTGCTCCTTGCTTCTGCGAGTGCCGGAGTTGGACGGCCACGCATCTGCAGGCAGCGGTGTGACATGCAACGTATGTCAGAGCGAGACCCTTGTAACGTCCTGTGGTCAGAGCTCGGGGGTGGGGGGTTCCACAGCCAGGCGGGCTGCGAAAAGGCAAGGGAGGTGTGAACCGGAGGGGCGAGAGGGCGCCGTGAAGACGCTCCCCCGACCTTGCCTGTGGAAGTGCGGGGGTGGAGTTGTCACTTGGGTTAGGGAGACGGTGGGGCTGGGAGGGGGGGGTGTTGTTTCGGGGTGATTTGTCACACCGCACTGAGGTGACACTTCCACGGCGGCCCGGAGCAGAGTGGCGACGGCTGTCCCCTTCTCGAGAAGCAAACGGATACGCCCCCACCTAAACGCCGCCATCCCCAGCCACACTGGTAGCTCAATGTCACACGCCACCCCTCCTCAAGCGTGGCTATGTCTCCCTCACAGTCTGCCCGCTGCCACAGAACTCAGTGCTCCGCGTTCCTTCTCCTACAGAAACTTCCCCGCACGTCGTGCGCATCCCAGTCAGCCCCTGGGGTCACTGGAAGGGTGTCTGGCGTGTGTTTTGGTGGCTCATACGTGTCCCTGAAAACATCCGGTACAGTTACTTTCGTTCTTTTAGCAGATGCTTTTCTTCAGCGTTAAAAAGGAGATACAGCCGCCTACAAACTTTCTGCAACACCCTACATTCACCCATTTAAACAAAGTAGCAGTCAGTAAAATCAGAAATTAGGAAAAAAGAGAAAAGCCCCAGGACCCCGGAGAGGACATGCCAGCTCCATGCAGGCTGAGCCGGATTCAAACTCACAGCCTGGGAGCTGAGAGGCACCAGGTATTTCAGACCTTCAGATTCACGTACATTCAGTCCTAGCAGGAGATGCTGTGCGTTACGCAAACCTTTACTCGGACCTGAAGGAAACGCCGTCTTCACGGTCCGCGTGCGTTTTATCACTTCTGTGTGGGTACAGAAGTTCCATAGCTGCTCCGCTTGTCATAAATGTTTAAAAAATGCCCTTTGATAATGAGTTTGTCATTGTTTTATTCAGAAATACCACCGGGCCCATTACTGCAGTAGCCCCCCCCCCCCCCACCCTCAATCAATACGCACTTCTCATTAATAATTAATTATTTATATGTCACGACCACACAGAGTCTACAGCCCAGGTAGCAGGAGAAAGGATTAAAGGCTCATTCGTCAGTTCCCGGGTGGCGAGTCTGGCGCAACGTTGAACTGAGGGCCTCGTGTCGGACTCACCGTAGTGGATGTTCTTCTCTTGTTCTGGGGACTTGAACTCAGCACTGTTGTCTTCTGCCGGACTGTTGGTGATGACCAGCACCGAAGTGTCTCATCGCGGCTGTGGGTGCCGTGCCACCGGGACCGCGGGGACAGTCTTCATCCCGTCACCCCCCACGCAGCAGATTAATCCCACAGTGCAGCATGTTTAACCTGGGGTGTTACAAGCAGAAGGGTGGTCTTTTTTACACATACAGTGGCACTCAAATGTTTGAGTACATTTACTGGAAACTTTTTTTTCAAACTAGGCATTTGGTTAATAAGTTTGATGCACCAACACCTCTTCCCAGCTCCTCTGCAGCAAGTGCAGGAGATGTGGGACACCTGTGTATTGCTTTGCTCTCACTCTTCTGTACAGCATTAACAAGATGTGCTGAACCAAACCTATTTGGGACTTATTTGAAAAGATTATTCATTTCTAGGCTGCTGTAGAAGGTTTAGCGGGTGGTGAGATGTGCCACGTAGATGGAGGTCACGTCCAGCAGGGTCCCCAGAGAGCGGTGGCTGTGCACATTGTTGTCCAGTTGAGGACAGGATGAGAAAATACTGCAGCCCACAGGCTGCCGACGAGCAGTAAGTTAAAACTCTGTGATTTGTCCTCGTTCAGTGAGAAGAGGAGATGTCCTGGCTGCCTGGAGCGGCATCCGTCCACTGGTCACAGACCCCAGCTCCAAGGACACCCAGTCGATCTGCCGCAACCACATTGTTAACATCAGTGACACTGGATTAGTCACAATTGCTGGTATGCCCCCCCCCCCACCCATCCTCCTTTTTGTTGTTTTTATTTTATTATGCGATTTCTAAATACAGGGATTTTTATTTTACCAGCTATTCTGAAGACAGTTTATGTCTTATCTAGCCGTGTACACTGGGTCCTCAACTTTCGAACACAGTTTGGAATCCAGACCCACTTTTGACGTTAGGTCATAATCAATAAAAGCTTAAAAAACAGAAATTCCTTTATTTATTCACTACGATATAATGAAAAAAATCATTATTTATTTATTCCATCTCTATCATTGGGTTGCCTGTAGAGTAACTTCCAGACCTTATTCTAGAAACATAGGGGATGAATAAAGGATAGCAGTCCATCCAGGACTTATGTTTTGTTATCTTTTAATAACTTAAAATGGCATTAAAATGAAGTACACTTCATGAAAATAACCAGTTTTCATCACATAACCACGTGCCATTTTTGTCAGCTTCTGGCCATTTCCAGCTTTATTATGTATAGAATCAATAAAAACTTAATAATAGAGATGTGCCTCAATTTATTAGCTGGATAGGTTCTTTAAAAGTCTTGGACACAGCTATAAAGCGACACTAAAATAAATCTTAAAATTATAAGGGGAAAAAAATATATCCGCAACCTCCTTTTCAGTGCAGATTGTTGACTGATTTATCCCACCTTCCGTCGTCTTGTTATTGATGACCAAAATGGACACGAGCTGTAAACGCTGTGAACGTGAGCTAAATTAAACCAGTCCCATATTTCCGCTGCGTTTAGGTGTCTTTTACTGGCAACTAGTACCTGGGTGTGGAAACGCAGGCTGCGTGGGCTGAGTGTCAAACCAATTTTTTGGGAAATACAAGTAAAAATGAGCTGAAAAATATTAGCACCTTGAAAGTTTGTAACACTATGAGCTAATGTATATATTTTTTTAAAATCTGGTTGCATGTCAGTATTTTCTGAATTTGTGAAATTTGACCGATATTAAATTTTTGACTTCCGACGATGCCGTTTGAGGTGGGAAGTGGACCACCTACCGCCTTATGGCCGAGGAGACGCTGGACGGAGCAATCAAGGAGCACAAGTTGCCTGGAGGAGCGAGTCGGACAGTCGGCTTAATGCTGGAAGGTGCCAAAGACTGGACCCCAACTATGTACGTCCGCCTGGTGCAGGACTACGGACTAGAGATCGAGGTAAACCTGACTACAGACTGAACATTGCAGTTTTTAAAGAATTCCTGCACCACCCAATCAAATCGTTTTTGACCAGAAGCATAAAAAGCTCCAAAGTCTCTTTAACCTTGTATTCAGTTATGACGAGAGCCATTTTACACGTTTGCTTCAGCATCCACCGCATCGTATCTCACCCCGTAAACTTCGGAATCTGAAGTAGCGATACTTTCATGAAAACACTCACAGTATTGTTAAGTGCACTTAAAGACCAAAAAATACACTAAATGTGGTATTTAGATGCACAAACCGTGTTGTACTCGTTTTTCAGTTCGTAACAATTGTTTCCAAACGCATCTTTTGTTTGTTTATTTAACTGATGTTATTCTCTAAAGTGACTCACAGTATTAAGCTACTAATAATGTTTAACCCATTTGTACAGCAGGGTCATTTTTACTCGAGCAGTTAAGGGTAAGGATCTTACTCAGTGGTACTAGAGCAGGAGGTGGGATGTGAACCTGGGTGAAAAGCGTTGCTACCTGCTGCTCCGCTATCCGGCTTATTATTAGTTAACTGACAACTTTGTCCAAGACAATATTTAAGAATAGTGCGTGTGTTAGGATGTGTGCCGTGTGTATTATTATGTGTTTATCATCATATTTATTGCGATGACGTTAAAAAGGCTTTGTGCAAAGGCATCGTCGAAAGTGTCACGCGTAAATGGCGGATTTAATGATATATAAACCAGCGCAATCGCGACTGCAAATATTGAAGCTGCAGCTGAAGGACTGAATGAAGTGTGAAAGAGGTAAATATACTAAAACTTTCTACCCCAGTTAATGACAGTTCGATTGCTGTTATGCGCAACATCCAAATAACAATGGGAACGTTAGCGTCAGACCGTCAGGTCACGCGTGTCCGCACTCCGAACGATGGGCCGCAGCAGCGCAACGTGGGCTCACGTCCCCTCGAAGCCCATACCGGCGCCGACCGCGACCAGCCGCTGGCATGTTAGACTCCTGAAGAACCGTTTGATGACCTGCAAGGAAGAATGAGAGAAAAAGCTGCGGCCCCCTGCGATTGTGCGCAAAAGACTTTTAACCCGTCGTTAGACAGTAGGTGCGAAGAAAGCATAATCTATGGTCCCGATGTTTTCCGAATGTTTAAAAAGGTCAATATGCTGATATTTTTGACAGCACTTGACCTTTAGTGAAAAAAGTAACAGAACCATTGGAATTGAAATAACTTACTCTTTGTTTAGTTCTGGCACACAATGTATCACAATCAAAGCACCGGCTTCTCTTAGCATAAATGACCTGACTGTTAAAACATGCTATTGATCGCATATCAAAAGGTCCTATTTAAGTGCACTTGGAGCTCAAGTTTGAAGAACGCAGCCGTTGTCCCAGTGTCCCTCAGCGCTTGACCAAATGCAAACACCTTGAATCCTCAGGTGGCCCAGCATCTGGCTTCTACCTACGGAGGGAGAGCATTCGAAGTAGCCAAAATGGCCCAGGTTACCGGAAAACGGTGGCCCATAGTTGGCAAGCGCCTCGTGTCTGAATTCCCTTACATTGAGAGTGAGGTAAGTTCCAGAACAGCGTGTGTGTGTACGCCCGTATTAGAGTTCAGTGTGTCAGCTGAAGTTCTTTGCCGCTGCTACTTAAGGCTTCTGTTTTGTACCACAAGCTTTAAGCGTTTGGCCCAAAACAAGAATTCTGCGTCACTCACCCCTTGCGATCCGTGGACTTCAATCCAGGTCCTGTACGCCATCAAGGAGTACGCCTGCACCGCCATCGACGTGATCGCTCGGCGCACGCGGCTGGGCTTCCTGAACGTCCAGGCAGCCGACGAGGCCCTGCCCCGCGTCGTTGAAATCATGGGGAAACAGCTTCGATGGAGTGAGCAGAAGAAGAGGGTAATACACTTGTCCGTCTCCTCACGCGGTTCATATCAGTCACGTTAAGCCATGTCTACAGCGTCACACTTCATAATTTATTAGGTCTGCCGAAGTCCCTGACCAGGTGGCCTTCACGCTTTACATTACCAATTCATACTGGGAAATGTTCAGCAGCAGCGCCAGGGAATTTGGTGCTGAGCTAAAATTGCTAAAAGCTAATTTGACTTACTGCTGACATTCGAATACTTGCTTGTCATTTTTTTGTTTGTTTTTCTGTTTTTTTTTTTTAAAACAAGGGCCGCATCTCTGAGGTGTGTTGTCCTTCCGAGGACTTGAGCTGCTTTGACCCCAATCGTGCAAAAGCCCCCTTCCTGATTTTTCCAGTTGTTGCGTTTTTGTCTCACCAAACGGTTTCAGATCACGAGACAAAGGGAACCTGAGTAAACACACGGTAGTTTCTAATTATTACTTTTTAAGGAACAGAGGTATTTAACATGCCTATCGCCCGCATGCCCCCTTTTACTCAGCTAATCGACCGAATTTAATTGATAACTGGGTTGAGCTGATTGAACACAGTCGGTCCTTTTGAATGTAAACCTCGCTATATATTGAATGTTACCATGAGACTGATAGTCACCCGAAAGTTTCTACAAGAAAACTACACCATGATCAAAGGAAATTCGAGAAGAGATGGGGAAAAATGTGTTGAAAACTTTCTTTTCTAAGGATGCCACCAAACCACAGTTAATGCCATCATCTCCAGATGGAGAAGAACAGTGGTTCATCTTCTCGGGAGTAGCTGGCCTACCAAAATTACTCCAAGGGTGCAGTGACAACTCATCCAAGAAGTCAAATCCCAGAAGATCATCCATAGAACTGTAGGGCTCTCTAGCCTCACCTGAAGTCAGTGTTCACGCTTCAGAATAAGGAAAGTGAGCAAAATGGAAGCCACTGCCATGCAAGAACATCAATGCTTGTCTCACATTTGCAAAAAAAAAAAAAAACCCTGGATGATCCCCGAGTCTTTTGGGACAACGTTCTATGGAGATATGAGTCAACAGAGGAACTCTTTGGGTGATACAACAACATGTAGCACCAACAGTGAAACATGATGATGTGGGGATGCTTTTTTGCTTCAGGACCTGGACGACCTCCCCATTACTGAAAGAACTGTGAAATCTTCACCGTGCCTGAAAATTCTTAAGGAGAATGTCTGGTCATCTGTCTGTGAGCTGAAGCCGAAGCATAACTGGATTATTCAGCAAGACAGTGATCAAAAACACTGTAGCAAGTTAACATCTGAATAGCTAAGAAGAAACATTACAGTTTTGGAGAGGTCTGGTCAAAGTGCTAACTTGAACCCAACAGAGATGCTGCAGCAGGACCTGAAACAAGCAGTTTGTCCTCAAAAGCAGTTCTGCAAAGAGTGAGGTAAAAGTCCTCAACAGTCATGCAAAAGATGGTTATCATGTTGTAGGAACCGTTTGGAAACAATCATTGCTGCTAAAGGTGCTGCAAAGTGTTAAGGTTAAGAAGACAGTTACTTTTCCCAAAATGAAGTAATAGTTTAAAATATTTTACGTTCACTCAGGTTCCCTTTGTCTAATATTACGATATGAAACCATTCAGTGGCACAAATGCGTGGGACTTTCACAACACTGTACGTGTAACATGACTGAACCTTCACTTTCCTCGGGTCTCCTTTGTGCTTCTTTTTGTCCACAACAGGTTAGAACCACAGCAACAATGAAAACTGGTGCTTCTCAGGATTTGAGCCCCTTTTTAAAAAAAAAAAAATCCTGAACCACACAAACCAGTAGTTCTGAACAATTTCATTTCTGGAAGATGCTCCATTCTGTCCAAACACCGGATCGTTGCACTTGTTCTGTGCTCATGTTGCACCCTTTCTTGAGGACCTTCAGGAAAAGCTCCCTTTTCTTCCATCTTTTCCTGTAGGAGGAACTGGCTGCTGCCAAACAGTTCCTGTGTCATGAAATGGGTTACAAGGCAAGGTCCGAGCAGCTGACGGACATGTCTGAGATTGCCCTCACACCTTCGGAGGTCGACAGGTACGCAGGCCGCCTTTCTTCTCCGCTTGTTGATGGAACAGGTCTTCGTCTGCTCCCCTGTGGGAATAAGCAAACCGTCTGTCTTAACTCCTCTGTCAACAGATACAAGAAGCGATTCCACAAGTTTGACAAAGAAAATAAAGGCTTCATCACCACTGTTAATGTTCAGCAGGTGTTAGAGGTGACAATTTCCAGCTTTCATTTTGTCTTTTCCTTTGTACTTCCTCCTGATATGTCTGAGATTAGCAGGGGATATTTGTCTTCATGCCTCTACTAGAATCGTAGAGGATTATGAGTTCTCTCTACCTCCATGTTAACGTAGCGTCAGCGTTTTGGGAATATTCTTTGAACCCCCATATCTGACGTTGATGCTTCTCCACATGGGATCCAATTTTGACCGTTATAATCACTAACTTACAAGGTTACGTAACTAACTCACCAACCAGGATGCGGGTTGGTGAAGACGTTCTCAGGGTCCAGTGTGCTGCTGTCTCAGTCTCAGCCAAACTCATCCTGTTGTTTGTCCTGTTTAGGTTAACAATGGCATTAAGGTTTGGATTACAGAGCACCTTTAGGTAGATAGTTAGTTAGTTAGTTATTGACGTTCCAGGCCGACTGAACTTGCTGTAGATCCGCTTCTTCCGTCTCAGAGGGGAACGTAGCCCCCGTGAGTTTGACTGAGCAGATAAACAGCAGTTGTCACAGCCCCACTCTGCTACTCCATTCACGTCCACCTGGTCCAGCTTCTCAGAGGTGTGTTTGTCTTCACCCTTTCTCTTATTTCAACCCCCCCCAGAGCATCAGCATCCAGATTGACGAAAACACTCTTCATGAAATTCTTAATGAAGTTGACCTGAACAAAAACGGACAAGTGGAGCTAAACGAATTCTTGCAGGTAGGTGATGTTTGTCGAGTTTTGAAGGTAAAGAAAAATCATTTCTATGCTAATATTGATTATAAAACTTGAACTCTTAGAAAACTTAAAGTCAGCAGTGTTGAATCAGCTGCTTTTCTGTGTTTCTGTGCCCCAGTCAGGAACTTTTTTTTATTTGTAATTTCCATGATCGGCTATAGGAAGCGGGGGGGGGGGGGGGGGGGGAAGGAAAAGGGGACCCCCCCCCCCCCCCCCCCGTGTGCGNGGGGGGGGGGGGGGGGGGGGGGGGGGGGGGAAGGAACCGGTTTGTTTGATCGCCCTGTCAGGGGGAGGTGCTTTGACAGGACTGTCCAGATCAGTGATGCTATCAGACTGTGGCTGGTGGGTTTGCACCCTGTCAACCCCCCTCTCCCCCCACCCTCCCCACCCCCAAACAGTGACAGTGATGAATGCGGAACATGAGTCCCATTAATGCCTGGGATTTTGGTGCATGTCAGCCCTTTCTTCACTGTGTCAAGTTAAACAAACAGGACCAGGATGAGGAAATGGTAATTATCCCTCCAGTTATAGGACCCACAGCACCCTTCTGGGGAGGCTTGGGCGCCGGGAACCCCCTCGCCCGGCTGTTGGACCCCCGTGCCGTGATCGCCGTGTCATTTGTCATCAAATCGGTCCCGGTCCCCGACTGTCCTTCGGTAACTCGCACTTCCCAGATGGTTGCGTGTTAACAACGTACCTTTTTAGTTACGAGCATTGTTATAGTTTTCCAGGTACAATCGAGCCGATGCCGCTGTTGGCGGTGGTGGTGGTGTTTGTTGTTTTTTAATCACAGGTAGTCACCGAGGGAGTGTTGCAAGAGTGACAGCTTAACAGCATGTGGCCACTCTCTTGGAAGCTCAAACGTGCCGCCGCTTCTATTCCGGGTTTCCGGAAACAAAGCTAATTAGGGATCTGAAAGGATATTGTTCAGATGAGCTTCAATAATGAGCTGTAAATTCATACGAGCCTTAGATAGTCTTCATTCATACAGTAAATTGGTGACTATCATACCACAACGTAATTGGTGCAGGTGTGGAGGAGTTGCAGCAGGGACCAAATTATTAGTAATCTAGGAATCGAACGAAACCACATAATTTAATGTTCATTAGTGTACATTTTAAGCAGGAGCCCAATTAATTCCGTCTCCCAACGCGGAGCCGCCGGGAGACCCGGCGGGCGCGATAAGCGTGCGGGGGGCTACGCGGTCGTCCGCACTCGGGGCGCGTGGCTGGAGAGCCGGACTTGGTACGGCGCGATAATGACGACGTCTCCTCCTCGCGCTACCGCTCGCACCCCCTCAGCGGCACGTCCGGAGCTGCGGCTGACAGGGACGAGGCCAAAGCGGACACGGTGCTCTGGGATAGCGGGACCTTCCTCGCGGCAAACTTCATACTTAGTGAAGCGGTTAAGGTCGAGCACCACGTTCAGTACTACAAGTTGGGGCTGTAGTAGAAGTTGAGCTGACAGTCGTCGGATTTGAAGCTGGTGTCATTACCTAGTCTAGAGATGACAAGAAGCACCACAGCACTAAGCGCTGTGTTTACTTCTGTAGGCATCACTCTGTTCCATCACCGCCAGCAGACTTTTTGTCACAGGCATGAAACGTCATTGGATTCGGTGGGGGTTCAGGATTGGTAGGAAGGAGGGGGGTTGATACCCGATCCAGTAATTAAGAAAACCTCATTTAGTCTGTTATGTATTGGATTCTATGACTCTTTCCTAATATTCGCCTACTTAGTGTTTCTCTGCATGAGGTGTCCTCATAATTTAGTGCATTTTCGTTGAACCTGTTGACTGCCGGCGTCGTCCTGACAGCTGATGGGATGTATGACTTAAAGGGAGCTGAAATGAGTCTGGGATTGATGTAGAGATGGATGGATGTGTGCAAGGAAGGCTGAAGTGTGGACTGGAAGTGTCTGCAGCCAGAGTGAATTATAAATGATGTCAGGATCATTTTATCATCAAACAGAAGTAGCACGGCAGCAGACTGCAGAGCCACACTGGGGGGTGATGTTATCCTAATTGTTCAAATTGTATGGGATATTATATGAGTTAGTGGGTCATTTTTTCCATATATTCCAAACTAGATAAATTAGGATTTAACTTTACCATGATGAATCGATCCCTTAACTGTCCTTTTAAGAATTAATGATGTAATTTAAATAATTGTTTTGTTGAAGTAACGACGACTATCTTTCATTTCCGAAGGGGGGGGGTTGTTTGCTAACGTTTTCATGTTATGCGAATAACGCAAGTTTGGTTGATGAAACGGAGTAAGTTCTCGGCTAATGGATAAAATACTAGTCCAGCTGTGCGACAAACATAAAGGCAACAACAAAACAAAAACAAAACAAAAGCGCCTCACCGAGTTCGCCCTGCCGTCTCGCAGCTCATGAGCGCCGTGCAGAAGGGCCACGTGTCCGACAGCCGCCTGGCCATCCTCATGAAGACGGTGGAGGAGAACCTGGAGCAGAGAGATCCGGTGTCTGTGGACAGGAGCGGCGGCGGGGTATGAGCGCCACGTCGCCCATTTCCAAAGTACCGACACACGTTCCTTCCGTGACCCCCACCCCCCCGTACTGCGCTCTCACCCCTGTCCGCTTCCACACCGTGCTCTAACACACTCGTCGTTTGAGTACGGTCCAGGCCGCTGTTTCGGCCACACGTCTTGTTGTTTTTTTTCATTCAAAAGTATATAATAATATGTCTACGGGTTATATTTTGCCAGGATTGTTTTCACACTTTCAAACGTGACTCCAGCGTGTTCCTGTGGAAAATTTGACGTAGCTTTACGTTTATGTGCTGCTGTGCCATTTTGTATGTAGTGGGATAAAGGGGGGAAATGAAGGGAACCATTTTTATAAGTAGTGTTTATATACCGATAAAGACGGGGTGACTCGAAAAGAACTGAAGAATAACTGTCGTGAACATGTAGGATACTGAGCATTTGTAAGATGAAGAAAAAACTTAGTTTACAAATTAGTTTAAATTGCATGCGGTGCTTAACACGAAAGTGTTGAGTTCTTTTACAGTCACCACTGTTACACCTACAAACCAGTGTCTGAGTGTAACCGGTTTCTAAAAATGGCTTGAATACCGCAAATCTGAATATCGGGAAGCTATTTCCATTATTTCTTACGAAGAAAATTGCGATTCATTCAGGGTTCCTAAAAATAGCCCTCTTTAAAGTACCCTAAAATACCTATTTCGGTGTGATGAAAAAACACCAGTTACCTAATTTCCAAACATTCATATGGATTTGTGTCTTTATAGGTAGTTACTGTGTTTTTATTCAGTATTTTACGTTACACTTTTCTTATTTGTAGTAATAATAATGGGCATTTATTAGTCATATTTGTTTTGGAAATGAAGGAATGGGAAAAATTTAAAAGAGAAAAAAACAATAAAATTTACCTGCTGTAACGCGCTGTTACCGTAATGTACTGTTGCTGGGGTTTCTTACTGCAAACCCGGGCCACACGTGGCAAGTACTGAGAACGCAGATGCTGGGTGCAGTCCTGCCACCTAACTTTGCCCTCGTATTCGCACAATATTTTGAGTATTTTGCTGAGACTCAGGTACTGAGCCAGGTATTAATACACACCATTCATGACAGAGGGAGCTTGAACCCCAGGGGTGTCTGAAACTGCCCTGTACTCCACGCTACACTGAAAATAGACAGCAGACCAAAATGTACAGCATCTCTGGCAGATTTACGCAACTAATCACTTTTTTACGCCTTGCGTCTTGATGTATAACGCGCAACACGTGCACTTTTCAGGGAAAAAATGGTTTACGCAGCATACAGATACTGGGTAAACCGAGAAACGATTGTATTCTTCACTTCCTTCCGTTTACATCTCAATATTTCATCCTTGTTAAGAAGTGATTTAGAGATACGAGATATTTATGAACCTAATGTGCTCGAATGTCAAACAAGATACAAGTGTCTAATATGCATGCTTGAATATTCTGCGGTCTCGTACGGAGGGCGTGTGCGATTGGCTCTCGGGACCGTTATTGTGTAACCTGATTTTATTATGCTGAATGGGATTAACTATTGTATTTGAGGCCGGCGTTTAATTTCTGGATCTGTCTGTGTGCTTGGTATTTTTATTACTATTAATTTATTGCCACTGGTTTGCCTGGCGGACCGCTTGCATTTATGGAGTAATAACGGAATGTATTTAATGTGCCTTGTTTCAGATCGAGTATGAATTGAAAGCATGAATCAATAGGACTGATTAAACCAGAGAGTCTCTGGCTTTTAAGCCTGCTTAATTTCACACTACCTATAAATAATACAATTATTGTCTCACGCAGATTCTTAAAGTTAAAATTACAGATGTTTGTTCCTGGAACGGTTATGAATGCGGGGGGCGACAAAAATCAGAAGGCCTTTAAGTCGAATTCCTTTGTCTTGTATTTGTATGTCATTTATCTTCATTTAAATGCAATTAGAAAAAGTCTTGGGTAGTCAGTCTTCACACAGCGCATATTGAATTTAAAGGTTGATTAGCAGGGAGTCAGTCAGAGTATCGCACTTCAACTTAACTCTTGCGCAAAATCGATGCAGTGGATCAGCGTCGCTTTACATCACTCGGCGGCGGCGGCGGAACGGGGCCCCTGTGCGCCGGACCCCGGCAAAGTGCCGCGTCTCCAAATTCGCCGACGTGAAACGATCTGGACGAGGAAAACGCTCGGCGGCACGTCGTCGCTCCGACCGCCGCCGCGACTGTTAAAGCGCGCTGGTTTCGCCCCCTGCTCTGCACCCCTCTTGTCCTCCTGCTCAGTATTACTGTGCTGATGTCACACCTTTATCTAGAGATTTCTTGCGTTTAAATATTGTGAATCAGGATTTGCCGCATGTCTAGAAGTAAATGTCGCTGTTTAAACCTGCCTGCTGTACTGATGTAGGGTTCCTTCTCTTGATATGTCGTCATCTGTAACTGTCGCCAATAAATATCTTTTTTTTACTGAAAAACACAACTTCTTCACTATGTCCTGTTTGACAGTTTGGTTTTCACAAGTTATTCAATTTGTGGAAGTCTGTTACAATATGTTGAATTTAATGGTTTATTTATCAGATATGTCCACAGCCTTGTGTCTAACTTCTAAAAACTGTATTTTAACTGTAAGTTAGCAGAAGACTGTTATGATAATGAATAATTATGCAATAATTTCTAAAACGTCACAAATGGTGATGAATACAAGTGTTGGTCAAAACTGACTGAAGCTCCATTGGTTCAAATCCTGCGAAGTCTGTTTGGAGTTTGCACATTTCTCCCCACAGGCCAAAGACGTGTGTTTTAAGTTCATTTCAGGTCACTGTAAATTGCCCATTGTGTGTGTGTGTGTGTGTGTGTGTGCGCACTCACCCTGTGATGGACGGTTATCCTACCCAAGGTGTAAACTCCTAGTCCAGCGTACGGTCATTCCAGGACAGCCACTGGACTGCTGCCACCCCGGGGGATCGCGCCCAGCATGCAGTGCAGATTACCTAGCAGCACAGGATTATGGGTAAATCATTCTAAACATGTACAGAAACCAAAATTCAAAGTCAGTAATTCCATTCAAAGTGTTGCGATTTCATCCGAAGCTTCGGGCTCTAGATCTGTGTTCTTAACACTGTAGCACAGAGCAGACAAGTCAGTCTCACTACATATTACACAGGTAACCGCTGCTGACAAACACTGAAATAATGACAGTCTCGCATAATGAATTTTACTCGCGCTTTAAAGCTGCTAACGCCTATACCGACGCTTCCGGGAGATGATATGCGCCGCCTCGATCTGCATACGGTAAATACCTCTCGCTTTCCCCTCCGTATGAGTCAGAGAGAAAGCAAATGCACAAATTGCATTATCATTTGCTCGGCCCTAAGTGTGAACTAAACGTGTTGTAATTAGACTAATAGGACTTCGTTCATGGTTGAGGAGATTCTACTTGCACCTTTACTTATATCTCTTTCAGCAAATGGGGCTGCAGTCAGAATGAACCTGAAACAACCTTGTGAGACTAATGCAGAGCTCGATGTGGGCCCTTAAGATGGAAAGTAAGGTCTGAAGAGGGTTCGGTGGTGACCTTTGCCTGCGGATGACCACCGACGCCCCCCGGGCTGAGGGCGTGGCGCCTCCGTGGTCGTCCACCTGATGGACGGCGTGAGAAGACGGGTTGCTTCTGACTGGGGTTAACTGGTTGTAATTGTCATCGATTCTATTCCCCAGGTGCCTGATGGAGAACGTCGAGCAGTCTTGGTCGGTCGCGTTTTAATATTCGAACGTAAAAGATGAAGCAGTTTTAACTTTTGTTGAGTCTTTTCCAGGTAGGGCGTTAATAGCCGTTTTATTTTGTTTTGATTTGATCGATTGCAGCGTGGAGTAGAAGGTAAAAGGATTTTTGGCACCTTTAACTCGTACGTTTGTTTTACTGGTTTTGTTCCGACGGCAAACTGCGCTCGTATTCTGTCTTTTTTCTTCATTTCTGTTGCTCTTCTAGTGTTTCGCATCAAATTTCGGTATTACGCAGGCGACGGCGTCGTGGCACGGAAATTTCTGCAAAGCGACGTAAAGAAAACACGTGGCCGAGGGCAACGAAGCGGACGTATCGATCGGCGAGATTTTTTTTCCCCGAGTTTCTTACAGATTTAAAAAAAAAAAAATTTCTAGCTAATCTTTCGGAAATATTACCGCCCCCTCACGGCCGCAGTCGTCGGACTGTCGACGCAACAAAAAAAGCGTCTTGTTGGTTCTGGGGGGGGGGTGGGCGACGCCGGAGATTGTAAGTTTTGATTCCGACGTTAATTCGCGCCTGCGTGCGATCGAAAAGCGGCGGCGCGCACAAACGTACACAAACAGCTCGAGACGGAGAAGGACAGAGCGAGCGAGCGAGCGAGCGAGGGAGGGGGGGTCGATTGGGGAAAACAAGGGGGGGGAGACAGAGGAATACGGTGCTTAAACCGAAGGCTGTATGTTTTATCAGCCACTGGCACCGTTTAGCGGACAAAAATTAGCGCGTGCGTTCTGGGAATAGGGCCTAGGCGCTGGGTGTTCACCAAATCCTCGCAAGAAGAATATCAGCGCTTCTCACATGCTGCCGCCTGACATCCACTGCCGTGGCTGAAAACTATCTCTATTGTCCAGTTTGATTGCCTGAATCAAACTGATTTACTGCAAATCCATCTGAGCTTTGATAAATCTATTACAGTTTCATTTCGCTGATTTCATTAACGTGAATAAAACCAGCCATGCTTTCTGCATAACTGCCTTTTAATGGCTTGGCCCTGTCACCTGCCTCAGTATTAATCCCTCTGACTTATTGCTCCACAGAGGGAATGAGTAATGGGTATTTGAATGTGATCAGCACAGTACAATGCAATTAAGGAACCAGTACTGTTCTGTGCCTTTAATCCTGAACTAATTTGAATTGCAGTTTGATAGCGCTGTGAATCCTGCATAATTATGTAGGGTGCATATTAAACTCTGTGACAAACCGAAGAGGCCTTTAACTACCCCTGCGACGGAGAGACGAGCCGGGAGTCAGGTAGCGGACCGCGGGACGCCGGGATGCGCAATTACCGGAGGTGCATTGTGGGAAAAGGCCTCTATCCTAAAAAGGGTTGACGTGACTGTCCACCACCTCCCCCCCCGGAGTTTTTTCTTTTTGTCCCCAGCTCGAGCGACCGCCAGCCGGCAGGAGCGCCGGTACGGCTCGTAAGGTTTAGGGAAGGTTTTGCTCGGCTGGGCGAGCGCGCTTACGCAATCGAACGGCGCCCTTTTCAAAGCCGTCCTACTCCGCGCGCGGATGCGAGTTCGGCGCTGTCGGCTGCTGTCCCATTTCCACGGAGCGCGTTGCGCACGTTACGTTTAACACGCCGCTGCGTTTGTTTACACACGTCGCCATCTTCGTTCGCAGTCCTCTTTCCCGCTACCGGCCAGCAGTGTAACGTGAAGATTTTGCGGTAGTTTCGTAAAAAAAATTAATAAATCAATAGTTTTCTTGCATTTTCTTGGGAACGTTGCGAAACCCGTTTTACAGATCGACAGACTCCGGGGTTTATTTTTCACAAGGTGATGGATAATTTTTTTTTTTTTGTTTGACTCTTTAATGGCGCACGAATGACCTCTGCTTACATGGCACCACAATACTGCATCTGAGGAATTATTAAAACGCATTGCCGCATTTTTCGAGGGGGGGGGAGGAAGAGAGGAGAAACGTGGGGTTTAATGTAAGATGTACAGCTCACCGAGTGCTGGGATCGTACGGAGTCTGGGAGATTCGGTAATACAGGCTGAAAAGCATGAGCCCCCTGTCTCACAGTGGGCAGAAAGGGGGAGGGGGGGGGCTGCTGGCTAAATTAAGCCATTGTGACTCAAAATCCTCCTTTAATAAGGTTCATGCTGTCTACAACTTCATCATTTTCTGCTGAATGATAATTACTTTATTCAATCATGTTCAAGGTTTTAGTGAAAGCCAGCATTGATTGATTAACTTCAATTACCATGCTTACATTTGCATAGATAAAAACTGCTTTTCAATTTGTGAGTGGCACGCGGGTGGAAACCCTGCCTTGATATTTGCATTTCAATGTGAATGGCGCCGAATAAAGGTGGGCGAGGGGCTCTGATCAGGGCTAAGCCCTTTCTGCCTGGCTGCTTGAGGGTTTTTTCCTCCGCCCCCTCGCATAAACACTTTCTTGTTGTGATGTTGGTTTGCCCCTGCTACTCGGAGCTAGCGGACCGCGAGCCCTGTTTACCGGCTGGCTTCACCACATTGTCGGCACGGTGACGGCAGGAGGAGGCAGGCGGGGGACTTTGCCAGCATGCCATTTAAGGTGTGCTAGACGTACTGGGGGGGCGCACCCTCCTGTGTGTGTGAGGGGAGATCCGCTGGCAACCCTGCGACACTCTGGGGGAGGAACAGGGCAAAAGATTAGGATGTAATAACAGCTTATACATCTAGATTTTTGCAAAGCTCTAGTTCGACAAATAGTATTAAAGATTAAGGAGCATTAATGAACATTACCTCCCTGTACAACAGCTCTGTTTTCTTAATCTGTACTAATCTGTTTGTTTCTGCGCTTTTTGACCTGCAGGGTGAACAAAAACTGAAATAGTAAGTAAATCACTAACTAGGTATTGATGAGGTGGGCTAAGTCCTGGCAGAAGATGAGTTTCTCTCTGGATGGACCGAAGGGGTTCCTGACAGCGGCCCTCGCTTCGTGGGGGGGGGGGTGTATCTCTTACAATCCTTACTTAAGCCTCACAGTATCATTTAATTCAATTATCATTATCACTCAAATTCACACAGTCCTTCACTAGGCCACGGTTCTTCATACGTGCAGCAAGAAGCACACCGATCCCATAGGACATGCAAATGTGTCACTGTGAAACTTTTCTTCTCCGCCAGGAATAGCAATAGTTTGGGCGCTATTATTATTATTATTACACAGAGCTAATTTTTGCCAGATCAATTTCCAGCTGACAATAGTTTGAACCCCCCTGACCGCCGTTCCGTTTAAGACAGAGGTTTTCGGATGATTGTCAACTTTTCCTGCATATTTTGGCTTTGATTAGCGTCGCCTAAACGCTGCGTCTTTCGGCTCCGTTCATTTGCATGATTTTATACTTCACGCAAATTCCGAGATAAATTAGCGCGACTCCCATCTTTGTTGGTGCGGCGCGGAATGAATTACCCCGAAAGGGGAACAAGGCTCACTGTAAAAGCCCCGAGAATTACACCTGTGAAATATGTAAATGCATTACAAACGATAATGACCTTATTTATTTTAATTGACAAAGTTGAAATTAGCATTAGGATGACTAAATGAACTGGAAGTTAATAATCAGGCTGCAAAGCTTAACAAGCTTACCCTTTCATTCGCCAGCAAGCCTTAATGCTGGCTTTAACTTGGCGAGTTGGATCATCAGCTGCGTTACTTTGGAATTTCTAATGCCGTAATCACGCGTTCCTGCCTCGGAGGGAATTCCCAGATGCCGGGAGCCGATTAGATAGTTCACTTCGCTGTTTAGGCTCGAGCAGCTGGAACCACAGGTTGCACTAATGCTACGGGACCCTCGCATTGCTGCTCAATTACTATCATTCAATTAATTCAATTATTAGAGCTGCACGGTTAACAGGGTCTTATTATCATACCGTAACTGCTCGACGGTTAGGGAAACCTTGGGTCCTGCTTTATGGTAAATTAGCCGGTTTTTATGTAGCCCGGTTTTAAGATTCCTTCTTGCCTGAGTCAGCCCGTATAAAACTGGCGGTGTGTGAGTAACTAATTCATACTTAGTCTTAAACATCAACGTCGTTCGGCGCTTCGCCTGTCGTATCAGGCTGCGATTTAGCCGGTTTTTATGTGCTGCTGTATAACGGCATTCATTTATCTATATACGTATATAAAGTTGGTGTTTTAAGGGGATTTCTTCAGGGGTCGGTTTGAGCAGCGGGTCTGAGATCAGGACCTGGTCTTGTAGGTAAACGCGTGACCGGGCTGTCAGTTTCGTGTGATTAAGAATCTTTTCTGTTCGTTCCGACTTAGCAGTCATCGCACGTCTCTCCGACGACAAACTCTGTTTCGAGGTTTGAAGCCGCTCTTTAGAACAGCGGCGGCCGCGCAACTTGTGGCGTCTCTGTTCCCGGAGACGCCGCGGCCGTTTCCGCTACATTTGGCCCAAACAAAAAAAAATGTCTCCCTCATTCCGAGCTCGTGCCTCTCCTTCGCTTCACGCTGTCTGGGATAATGGACGTGCAGGAATATCGGTGTCGCGCCATCATCGCCACTGTCTTTTCATTTGTCTAATTTGACGGGACGTATCCGGAGAGCGGAGAGCCGGCGCGCGGCCCTGGCATCTCCTGCTGGCCAAAAGGATCCTCACGCTCCTCTGGAGAGGCCCCTGCTGGGGATGATGGGAGGGTGGACCGCATTGTCAGACCACCTACTCCCCTCCCATCTGCCTAAGCTGTCAACTTCACCTTTCTCGTACGTTTCTAAGTGCGAGGACCGGGAACAACAATTACCAGTAATATTACTAATAATATTTTTGAAGTCTTATTAATCATTTTAACGTATTTTCTGTGTACATTTAAACAGAGTCTAAACATTTGCAACATGCTGACACCCATCTGAACACGCATGTACTGGCAAAATGTGAGAAAACAAATACATGTATTTCTACGTGAGCTGGTGACCACCGTTTGAAACCCGTTTGCTTGCACTTTTTAGGAGATTCGGTACAAAGACACCGCGGTTCTAGTTCTTCTAGAGAGCGGACGCTGGTGTCGTCTGCAACGTTCGCACTGACAGTGTTAAACAAGGAAACGGAGGCATCAGGACTGTGTCGCGGCTTTCAAACCGAACAAACTGTGCTGGATCTGCTCCTCTTTAAACGGGAGGCATGCTGGGTAAGACTGAGAGCCTGTTTACCTTCTCAATCTACATATATCTATCTAATATCTGTGTGCCATTGAGCTGAAGGTCCCTGGGGTTTCCGTACCGGGCTTATGCATGGAGGGGATTGAACTATTGCCCCTTTATGATTGAAAGACCCCCCCCAGCTTAGGCCTTGCTTATTATACATTTACTCTGCTCAGTTTTGCAGGGGGTTTGGGGGTGGCTGTCTAACTCAGTTCTGGGTCAATAGCACCTCGCTGTCCTCCAGCAACCACTATGCTTCCCGGCCAGAAGATAAGACCTTTGCTGATGCGGCTAATCGTAGAGCCCGATTGACTGGCATGTGCTGTGGCCGTCGTGCAAATGGCCGACTTGTTGCCTCGGGGGGGGTCGTGCGGAAAATAAAAAGCGTAACTGCTGTATCTGCGCGTCGAGGATTTGTGGAGGGGGGGGGACAGCGCTCCGGAATTCCGCTCGGTTTGTTGAGTCACGCGCTGCCTGCTAACGCAGCCCGTTCCGCGTCACTTTGGCTCCCTCCCTCCCGCCGCCTCCTCCTCCTCCTCGGCGGGTCGGCTAACTAAGCTAATTGCGTCCACTTCCGAGCCCCGAAGTGGTCAACTATGTAATTTTACTAATTCATCCTGCTGAGAGTATGACCTTAAGAAATTATAATTATGCACACCTGAGTTGTGCGGGGACCCGAGAGGCCTACTAAGCATTTACTACTCGATGAAGGATCATTAACAAAAAGAGAAAAAAACACACACACACACACACTCAAGTGAAAGTAATCGTGATGTCAGGGTGCAAAAGGGTAGCGTCATGCAGGAATCACAACACACTATATATTCACTTTGGTGCAGACATAAACATAAAAGTGGAGGAAACGGTTCCTAAACCGTTAAACTCAGCGCGCAGCTATTAAAAAAAAAAAGCCCGTCTTTTATTAAATCACTTCAAGTTCATTTGTAGCAACTACTTGTACCTATTTTATTGGACTGTCTGCAGCTGAGCTCGCACGGCCGCTCAGCAGTTTTTGTGCTTTAGAGCATTAATTATGCTGAAATAAAGCCATCTGCAGTAAGTATATAAACACAAATTATTTGTGCATTTTAATATGCCCACCCATGCCTCATAATTATGCATTACTTTACACTTTCATAATTGACAGCAAATATGAAGCATGTCAAGGGGTCACCTTTTAGAATGATTTTTCATTTAATTTTTTGACAGTCCGGGACGTGCATTCGTGGCGAATTTGTTCAGGACATGTACAGCACACAGGAACCTTTCCGCCAAATTCCTGGTGAAATTCCCCCAGGGCTCTATTCTCGCCTATTTTAATTGAACAATACAATTCTTTCCATTCCCTGAGCCGACTAAACGCCACTGACGTGTGTCTCGCGGTGACGTTCTTTAAAACAGTTTGCGAAAACGGGTTCCCAAACGTGCTCGACGTTAGAGCCTTTGTATATTTGATCCGCGTCCCGAGTACAAAAGTTTTCCAGATGCTGCCAAGTTCCTACATACAAAAAATCAGTGTCGCCACACAGCAAACAGCTCAACAATCCAACCCTGTATCTTATGTCATACAGCATATCGTACCGTCATGAACTTCTCATTTCGCAGCAGCGGCACTAAACACGCAGACCGGATTTCGCTTGAAATAACAGAACGGATAAAGCAAAGAGAAACTACGATGTTTCTTTGGCTCCGTCATCCACCCACGTTCATGTGTCTCACTGTTTGGCACTAAACGCATTTACTTGGCCTGTCTGTAGAAAAATCGTTGAAGAGAACGTCGAAAATAGGCTTGTGTGGAAGTTTCCTGACTTCAAGTTCATCGGCAGGTCATCGGACCCCGCCCCATACCTACCGAAGCCACCCCAGGCAGCGAGGTGATCTTGGACAAAGGAACAATGCATTGTGGGAAGCGCAAGAATGTGGGCCCTTTTCCCCTCGACTCGAAACGGCGTAAAATATTACTGCGTCCCTCACATGTGAATCCACATCCCCAGAGCTATAAAAATGCTACAGTGAAGGATGGCTCTTGTGTTTTTACTGCGTAAATTAAAGATTCATCCCACTTTGCGATTAGCAACAGAGATCGCCTTTGTAACCTATGCAGGCCGCAGCCACAATGGGGGCTTTGTCACGGAGGGCGTCTGGCGAAGGAGCAGAAAGGAGAGTGTTTCCAGTTGAGTCACTGACTTCGCCATTGTTTCCGTCGCCCGCAGGAGAGAGCACGAACTGGAGAATGAATGCTAAACAAAACCAATCACAACATCCCCGACAAAACACTCAAGTCTGAAGGGCGACGACTGAAAGGGTTTCGCAACGAGACACGTTTTGCTAAGCTTCTTATTACAGAGGTCGGCGTTGTGGTTCTGTGAGGTTGAGGTGTTCGCCAGCTCTGAGCTCGGTACCAAAACGGACAATAATCCATCCGCCCGTCCGTTATCGTCGGGCCCAACGCAGCGTCGCAGCGGTCCAGCCGTTTAGACATTTAGACGCCCTGGTCACGAAGCCAGTCTGACAAACGTATTGTATTAATCACTTACACAGCACCAACAATTCCGACTCATACACCAGTCCACCTGAAAGACCTTGATTCTGTGAGCAAGCCAGAACGTCTGGAAGAACGCGAGTACAAGACCAGTACGTTCCATACGGTGTGAGCCAGATTTGAGCCCATGGTCAAACCTCCTACCCAGAAGCTGTGATGCACCGCCACTGTCTGCTGCAGGTAAGAAGATCCTGTTCTGATTTGTTAGGTGATGAAATTATTCTTTCATTATCATCATTTTTTTTACACATTTACACAGGCAGTAGCCAGCAGGACCAGCCATTTCAGTAGAAGTCAACATGTTCACGGTCCAGCTTTGTCCCCCACTCACTGTCCCGCTGTGATTGATAAAGTGCAATTTCGAAGTCGGTCGCACGTCGAAAGGAGATAACCCTCTCGGCGGTAGGAGCGTATGTTAATAATCGCTTTTGGCTTCTGAAGCGTATTGATCTCCCCTTTGGAGCTGACGCGTCGCAGTTCAGTGGCCGAGTTCCGAGCTCCTGAGAGAAGCCCGCCACACTTTCCCCACCTCTGGTTTACGCCACGCAACTGAACTTGGCATCCAAACAAGAAACATGGCTGCCCAGAAATTACTCACCGCAACCTGAAACTACCTTGACACCGCTAAAGGTCAATTGTCAGCCGTCTCGATAGCCGCGCGCGTCTCCTAATGGCTCAGGATATGCAAGTCTCTAACCTGTCTCTCCTGCAGGAAGCATTAATAACAAGTCACAGCGTGGAGACAGAGCAGCTCCAAAGGCAGCACCCATACCAAAATGAACACAAGTGGATATGGAGCCTTATCTCACTCAAACCCTGCCCTAGATCCCTCACTGCACCGTTGTCTCCCGTCTTAAACGAAATTGGGAATAATTCTTAATAATTGCTTTCACAAAAGCGTATTGATCTCCCTGGTTCTCTTTCTTTAGTATTCGGGCAAAGTTTTTAACGGTTCAACAAAAACACCCTCGTACCTTCTCTCACCTATAGACCCTGCTGAGATCCGGCGGGGGGGGGCTAACACCAACGCAGATGGAAACAACAAATTAACACGTCATTTCACAACGTTAACGTGCAACAAACACTGTTGAAGGGAATAAACGTTTACATTTTATAAATAATTGTTGACTCATTTCACCACTTCCTTTCTTACACACTTCAGATATCTCCGCCGCACAGAAGTGCTTCATAAATAGAAAACGCGAACGGTTAAATCAGTCGGCATGCCATGAAAACGCCAAATATTATTTACAAATATTTATTCGCTTCAAGTTCGGCAGCGTTTGATACAGGTTAACGTTGCGAAATGTGACGTGTTAAATTCGTCGCGAGTTTTTTTTCCCCCTCGCCAGACCTCAGCGGGACCTACAGGCGGGAGAAGATGCACGGACATGTTTTTTGCTGAGCCATTAGAAAGCGCAGGTCCGCACTAAACAAAGCGAATCGGAATATAAAGTAGGAAAAATTAAAAATATACAAAGAACAAGCTGCCCGAGTGAAGGACGTCTTGTTTCAGTGAAGAGCGGGGAGAAAAGCAAGCTTCTGAGCGCGGTGTTATCGGCGTGTTTTTGGTAAAAGGATATCATCAATCATGAGCATAATCACATGACATCGGGTCACGGCCTGCTAAGTGTGTTTTCCTCATTATGTTAATATGCTGGAGAGAGACATGTTTCTATACTTTCCTATCTTTTAATAGTCCCTTCATGACAACCTGCTGTCAAAGGAGCACAGAAAAAATGAGAGATTAAAAATATCTACATTTATGTTTTTAGTTGTGACACTTGTGGGTTTTATCACGTTCAGAAGATTTGCAAAAGGGATTCGAAACCGAGCTTTCGATTTTCTGTAAAACGTGATTAAAAGATATATTCTAAAAGGAACAATATTCACCAATTTTTGTTTTCCCATGAATCGGCTACGGTTTGATATTTTGGAGGGAAATAACATGGGATTTTAAACAGGCTGGTAGACGTTATCCGATGGTGGAGAAGAGACCGTCCAGATGTTTACTGTCTCTTTGACGTGTGAAGTTTGTGGCTTTGATTGTGTGTGATTATGTTCGGAAAGGGTGACCTTTAGTGGCAGCGGCGCTGTAGTATAATGAGGACGTGCTGGATCGCAGGAGTACAGCGAGGAGATGCTGCCGGGCCGGTCCAGGCCATCGATCTGCTGCGCGGAATGTGGGATGGGAATCGAAAACACTTCCAAACCGTCAGCACCAGGCACTGCTGAAAAGTTCAGCTCAGAAAACGCGGGAATGCTCTTGCGTTGTTGAGCGCGGTGGATCTGTGTCACTGTGACATCAGGGATGTGACCCCCACGATAAAACTTATCTTAAAAAATACTCAGCAGCCTGTAATGTAAACCGAATTTCTGTTTTGATGGATCAGGAATTGGATGGTACTAGCTAAGTTACCCGCTGCTACCCGGGTTCAAACAGGTTTAGCGTCGGAAAGGTAAAAAAAAATAAATAAAATTACATAATCACAAAACTGTTTTACCAGTAAAGTGGTTGCATTTAGTACATAAGCGTTTGTTGTTAGTGCTGTCAGACAGGCAAACGCCAGACGGACGTACCAGTCATAGTGAAGCGGAAAGAAAAAAAGCAAAACAGAGGTCCCTAAAATTTTATTACTCTTCCATCACTAAAGTGTTCAGCACTGTGTCATGTCCAATTTCTAATTAAGTTTAGAATTTTCATTTTCTCATGTATAAAAGCTACTGGCTCCTGTGGTCAAGCATGCAGATGGCACTGACAGCGATGTGTGCGCCGGCTGTAGTGACGTGCGGATGGTAGTAACACAACATATGTCACTGTGTCAGACTTCATTGACATTAAACTCGTTGATTTTAGTGTATTTGTGTGTACAAGTGTGTGTGAGAGAGAGAACGTGCACCAGGGTACGCATAGCGTGTGTGCTACTGACATGCACAGTAATAAAAAATTACATATCAACTTTATTATCTTCCAATTCGGGGGTGTCTGAGTGGGAAAGTAAATTTGTATGCGTGTGTGTAGTGAGAAAACCCACCAGCGTTTTTACACACACCTTGTGTGTGAGGTTATGTTACTACTCCCGCTTCTCCAAGACCGCGTTTCAAATTTTCGTGATGCGCGAGTAGCTTTTTCCGAGTGTAACGAACTTGACTGCACACACACAAAAAAAAAAAACGGCACCGAGAATGAGAAGTATCTGTTAGCCAAACTTCAAGTCTGTGGTTTGAAAAACAAACCGACGCTTGATAACTGTAGATACAGAGATGGCCTTGAAGCACTGCAAAATATTTGTGGTTATTTGCAAAATAATTGTATAAATACTTGTCAGCTTTGTCTGTATTATTAAGAAGCACTCTAATAATCGAAAAGGATCATCACTGAAAGCTCTGCGTGTCTGAACGTGAATCGAGGCGGCACGCGATGCCCAAAACATCGAGGCGGCACGCGATGCCCAAAACTTTGCGCTCTCTTGCAGCCAGAGCGTGCAGGTAGCATGTGATGTCGAGCGTCTTACGGTACAGCGGCACTCGGCCTCCATCCTCCTGTAACTGACCGCGCCGCGAGCTTCGGACACAAGGAGGCTTATCTGTCGCTTTGGTTTCTTTAAAAAAAAAAAATAAGGCACAGCCGACAAGGCGTCGACTGTGCGAGAGGCCCTTGAGTCATTACAGGATGTAATAAGCACACGGGAGTATGAGTGAAACATTCATCACCAAAATATTAAGGCTTATACACTAAGACAGCACATTAATCCAGATGGCTATTAGGTCTCCTGGGACTACATATTCCTGCAGAATTTTTAAGCATTTGAAAGCCCTGATTTGAATGCAATGCAGGAAACAAACGACATACGTTATTTGAAGTCTGCTTTTTTCACATCGGGAGGGATATCGAAAGTGAGGTAAGTTTAAATACATATTTAAAAAAAAAAAATTGATTAAACTCCTTCAGTTCAGTGCTTAGAATGTTAAGTTAGGCCGTGTTACGCCGCCTCAAGCCCAGCCCTGTCGGCGCAGTACAGGCTGCAGGAACCGGTCGGTGCCCCGAGCTGGCAGGATGTGTTCTCACCGTGCCGTTAAAATGCTGTCTGCAGGGACCCGCTGATGCCCCGTCCTTGTCTACACTGTCGAGATGACTGACTGGGCCGACAGCCTACCTGTAGTCGGTGGGGGGAAGGAAAAGGAAGAACACCAATTAGAAACCTTCTCCTGGCTGCACCCTCAGAAAAGCCAGTCTCCACTAAAGGTCAGCCTGAAATTTGAATGACAGGGCTAAAGTCTTTTACTCATAATTTTTGTGTTTGCAGTAGAATTCTGGGCAATTCACAGCTTTAAAGGCCTTAAGTGAGAACAGCAATTAATTGTAATGAATAATCTGACAAATCTGGTTGACATATGGCCGCTAATACTCCTCCTTTCTAGTGGGAGCGTAGGGGGGGATTAGATTAGCTCAAATGAAATCAGGGAGTACCGTGCCATCTGCGTGTCTAGGGAGGGCCGGAACACGTTAAACAGGGAGCGGGTAGATTTCTGTTGTGTTACCCCCCCTCCTGCCACCGCCACCCCCGCCCCCCACCTCCTTCCCAAGTTTCAGCAACAGATTTGGGAATAGTACGGTTCTTTTTTTTTTTTTTAAATATTGAACCAGCTGCCTGTCACGAAAAAAAAAGCAATATAGCGCTGGCATACGGTCTGGCCCAAGTCGGGCCAAAATCGAAGAGAAGGGGGAGCTAAACAAACTGGAGGAGAACTAATGAGTGCCGCTGAACCGCATCAACAACGCCTCCTTGTTTCCCCGCGTGAACACGCTGCTCCGTGCATTGTTATCAGGTCGAAATGCCATCTTTCATTAAATATGCACCTACCTGTATTAAATTCAAACATCGCCATCACGACAAAGCTATACACGGTCAGCGGTGGCGGTACTTTAGCCGAAGAAACCGACGTAGACGTTAGTGTCTGTGTTCGTAGCTCCGTTGCTCGAGTGTGCGAACTTTGCCGGCGACGGCTGCTGGTGCGTTGCTTTCCGGGGGGCTGCGCGTCGCAGTGGAAGCTGCTCGCTTTCGACAGGTGACGCACAGCAACCGCCGATGTCTGTATATCTGCATTCGCATTCGTTCATTTAGAAGACGCCCTTGACCAATTCGACTTACAATGTGAGGTTTGTACGCTAAGCACCGTCCAGTCACTCACCCCTTTATACAGCCGCGCAATTTTACCGCGTTTACCAGGATTCGGGAACCAAGGGCACCGCAGCGGCTGGGATTCATTACCCGAGTCCTTCAGCTACTAGGTGGCTCTAACCGGTGCCCCATGTTGCCTAACCTCACCTATCCAAACCTGCCACTGTATTAACCCAGCTCACGGTATCTCAAAGTCTATTTCAGTTTACGACATCTCAAAAATGCTTTAATCCAGATGAAACCACTACAGAGTTAACGTGCGATGATACAGACTTAAAAATTAAGGGAAGGGCGATGTTACATTGCGACATAAAGGGTTACAGCTGAGAACCTCAGTCAAAAGCAGAACAAAATCCACACGTGAGAAACCGCTGGTCAGCGATGACATCGCCGCCCAGTTCTTCCTTTCAAACCACTGCAAAACGAATGAAGAGATCATCGCCGGCACTGTAATTATTATCTGGAGTTATAATCCTCTCTTACTTCTAAAAATGAATTCTGAATAGACAGTTCATAAGTGGATCTCATATTTAATTGCAAGAATTGAATAAAGGCTGGTTTTCCGTGAGGCACTAGTGTCTAGCAGACCTAATTGTCAAGGAACAGGTCTTAATTTAAACCAGGGGGTAATTATCATGCAAAGCATACCCACCCAGAATGTTTGCATAACTATCACAAGCGTTTTCATAAATGATGCTTTAATTAGTCTTAATTAGAATTTGTTTAAGTCAGCAGGGAATGCAGAGCCCGTGAAATGATGTATGTAATAAGCATCAGGCTCTCTCTCCTTTTTTTCTTACTTGGGGAATAGAGCTGACAAAATCACATCACATTAAATTGATTCAGTCAGAATTAAAATTCTTATGGTATTAATTAAATGGGGAAGATCTCATTAGCAGGCTGTGCGAGGCAGGAGAGACTCTCCCTGCCAGCAGCTGTGTCGGCGGAGGTGCCGCTCGACACGATCGCCATTAGGGCCTGGCCCCGGCCGCCGCTGAGAGAGAGAGAGACAGAAAACGGGGCGGCGGGAATATTAATGGGGCACATTAAGGTCCCAGCCATCTACGGCTTCATTCGGGCTCCTCCGGCCTGCTCGCACGGGAGATTTGATAACAGGAAGAACGGATGGCTCTGCGAGGCACTGCGCTATCTGCTGCTGAGCACCTTTCTGGAAGATTCTGCCGTCCTGAAACACATAAGAAACCTTGGGATCATATTCAAAAGAGGCTTATAAAACATCGCGAGCATCTGGAGCCTTTAAGGGGGGTGATCGTGGCACTTCTGAAGTTTACAAAGGGATCTTTTTTTTTAAAAAAAAAAGATGCTAAATTCTGTACTTGATACTCACGATGCTTGATATGTTAAATATGAGCCTTTTTGCTCTCCCGAATGCAGTATTATATCATTCATTTATGGTGAGCTTGACTCTTTCCTGCCCCCCCCCACGACTTACATCCCTAAGGTAGGAGTTGACATCTTCAGGTCAGAAATTATTCTGTGATGTAGAGCAATAGACACATTGGATTCACCTCCCAGCAGCTGTCACTTGACGTTAGCCTGGACATGGAAAACACCAAAACATCAAGGAAGGAAAAAAAAAGGAGGAACTGGAGGTGAACCTGATAGCCGTGTCACACGCTTGGCGCATTTCAATGACACACAAAAAAAAGCACAGTCCACGAGAGAAATCGCACCATCTGAAATGTGAAAGGGACCAATTATTGCCATTCTCTTAAATAGGTAAGGACAGAATACCTTCCGTTTCTGTTTAAGGAGATAGGTACACAGTTGAACCCACATTAGGAGAACTCTGCCCTTTGTGTGGATCCAAGGGGCATGTTGATAAGGTCATACGGCATATGCTGTAGCTTATCTATCTTATTTTCTACGTGAAAGTTCGGTTCTTACCCGCAGTGTCTCTAAGTGGATATTTGCTACGCCACCACGTCTGCTTTTCAGGTGTGTAACCTTCAGGTAAAAAAAAAAAAAAAAGTTATTTTCATAATTGTTTTATAATAATTATGATTTTCTCGACTGAGAATTTGCTAGAAAACGCAACAAAAGCACGGTCCGCTAAAACGAGCACTGTGAGAGAGGAAAGTTGCACCGGGCTTTGAAACCAATGAAAATGGTAATGTTCCAAACCCAGGCCCTGGGGGTGACTTGGTTACAACCTACCATCGCCCCCAGCTTCCCTCACCCTTTTTATTAGGGACAAACATGGCTGTTTGGCAGGACCTGAATAAATATTTAGGGCAAATACACAGTATATCATTTTTCTTCACACATGGACTGCATTATGATTCCCATGCAGGCCCAGGTGATCCGAGGTCAGACGACACAATTACGCAGGGCTCGGAAGCAGCTGCCTTCGCGAGTGTCTTTAACCATGCTTGGCTGGTTTAGCCATCAAAAGCCAGTTGTACATGCGCCATAAAAAAAACATTGGATATGTGTTTAAAATGGTATTAAAATACTGTTGACCCTTAAAATTAGAAAGGAAAACGTGCAACTCCTTGCATGTCATTTGTTTCACATCTATGTAAAGCGCCGTGGAAAACAGAGACATATGGCGGAGGCCTTCAAAATTTATTGGCACACAGACAGACACCAGAGGCAATTTATTCCTGAAGGTTGAATAGGATGAAGTCCACGCTAAAGAACCGTTCCAGAGGTCCAACTTTAGACCCCAGCATGCGTCTAAGCGCGTTTCTACCCATTATTTAACATTATATAACATTGTCCGTTGGCTGGCTGCAAGACGATTCCAGCAATTGTAATTATTTTACAATTGATTTATTTCTTTGTTTTAACTCTACGCAGTCAGGGGGGAACGAGGAGGAATCAAACATTACTTTTAACCCGATTTCTCAATTACGTCTCACTCACAAAGTGCCAGCCCTCTTACGGCGGAGTGCAATAGACATGTGTGCAAAGGTACCAACCCATCAATAAGAGTCTCACTTTGGAAACCCCTCAATTCAAGCCTCGATCATAACCAAACAAGTGAGTACTACTCCAAAGAGGGCTTTAGTAGCCTCATCTAAATCAGTCTATCCAAAACGTCCCCTTACCGTGCGCTTAGAAAGCACACAGAAGGCAGGCCTTCTAAATCCGTTCATAACCACATCAACGGAAAGAATCGTATCTGTAGCGTGTAATAAAAAGTTGACGGTAGCCAAAAAAAGCCACGACTAGTCAGGAAATTGCCAGAGCAAATTGTAAATGAATCTCTTTTCAAAAGACTAGTGGAATTTAGAGAAAATTCACATCTAGTTTGTATTATTACATCTCATAATCCCACAGTTGCTGACGGAGTAGATGCCCGTGCTCAGAACATGCTGTTTTTTTTTATTTAGACGGAAAAAGAGGAGTTTTCCATGCTGGTCAGCTGTGTCCCTGCTGTACCTGTGTGTACACATTTAGGATAATCCTCTTTGCGAGTGTTAAACAAATTGGGGGGGTCAGCGGTGCAGTTGTTCTGGGGGGGGTGGCTGGGCCACAGTGGAGATGCTCCATTGAGTGGTGGTCGGGGTATTAAGTCCCCGTTCAGGTCCTTCTGCATCCCATGTTGCCCTCCGCTCTGCCCGCAGCTGCTGGGACCCCCACTGGGAGAGGTTTATTATGGCTGGGTTAATTTACTGATTAATATCCAGCCGCTGGATCGCGCTTTCCCCAGATGGCCAATTAAAACCTCCAACTGGCACGGTGCTGGGGCCAGGGCTGGAGGCTGTGACAGAAGGTATGAGCCTCCACCTCGCCAAGGAGCAACTTCCCCCACCCCAGCACATCATATCAGAGGGGACGGCGGAGTCGGCCCGAGTGCAGCGCTCTGCATTCCAGCGGCGGGACGCAAGTTTGGCACATTCTGGTGTTCCGGCCTCTCCGCTCAGCCTTGTGTTTTCTGCTTATTGCCTGCTATCACTTCCCGCTCCAGAGACTGACGCCTTAACTGGGGGCAAAATGGCCTTTTTCAATCTATTATGTAAAAACTACCCAAATCACTTGGTTTCCCCGCTAAACTGCTGGATATCAGCTCTGCAAGCATTCAGTACAACGTAAACTGTTCCTTCCCGCAATCAAACAGTTTTCTGCACTGCAAAAAATAGATTAAAAAAAAATCACACAAAATAATAATCAAAATCAATTTAAATTTTGCAATTTAAATACAATGAAATTATAACGGCTATTATGTCACGGCATAATTATTAATACCCGATTAACAGGCTTTTTAAATTCGAGATCAACGGCAACATTTCCTTTTTTTACTAATTTGACTTTTCTTTTTGATTTTCAATATGCTTTACTTTCAGTTTACACCTTTGCAGTAAGTTGCCTTTGCTGCAGCAACAATACCCAGAAGACAGATATATCACATCAGAACAGGGTTCGCTGTTCACTTACAACCAGCCAGCCTATTTTAGTTAAAAAACGTACTAGTGCTTATCTGACACCATTTAATAGAGAGTAAAGGTAACAGGGACCTTCACCTGATGTGGTGCTCCAGGTAAAAATCTACCATGGACCCTCACGAGACAACCCCCCCCCTCAATGATAAATGCCAGCAGAGTCACAAAAAAATAAATTCGTTTTGGTACACAAAACACACTCAGTAATAAATGTTGGAAAATCCTATTGTTCATATTCAAGAAAAAAAAACAAATTATATCACTAACACAAGTGTAACTACACACAGAGAAGTGTTCTATTTATAATCCAACCTATTTTCCAGAATAGTTGCAACAAAGCTGTACTCACTGCCTTTCTAATCAGAATTATATAGCTTTTCCATTTTGTATGTGAAAACTACATTAAGGGAAATTTTAGATTTAAATGAACACAGGTGGACCAAGACTACGTCTTTTCTGGCGGAACGGCAGCATTACTACAGAAACTGTAAATATAATGGACGCCAGTTCAGTTCCGGGTGGATAAGTGCGGAGAAGGAGGAGTGGTTTCCAAAGGGGGCTCTGCTAGGAAGTTTGCCGTTACACTTTTTTCTCTTTCAAGGGGATCATCACGAGTAGGTGAAATTGCACCATAACTGTTCAGAGAGAGTTCACTAAGAGAGGGAAAGAATTGATGGTCCATTTTATCATTTAATAGCCTATTTAACCTCCTTTTTCTAAACGATTGAGCTTTAAACTCCATCTTAATGTAATGTATGTCAAGCAATTACATAAAATCCAGATACGTTTTTGTTTGTTGAATGCAATCACATGTTGGATTTATGGTTTTATGGTTTAGAAAGAAGACAAAAAGGGAAACCAGAGCTAAAAACAAAAATCAGTCGAGAAATATCATTTAGTGACCAATCCTTATTTTGGTTGTTTGAAGTTTACCTTTGGGACTGAATGGGTGAGAGTGGGAGACAGGTCATTGAAAGGAAAAATTAAAGCAAAACATCTAAAAATATTGTTTCTGAAATCGTTGCAACTGAAAGACAAAATATCTCAATATCTCAAATATCATAATGACGGCTAATCAAAGTTAATATCTTTAACAGCAGCTCCTCACCGTCTGAATGTGTGTTTACTCCGTTCCCTTTTTGTTGTTAAAGACTAAAGCATCATCGTTGTGCTGGTTTGATAGGCTTGTTTCCCAAGAACTACCTAGTCTAGATTAGAAAAACCTCCATCTGAAGTACCTAGAACTTCTTGCATAAACCAGTACAGGTGATGTAAGGAGAAGGGAGCAGAGTGATAAGGTAGTTACTGGGATGACCAAAGAGGAAGTGACATAATACAACTTCCATGGCAATTTTTCCAACCCCATGTTGATGCTGAAGCATTAAGGATCTGGGGTGAGTGTCTTCCAGCGTTTTAGGTACTTCCTTTTCGGAGCAACTCTCCACCAGGTGCCCATGTGTGGTGAACTCTGACCTCTCCTGTGATGCTTACACCCTACCACCCTAACCTAGCCGATTCAGAAATCCCCCCCCCCCCCCCCCCATTCTTCCCGCTTTGTTTTTTTGTTAGCCCCCCCCNACACCCTACCACCCTAACCTAGCCGATTCAGAAATCCCCCCCCCCCCCTCACGATTCTTCAGGCTTTGATTTAGTGATAGCCGCCTCCAGCTGCCCCCGCAATAATAGACGTATATCCTGGGACCACCGTGAAATGACATTCAGCTTGTGCTGTATCTGCCCCTGCCCTACATCAGCTCCTCTCCTCGTCCCTGGCCTGGACTGACGCTCACGGACCTCGAACATCCCCGCTCGTCGCCGACATACAGCGACCTTCGTCTTCGCCGGTTTTTCCTCGAATCCAACCCACACCGACCTGTGCCGACCTCCGGCTTCCCAGCGATTGTTTTCGCCCCGTGCCATATGACAGCAAACAGGCCTCCGTCCTCCTTTTCATTTCCTCCTTCATAAAGGCACCGCGAGCGAAAACACAGCAGAGCTGAGCAGAACCTCACCACGGTGTCTCACAAAGGAAAAGAGACCCTTCGAGGTGAAGCTTCCAAACGTCAAAACTGCATTCAAAACACTTTTTTCAACAAAGGAAACGTTGCGCGTCAAGCTGAGGATGTCTCCGCGGCGCTGAGTTTGAAAGATCGCAAAACAGCCAGTGTCTCTGATCTCTAAAGATGCACCTACGGGTTCCTTCTGTGGGTCTCTAACTTTCACAAGAAATTTTAATTTAATTAACGGCGGAATAGAAGTCGAACGTGTTGCCAACACAGAGAGCAAATTAAATCAGTTTAAGTCGGTAAATTGAGCATGAAGGGAATTATTTTAATAACGTGAGCTTGATGCTGCATGTAGGCAGAGCACATTTCTGAAGGAATTTGCCCACTCATGCAATCCCTAATAAAGAAAATTTTAAATGTTTTTTTTTTTTTTTGTCAATTTGATTTCCACTACTTTTTAGTAACTATTAAATGAGTGCAGTTTGTCTGAACCCACCTCCACCAAGCGGTCATACTAAATCCTTTTGGTCCATTTAAAAAATACTTCATTAACCCCTCTGATAAGCATCCTGAGAACTTTTTAACCATAAGAATGAATTTAACCATCTTATCAATACAAGTCATGTATGCTACTAAACTGTACCTCGCTTTTAAGAGAAAGGTCAGTTTTCTGAGATGGATTGAATGTGATTTACAGAAATACAATTTGATTTGAGTGGACCGGTCACATTTTAGGGGTTCTGACTAACAGTTTGTAACAGGGGGGACAGAGAATATATTTATGTCATTTCATAAAATGCTTGTACCCTATACATCTAACGGTGCCATGCCCCAGCTGGAATTGAGATGGTGCTGCAGAAGTCGATTTTTCCAAAGCTTTCATTTGGGGTCACAAAGGCTGCGGAGACACACAGCACATCGCTCCTTTCCCCACGGGATCAGCCCGCTCCGCGTGGCACTTGAGCAATCAAGTGATTCCAGGGATCTAACTGAAAGTCAAGCAGGACTGGAGTGAGAGATGAGGCCCGGCCGCATTGCTCCCCTGTGTGAAATTGGCTGAGAGGATGTAGACATATTCCAGGCGCTGATCCATGCAGGGCTACGCCCAGAGAGGATCTCCACCGCTCTCCTCGGTCACGGAGCGACTCTGCGAAACAGTGAGGAGTGGCTGCTGCTCTTTGACGGCACACCGGACCACGGATGGAAGCTGACTCGGATGAAGCTACCCCCACACTACGTCGGTGTCCTTTCTGCCTCCGTACAATTTCCCCACAGTAATGCGTGCTGATATTTGGTGGCGGGAGAATGCCAGCCTTATCGGCATGCAGGCCCCGCAGTACGGGGAGACGGAGGAGATGTGCAAAGCTCTGGAGTGAAATCAGCTGCAACGTTGAACTATCCCAACCGTGACTCCGTGCAACTTTGACACACTATCATTTATATCACCACCCGGCGTAACATTTCGTTTTACGTTGCATTTGCAATCATTATTATGTCCTGGATGTAGTATAACCTGGTGTAAGAAACATCACACAACCTGAAGCTACTTGACCATTACCAAGTAACCAAAGATCATCCACGATTACATATATTATTATAGTTTTTGCTCTGCCAACCCTCTTATGCACAGTGATTTACAGTTATTGCCAATTTAATGAACTTTTTACTCCATAAAGCACCTTGCTTATGTATAGTAGAGCAGGGCTTCTTTTGGGACTTCAGCTGGCAACATTCAGATCGCAAGTCTGCGTGTTTAGCTACTGCCGTAGCCGCTGCCAGCAGTCCCAGCGCTGCAATTTGGTAAGCTCTCCGTCACACTGAACAAGTACGTGAAAACCCGTTATTGACATTGCTCGTGTTTTGATATCCCAATCCACGCTCAGCAGAGCTGGAGATGAACCAAGTACATATCCTGCCTCGCAGCTGGAACATGACCATTCCACGACCCACCCAGATACTGAGTAATGAGCTCATTTAAATAGATTAATTCCCCAGTGATCTATTTGGACGTCCAAGACCTGTTCTTCAAAGTAATATTCATTAGATTGGGTGGAAATCTAATGTTGAATAAATAATGAAATACACTAAAACTGCTAAAATGTGTTCTAAGAGAGAAATTAGCCTTTTTCGAATTACCAGACAGTGGCTCGAAATCCGTCATGCGTGGATTCAATTCATGCTGCCGAAATATTAAAACCGTCCTCCGCAGCATCGGTCCTGACTTTAACGCTACGCTCATTTGGAAGACCTAAAGATATTACTGATTTTTCATTGTTTTTTGTCATTAACATTTCAGGCCTTGAGCACGTATGAGTCAGCTCAGCAGATCAATATTGTTTGTACAGTCGCCAACTAGACTGTCTTATGGCCGATCTAAAACCTTAGCATTTGTGCCACGCGCTCCGAAACGGTAAAAAAGCAAGGGATATTAACAACTGCTGCCCCGTACGACAATACGCAGGACTAACTGGAAATGCTGGACACGTGGCCTTGTGAATGCTTAAACGCCTTTGATGGAAAGTTTAGCTGTGCAGGAAATGCAATTGAGTACGCAGTAAAAGCGACAGAGAAAAGCATGAATGTAATTAAAGCCCTTGACACTTTTATACTGGGTAATGGGAGTCCGGGGCCCGGCTATTCCCCGGCGTACTCCTCTGGCAGCGCAGAGTGCATTTCAATACCACGGGACACAACCGCTTAAATGCCACTCTTATGTCCTTTATGGAAAAGTAATATGGATGTGTAAATAGAGTAAATACCAACAGCCGCAGCTTTAGGGGGACGTGGTAAATAAACGGCGCCGAACGCGCAAAAGCTATAAAGTGAGCAGAAGGACATCAGAGGTCCTTCTTTCCGTTTTCAGTGAAACTCACTTTGCTGATCTTAACAGGACACATTTCATTCAAGCGTCTCTTAGCGGATGCTTAGAACGTCCATTCGTTCACGTACATCTGAACCGCTTAATGTCTCGTTTGTCCGAATCAAAATCTATGGAAAACGGCACAGTGCGGTATTATTCACAGCCAACAAAGGTAGTGTGTTCCCTATGCTCTTTAATATAAAACTGATGTAAATACAAGGTAAGATTATATACATCATACACACAGTATATATGCTTATATGGATCTCTATACACCCCCCTTCAAAAAATATAAGCTCCTCTTCATGTCCCCTTCAAAATGAAAGTGATTTAACCATCTCTAACCCAGGCTGTCAGAAGACTTTTGAAAAATGTCAGAGCACAGAGGTGAATTGCTTTTTTTTCCTCCCGCTGTCTCTATGTTATGAAAACTAATAAAGTACATCTACTGTATATTGCATTGCCTGTATAAAGGAGAAACATGGTTTGATCATGACACGTCGATATGCAATAATCCAAAAACAAAATTCAGAACAATTCAGTATGCAGAAAATGTTAATGTGGGCATCCGCAGTATGAAATTTTCTCCGAATTCCACTTCACAGCGTCATCTCTCCGAAAGAAGCCAAAAATCTCAACCTCAAGCAGAAGCTAAATCGAGCATTTTTAATGGCACGGCATCAAAATAACTACTACTACCAATAACTACTAATAACGACTACTTACTATTAACTACTGTGCAAAACAAAGACAACAAAGAAACAGCTAATTGCTCAAACTCAAAATAAACACTAACCTCCAACAAAGTAGTACAACCAAATAAGTATGTTTAATTATTAAAGATATTGATGCTGCGTATTGATTTTGTTACAGAAATGCTGAAACGGGAAATTCTCTCTCAATCTCAGGGAAGCAGGAAAGAAGAGGCCTCTGACCATGGCAAGCCAGATAATGAACAAGTTAATAACGTAAATGATACTCTAAAATCTTACTTAACCAGCCAGGTCCCACAATTTAATATGTAATAAATAACCAGGCATCATTGTGGGCTGGCGTTTCATAATGGCAAATGAAATATGCTGGTATGATAGGTACAATAAATCTGGATTCTCCCATAGTTCCCTCAGGCTAGAACAATATGTAACTATAGTGCTCTCTATCAGGATGAGCACATCTTGGAGCCGTCATAAAATCTAAATGGGCACTAATTAGGCAAGCCTTCCCTCTCAGACTTACTATTTCTATTGACATTTTCTGTATAACCCAGCAGCAACCCCCCACCCCAGCGCGCCCCACCACGGCGTCATAAGTCACCGGGATAAGAACTCCCAGGATTGTGGTGGAACGAAGCTTTAATGGAGAAGTTCAACTTAGAGGCCACGCATAAATTTCCCCAGCAATGCGGGAGGAGTGTCTGCTGCAATGTGGAGGTCCGTGACAGACGCCGCAAAACTCCTTGTTTGTACGCGTTGTTAAGAGATCGCTTAACCGACTTCATTCTTTACCTCATCGGTTTTGTCCCGTCGTGTATTTCTTTGTCACCGAGTGCTGTAGGGTGTGAGACCGTAAAGGCTTACCCACTTCTACACTGAGCCCTTGTTTATGATGTTAAAGAATTAAAAAGTATACCTACTGAATTAATTTGATTTCAATTTACTGTGACCATAGGCTAACACCCGGGGAGGCAGGGGGGACAAGTACAACTGTCTGTGTTCAAAATTATTGTCCAGTTTTACTGCGTGAGATTTGTGTTTTGGGGACAATGGGGTTGAATTTAAAGCCCTATAGATCCTGTTGGCATGTATTCCTACTGTCAGGGGGCCGTTTAAAAGACCGGGTTTCTGTTTATTGCCGCAGGCATCCCACCCAGCTGTAGCCCCCAGGACTTCTCCACAAGGAGGTAGGGACAGCCAGGTAAACATATATGCATCCCTTGCAGGCTCAAATTAATAAAACTCCACCGCGTGCTGCGGCGCGGTCCTGCTTGTTGAACATATGCTGGAAGCACGGCTAAGCCATCTGGCTCAGAGTCAAGTATTCCCACCGACTGTGGTCTTACGCTACCTGACAGTGGGAAAGCTCTATTCCCCTGGCGTCAGGGGCACAAATGGAGAAATATTATTGAAATGATTATCTGCATCAAGGCTCAGATTTGGGCTGACATTTCACCGGCTCCACGTAATCCGAGGGGTTGTCTGGAAGTGCGAGGTGGGGAGGGGGCTCGAGAGTAAGCTAGCGTGGAAGGGGGGGGGGGGG
>UFQX01000245.1:671438-756342 GCA_900497675.1 Arapaima gigas
GGGGGGGGGGGGGGGGGGGGGGGGGGGGGGGGGGGGGGGGGGGGGGGGGGGGGGGGGGGGGTCTGTGTGATTAATGAAGGTAGGAGGCTGGGAGGATCCGACCCACCTCTACCCAGACCCAAGGGGCATAGCCTGCATATGAAATTGATGGAAGAAGTCACCAACAACCCACCCAACCCCCCCATCCAGTCTAGAAGAAGCCAGCGATCAAGACAACAAGCCTTACAGTGCGTCCGTCACAATTTCTAATCAGCTCCCGGCCTGCAGAGTCGATTCCAAAGTGCCAGATTAAAACCACGTCCAGCAAGTGCTGGCTTTACAGTGAAGGAGTCAGTCAGCATGGTTCATCGTGGTCTCACAGCAAAATCCAGCAGGCGGTAATGTATTCAGCAGGTGGCTGAGTGATTCACGCTGTGATGACAGACTGGACATTTGCCAGTCACCCTCTCACTAACCCACCGCTTAACCAGACCTCAGCTGAGCCACACACCCCAAACAAATACCAGCAAATTCTTTGCTACAAGAACCTTCAGCGCAGAAGTTAAAAGAATGCATCACTCTGAAGCCCCGTCACGTGACTTACGCTGGATGTTAAATATCTTATTTCTGCAGCTCTGGACAGCAGTGAACTGTGAGGAAACTGTCTTTCGGTGGTACAGCCCTGATACACAACAAACCAAGCATCGGGAAGCATGCGTGACACCACGCTCTCTTACCCAACGTGTTCGGTTTCAAATTAACACAGCTTACTGTACTACACACCACTATGCAACCTGCCCTGGCCCCCGGTGCTCATGTGCACACAGCCGGCAGCATGATGTATGTGTGTACCAACCATCGGCGACGTCTCCGTGTTCGGCAAAAGGAAAGCCGGCTCCAGAAACACACTAAGGGAATACAGTTGTGTTGCTCTCCGGTGAACGCTGGGAGAACAGGGTGGGGGCAAGTTGCCGAGACCCTTTTTAATTAGACCGCACCGATAATTATTCTAAGACAAGGTTGTTGTGCGAACGTGTAATTAATAACTGGAGGGGGGAGCAATCAAGGGGGGGCCAAGTGTCACAAGATGGGTAATACCGGAGCAGTGATTTCTAAATTACCACAATTATGTGTTTACCTATTATGATCTAGCTTGGAAAAGCAAGCCCCCTCTCTCCTCTCTCACTCTCTCTCTTTCTCTGCCATTTTTAAAGAAAGGAAAATGACCAGTGCATGATTAATTGCAAGCTCACAGGTTTTACAGCTTCAAGAGTAAATCAGCTGCTAAGAAGTGCTAACTTGCTAAAATACAAACTAATTTTAGGCCCTGGATATTAAAATATAATCCATCTTCTTCCTCCACCGGGAAAGCTAATTAGAAATAGTGACTGGCATGAGGGAGAGGAGGTGGAAGAAGAGTGGGATTAGGTTCAGGATCGGGAAAACCAGGTTTCCCAGTAAACCACCAAATTTTCTGCTTCTCTTCCTTCCCCTCCCCCAAACACACTCATATATCATCACTATTATTCTTCCCTTGAAACAATAATTAACAACCTAAAGCCATCCTGGACTAGACAACATGACCTCAGGAGTCTGCATTCTTTGAAATGAGGTTTTTCCTAAATAAAAATTCAGTGCAGTTAGAATATTGAAGACACTGTTAAAAAACAAAACAAAACAAAAAAAAAACTAAACTGTTCCAGATTATAACTGCAGTATTGCCTACGGACCCAAATGATGGCAAGTCATTAAGTTGGCTAATATATTTTTTCCAAATTTTGCCAGCACTTTTCGGGCCTTTTCCGCAGAATTCCAAATACGGCTCAATCTGTGGAGCAACGTGGTTTACTACCCTTGTCTTTCACCAGAACTGTGTACTGCGTTTAAAAGATAAAAAAAAGAAGTCACAAACAACTGAGCTATAATAAATCTCACTGTTTTTCCAACAAAGAAAACATTTGTGCGCTCTGTCTCTGCACAGGTTTATTTGAGTCTTTGCCTGGTACCGGGAGAGAATAACCAATAAACAACGTTTGCCATGACCCGAGGCAATGCAGCTACCTGACAGCAGCTCACCCCCTGTTCTGCTCTCCCCTTCTTCATATGTATTGACCTTATGCAGAGAAACATGTACATCCTACTGCGGCCTGTGATTTGCGCCGCAACGCAGCAGTTCAAAACAGTACCGGTCACAGGGTTCAGGTCCGAGGTTCTGCTCTGCTCTGGAACTCTCCCTATGTTTTGGATGCAGCACAAACCCAGAGTTTTTTCCTATACGAGACTAGATCACATCCGTGAAGGAACATAGCTGACAAGCAGGTGAGGCGGTTGACCGTTTCGGACCTACTGGAGGTGGACTGTACATCTGCTCCCCCAGAATGAGTTAAACCCAACAGAACCTCACCTGGCAAGCTCCGCCAGTCCACAAAACCCAGTGCCAGCGAAAAGCAGGGTGGAGTGTCTCAACTCAACTGCAAAATAAGATGGCTTTGAAGTTTTTTCTGTGCCTCCTAAAATGTTAGAATGGATAACTTGTCCATCTGCTGAAGATCTAGGGTCAGAACCTTGTAATTTCTCGTGCCTTAAAACAAGCACACGATTCTTAACTAATAAAAAAGTGACATCTTTTTCGTTTCCAAGATTTTTCTTTGTCGCCTCAGCCGGCGTCTTAGTAGGGTGTAATTTTTTGGAGAGTGCCAATTTAGCCCTGATGGCTTTGCTCTCTGTTAACCCTTTCGCTGGGGATAAGGCTCTGTAACGGTTAAGAGGGGCACATTTTCAGAAATTTCAGTATAATAGCAGTAGAATTGCTCACCCGCTGAGTGTCCATTTGGCTGCTCAAATCACATTGCCATGCCTTCCTACGGGCAGCAATTACTTCTGAAACAAGCAAGAAGGAAGAAGAACTTTGCAGCGAAAAACTTCACAAAAGATCTAGAAAAAAAGATCAGTATCTCATTTAGAAAAATGTACTCATCTGTAGCACATTTACTTGTTAAACTTTGACGAGATATATTTAGATTTGCACATATAGATATGCACAGCGGGCAGATTTATAACAGCGGCTGAATGGTATAGAGATATAGTAGCCAGAGCTGTTGAAGCATCTGGGATTTAACTCCTCATTCTGCCACAGCAAGGTACTTAACTTGAACTGATACCACAAAAATGAGAAAACTGAGTAATATTTAAATCAATGCAGCTTAGTATACCATTCAAACATTGTAAACTGCATTGGAGAATGTAGAATTGTAAAATTTCAATAATAGATAGATAGATAGATAGATGTCTGTATTGGTGATGGAGATAAATATGCCTTCAAAGAGATGGAGAAGGTTTACGTGAAAGCAGGGACCTGAGGTTTAAGGGCTCAGACAAAGCTGAAATGAAAAGCTGATGATGTAAAAGGGAGAAAAAAGGTTCTCCTATTGTAACAGACAGGTCCTGCTGTGTCCCTGCCAACCCCTCTCACAGATTTCTAAAAGTCACTTTACCATTGCGCAAACACTGACAGCAGCCTGTTAAACAGCCACCCGAGGCGAACAGCTTCTCATTGAGAGAAACGTGGCGTCTCCAAAATCTTTCCCTATCCGTACCTGTTACAACATTTATATCTTGGCTTTGTATATTTAATAATTCCGTAGATTGTCTGTAGTGCCATCAACCAGGGTGGCTACTGGTTTAGTCCTGCCGGCAGCGCAGCAACATCTGGTTTGGGGAAGATGTACATCCAGTAAGCTGCGATGTGACATACTTGACATAGAACTGTCATTTTTAAAGGTGCAGCTTGGACCGTTAATGCGAGCGGTAACGCGAGCAGTCGGTTCTACCAAGCGCGCTTTCAAAAGCCTGTGTACACACACAGGCGGCCAGGAGCGTGTTGCAGGGAAGGTGGTAGGGGGTTGGCTGGCCGCCTGCAGAGGGTCAAGCCAAGGGAGGCTCATTTGGAATTCAGCACGGCAACATTGCCACCTTTTGGCAGTCAGGAGCATGTGGTAGTCGGCGGCTGCGGCTGCTCTGGTGGGAGCGTCTGCCCCCGACTGAGGCTTCTGTCAGAACCTCCCTCAGCCAGTTCCACCTTCATTTTTCCACACTCACTGCTTTCCTGCTTATTTTTAAGATCCCACAGTGGAAAGTGCTTTGTTTATTTAACTTCAGTGTGAGCAGGTTGTTACGGAAAGTAGCTATAATTCACCCCTCTCACACCTAGGCCCTACAAACTGAAAATACATACATATATAAACAAATATATAAACATATTTATGTGTGTGTGTGTGTGTGTGTGTGTGTGTAGTTATAAGGTAAAAATTTATATGTATAATATTTGCGGAAAAAATGTATAATGCAACATCTTTATCTGATCTATTTGTCCTTATCTACGTCACTCAGGTTGTGCAGATGTATTGTGCAGACAGAAATTGTTTTAATGGAAGAAGTGTTAAATCCAAGTAGTGTTTTGCTCATTGAAATGGCATAGTGTATAAAAAAGAAATGCACCGTATAGTCATTTATAGTTAACATTTTACACACAACTGTAAGAGAAACAGAAGTACTTCGGTATGTTCCTCAGATGAACACATGGTTTCCAATACGTTGCATGCATATTTTCCAGAGGTGGACGGATCATTCGTATGACCCTTTCATGACGCAATTTTAACTCCTTTGTAACAAACATTTTGAAACACATATAAAATTAAAAGTTCAAGTTTTGTTACATTATAAATCACTGAAGTAGCAAAACAAGCACACAGATTATGTGGGTAAAGGGACAAAACAAAGTGCCACCGAGCTACATTGTAACATGGTGCAGAAAAGTTTAAAGTGTGCATGTGTACCGTGCGTTTACACAACACAGATTGTTTGTGTGTCACGGCAGCTAGCCTATTTTCCCACGGTGGTGTGTGGGATGTCAGTGACACAGCAGGGCATCCGCCCTGACGTGGGGGGGTGACAACCCGTCTCTCTGTCCCTTCATCTGACATGTCACATTTCCTGATGACTTCATTGTGCGCCCTGTCACTGCACTTAATCTGCGTGTCACTCAGGCCCTGAGCAGTGGCGGCGGCCTCCCCGGCCCTTCTAATGCACAGCCCTTTAACAACATTAGATTGGGTGTAATGCCATTCAGCCTAGCGCAGATGCTATCTCCTGTTTGCATCGCTCTCTCTCTCTCTCTCTCTCTCTCGCTCTCTCTCTCTCTCTCTCTCTCTCTCTCTCCCTCCCTGCCGCTCGCATGCCACACCGTGGTTGGGGTGACAGCGAGCCGGCCGCTCCCCTGCCCTGCTCCGCCCTGCTTTTACGCCAAAGCTGACAGATGTCAGGAAGGGAAACTCAGCATTATAAGGCGTTATCAAGGCAAGACATGATGTCTCACTTTACCCCAGCCTTCCACGGGACGCCTCCACTTTCTAAGCTTTTTCTCCTACTTTCATTTTGCACATTTCTTTTAAATGTTGTACCTTCTCTTATTAATCCTCGAGCAAGCACGAACTGCTGTGTCTTGACAAAACCCTGACTAAAATTTGAATATATTCCTCCCTATGTCAGACCACGGTTCTGATTCAACTCGGAAACAGCTTTTTATTGCCTTTGCTTGTCACCGAGAGCAAGCAGCAAAGAGAGTCACCTTGGATGATCGCAAAGCCCCGTGCCGAAGCTGAAGGCCCTCCGGCGCACCGCAAATCCAAGTCTGAACGTGCGTGGAACATGTCTCACCCACTCCTTCCCACAGCAGTGGCCCATGGGGACAGGGCCTTGGGGTATGAGCGACATCTCGGAAGAACAGCGGGATTGTCACCGGGGCGCCCCAAAAGCCTCGGTGCCAGATGTAGTGCCACTCGCACAGCAGGGTCAGCCACTGCTTTCGTGCAGACGGGCTACAGTGCAGCTTAATAACCTGGTGACATAGAAATACTTTAATCATTATCAAACATTTACTTTATCCTACTGAGATGCAGCAGAATAGGCTTGTTGATTTATCTGAAGGACTTGTAAGAAGTTCTCCAAGCCCCGTACCGAAACATATAGTATTATTAGAAAGTACTGAATGTCCTCCATGGGAGGACAAAAGTCAGCACTGCAGCACATACAGTTTGGGAGATACACTGAAAACAATACTTCCTCTAGAGCCTCAGAGGGTTAAATAAATAAAAGATGGCACTAAAATGTGTAACTTTAATCAAATTTAATTGCACATTATCATCGCTAAATAAATATGACGTCTCACTTGGAGTTGATATTCCTCCATTTTTCAAATTTTTAGAAGATTTCGCTGTCAAATTCATGTCCGTGTAAAAGAAAATTTTTAAAAATCGCACCCGCAAGACTGTGTGTAAACCACATAATGTGTCTTTACTTTCTTCATCTCACGTCGAGCTCTTGCTCTAAAAGTACAGTCAGTCGCCCGTCTGCCCTGTGACTGATACAGTATTTAGTGGGGAACTAAGGACTACTAAGGGGAAGCCATACATAATGGACCCGAAAGTAAATGTTGGACTCGTCATACTTCCCAAGGTTCCATGGTGATTTAACAAACTAATCAGAGTCCACATGAACGATTGCGAGTCTCCGAGCATTTTTCACACAACCCTATATGAAGATGAACAATAACACCAACAGCTGCCACAAGGTAGCCTAAACACTTTTTTATACTTACCATGCAGTTTTTGATATCAGAAAAAAAATCCCTGTTTCCTTATTAAATGTATTTAGCATCATAAATATTCCAAGGGGACAGGTTGACACAGTGAATTAATGTCTCGCCTTAAACACAAGAGCCTCTCAATTACAGGCTGAGGCTGGAGAGCTGCCCACCACAGAGTAAATGGTGCCCAGTGTGTTTCTTTTGAATGAAGACCACATTAGTTCTCTGTTAGGATAGGCGGCACGCATAAATCTTCTAAGAAAAAACTCAAACTTGATAGTCTGAAGCCTGACAAGTTGCTAGGCTATGCAAAATAGTTTTATTCCCCATAAACCCCCCCCTTTCCCACTACCACACCCCCTCCACCAGCCCCCCTTAGATATCCAACCTCCTGGGTGATGCTAGCTTTGGTGAGGTCCTGTAACACAGAAACTTCAACTCAACTCCTTGTCAACGCTAGAAAAAAAATTAATTGAAGCTCTCATTTGACCCACCGTTGGACTGAAGCAAAGCAAGCATAAAATTACTGGCAGTTTTTGCTATTGTGGAGTTTTAACACTGGAAAAGATTGTGTACCTCTGGTTAGAGCTTTGGCCACATTTTAAAAGCCCATAACTAGTTAAAAAATTCACAATTACAGTATGAATCAGTGTCTTGTTACTTAGGTATAACTTAAAAAATGGATAAATGTTTACAGCATATGTGAAGCTTCTATTTAATATTTACAGTAACCAAGAATTGCTTACATCTCACCCCCAACACGCCACCATTACTTGTCACCAGCACCTACGCAATGATAACTAACCGTCCAGCACTGAAAAGAAAGTAAGGGTCCCATTTACATTCAAAGAGAATTGAAGGTGAATAGAATGAGTTGTCAGTTTATTATAGTATACCTTAGGCTTTAGCATCTTAGCATCTAGCTTTAGATTGTTCTAGGATGTGTGTTCTAGCTGTAGGACACATCATGTGAGTAAGGCCCACTAGGTCCTTGACACCGCTGTGTCTTTGGTTTCACTCACACTTATCCAGTTCAAACCAATCCGTATCGCTGTACACCCTTGGCATTTCACGCCACCCCCACCCCCTACCTCACCTAGCTGCTGTATTCACAAGTGGCCCTCTACAATGCTTCCTTCTTCTCCCCTCCTCCCACACCTCGCCAGGGGAAGAGGGATTTTTGTTTTGGATGACTTCCTGAGACTTGAAGCCCTTCCCAAGTCCTCACCCTTGAAGGGGTCGGCGTTTCACAGCGAGTTCTCCAAGCCCATTCAGCAGCAGGCTACCAGAGATGCTTGCCAGCCCACCACACAGCCATGACAACCAGCCATGGGTGCCAATCGATGGGACGTGGGCACACACTGCTATTTCACTTCCACTGAGGTCTTTGGGTGCTTCCGTTCAGATCTTGATGGTCAACTCCTTCCGAACGCCTAAATGCTTTAAATAAGTGCTACTATTTCCTCCACATAAAGACGTGCGACTGCAGTTTCAACAATCTGAACAGACATCCATATTCAGGGGCACATAAAAACACATAATAAATTGAAATTTCAGCCTAGTTTTACTTACTCTGAAACAGAATTTTACCCCATATATTCTTACATTTCTTTTCTTCTTCTGATGGAGGGCTCTGCTGAGTTAAAATTGGATATCGCAGTTATGAATGTCACCATATCTACATCACTACTTTTGACACCTGGAAAATCCATATATGGCACTGCACATTTAACATACCCCATAAAGGTGTTCCCTGACGTGAGTTATAGCATCACATGACATCCATTAACCATAATTTCTCTTAAAAGCAAATGAATAATTACCTCTTTGGATTTTGCATAATCACAACCTGAAACACCACAAAGTAAAAGGTCCATGTCAAACACTCCCAAATGCAGATTTCGGTTTTCTAGCCTACTACCGTGCGGTTTAGTTTGTGCATTAAAGAACTTACAAGTAAAAATAATAATGCAACCATTTTATTTTTGGGCAGCCCAATTTTGTAACAGAGTCGACGGATTGAGTGTTACCGTTTTTTTTGCCGGGGTAACCCTCACTTGTTGGCGTCCATCGCTAGTGATCACCATACAAATGAATGGGGAGACAAGCGTGAATGCAAGGCTGCAAAGACGTCTGTTCCGTCCCGTCGTGTGTGATGCCGAGCTGTGACCGGGAATTCAGGGATCCAATGTAAGGTCATGCGGCGTAGCCTGTCTGCAAGTCTCCCCTCCTTATTTGAAGCCATGTGAACAATGGGCATAATGAACTTAAGACAATGCTAATTAACAGCATCGGACAATGGGTTTCCACGTTTTTTTTTCCCCTCGTGGTTTTTTAATGGCGTGCTTGTACAACATCACAAAGCCACCTTAATCCGTTCTTTGATTCCAAGTGGCGGCAGCAGCCCTCGGGCCGCGTGGGCCCGGTCGGGTCAGAGTGTTGTCAGGGCACGAGGAGGGGGGGACCAGCTCCTGAGAGCCTCTGATACATTCACCTGTGACAATTCTTCTCAGCCAGATAAAGTAGAGGAAGTCCCTCAAAGAGCCAGCAAAGCTTCTGTTCCCCCCCACCACCACATTCACACACACACACACACACACACACACACACACACAGACCCCAGCCCACCCCGCGGGACCAGGTGTCAAAGTTGTCTATCAGAGGGCTGAAAGGAGGAAAGGAACACGTTAGCGAGCACCATTGTGCCGCAGTTGTCAGTGACTGATCAGGCCCATTTAGTGAGCCTTCACACTGAATGAGTCCACCTGAATAGACGAAAGCGAGACAGCCTTCCCGAACAAACAAGGAGCTGCGGAATATTCATGACGGATCTGCGCGGGAAAGATTAATGTATTAGAAATTAAAATGGGGCCGGGACGTATGATCTTGCTCTAACACTTGGCCAGACCTGTGTCACCCGCCGCTCGCGCCTGAAGTCGGCAGACAGCACTGCCAAGGTGGAGGGGAATCATTAAAGCCCCCCGCCATTGTGTGAGCGGAATAATCAAACTTCACCCCCCCGTTCTTCCTGCCGCGCTGACAATGAATAATTCTGGAGCCATTTGCAATGTTAACAGCACCTATCTGGGCCATCCATGCTTTTTATGATAAGAGTTCCACATATGCATCTCAACAGTCTGAACAGACACTGGTTTGCCGGCATTTCAAAGGACACCTGTCACTCAAGTGAAAGACCTGTCAGTCTCCGTCGCACGTTGGTGCCAGGGAAATGGCCCAAAAGATAATCTTTACTTTCTTTTTCCTTTTTTTCCCTGGTTCTCTTTCAGATTGTAACAGTTACATTTGCCATGGAGTGACAAGTGATTTACACTGAAAAATAGATGTGTTTAAACTAAAAAAGGTTTATTCTCTTAGGCGGACTCATTCTTTGCTGGTTTACAACTGTATCAAATTTACTATCGAAACTGTGATCTGGGCTACACACAGAATGCTGTCCCGCTTGATATTATAAGCACTAGACTGACTTCTGAGCTTAAAGGTGACATTGATCATTCATATCTGTCCAAACAGAGACCTGGTGACTCAAAGTGGCAGGCAGCTGACTGTGCTTTTAGCGTGTGAGATCAGTCACTTTCCCTTCTGTAAAAGTCAGACCTAGATGCACATTTTCTATAATGTATCACACAAAGGCCATATCAGAAACCCATTGCACAGTAACCAAAATGCATTCAAAAAACAATATAGGGAAACGCTATGCAAAATGTTGCGCATTTACAAAATGTTGATTGGGGACTGAAGTGGACAGTTCTGTTACCTTACAGTCTGAGGGTTCCTAGTTCGAATCCCCTTCCACTGGAGTGCCCTTGGGTTCAGTACTTGCACTGCTACGGTACGGCTACCCTGTATAAACAAGGGAATCACTGTAAATTTGACTGAAAATCACCTTGGCAGAGTCATCGAAATAAAAGTGAACAACAACGTATTCTAGGTGTTTTTTATCTTTGCGTATCAGTCTTCTATTTACAACTATCCAATCAAGGTTACAACATTTCAGGTTATAAATCAGGGTACATCCAAAACGGTACACTACTTTGCTAGTCATCAGTTTTAACTGACCGGCACAGCTTTGGTAGGAGGACAGTGGTTTAGACATGGGATGAACATGCCAGATTCAAACCTGGGAGCTGGAGAAACTCTAGTGCTATATCCACTAAGCCAAAGTGATGCACTCACTGCTTCATTCTACAACATTGTTTTAAACGTAGAAAAGGACTGCAACTGAAAACCTGTTAAATTATGATTTCTTCATACCTTTCTTTTAATAGATCACAAAAATTCCTTCGTATAGCAATGGGAGAATATGTTGAACATAGATTCATTTCTATTTGCATCTTCAGAAATGTGCAAAATCCAAGTCCCACCTCAGAGTCATGATGGCTGAGTTTTGTTCTCAGGCTTGTGCGTGTGAGGGACACTGACTGGCGATGCCTAGCGTACAGGCTTTGCTTTCACGTGTAAGCCGCTCCTTCATTAAGCATGAATAACTCGCACGCCACTGGCCGTCGCTGACATTTACAGTGTGTCGTCGCCCGGGACCCACAGCGCGGCGGCCTGAATGTGCCTGGTCTCAGCCCCCCCCCCCATGGCCACTCCGCAGGGTGGCTTGGGTGACACGCCGTACATTTGAGAATTAGCAAATTTTCATGGAGGATCGTTTACGGATGACTAAAAAAAACTAAACAAAAAACAAAGGAGAGGAAATGAAGTAAAGCTTTCCATAATAATTATTCAGCAATCTGACTATGGGGGCAGTTACAATAATGCTCATAAAACATTGCTGGGCTGACTAGGATTTATCCAGTAGTTTGATTAAAATTGATTTCAAAACTATAAGAAGGATTGGATAGACTTGGTATAAGAAATCAATCACCTGAAACTCAGTTATATACACAGATGTTTGTTTTTCTAGGTTTTTTGCTCTAACACTTCGAAAACTGTACAGGGAACCATGATTAGACTGTATTCCTTTTTTTTTCCCAGAGAGTAAATTACTTAACCTTCCTTCCAGAGAATTTCAGATTATGGAGGTCTCCCACTAATGGATTATTTCTCTCAAAAAACTCTTATGTTCATGTAAAGCCATCTGCCATACAGTGTGTTAATTGACCATCGTGGAGCTCCGAATGTGTCATTGTGATGGACAAAAAAACACAGCCCTACGCTTGAGCACCACGCTCAGACACTGCGGCCCCATTTGTCCCTCGAAGGCCGCCGATCGCCCGCGTCATTTCAGGATAAGCGGATCCGCTGAGAGAGAATGTGGAGAGCCACACAGAACATAATGGGACGAGTACTCTGATGTTTACCAGTCCCGAATTCCTCTTTGTTTCCCCTCCGAAAAGAACAAGAAGCCGTTCCAAGTGCGGCAGAACACAGCCTCTGTGTGAAACAAACACTCCAAAAGTCCTCCGTCCCTCGAATATTTTCCACTTGCATGTCCCCTTCCCTCCGCCTCCCTCTCAACAATCTTCTCGTTGTGGTTAGTGGGCTGGGGCGCTGGCTGAAGATGTGACTCAGCCCATGAATGTCCACTATTATATCAGCCTCCACCAGGGCAGCAAAATCATAGACAAATATTGAGCGATGACTCATGCTTCCTGCACCTCCTTGCTGTTGTTTGTTTCCTTTTGGATGTTATAGATGAGTGTGAGGCTTCTAACTTTATCACTTTCAGACCCTCCTTTTTATGCTGGAAAACCACAAAAGTCTCTTTCTTTGGCGACCTTGACCAGCTCTGGGCCTCAGCAGCAAAACTGTAAAAAAAAGCACAAATAATAAGCTTGAGCGAATGGGAAAGATGAGGGAATACTATTCCACATAATGCGTCATAGGGCACAATGGGTCTAAATTTTTAAGACTGTCACTACAGAGTCTGTCAAGAAGCCACATCAATTTTACATTTATTCATTTAGCAGACACTTTTCTCCAATGACTACTGTGAAGTATTTAGCTGACACCTTTATCCAACATGAGTTACAGTGCTGGCTCCACTACGCTGAACTCCCTACGGTCATTCACACATTTGTAAAGCGAAGCAATGTGACACACATGCACACAATAGGCAGCTTAGAGCCACCAGTGCAGCTAAAACGTTTGGACTGCAAGAAGAAATCAGAGCACCACAAACACAGGGAGAGCAAGCAAACTGTACCCAGACTAAGTGGGAATCAAACCCATGTCTGGCCACATGGTTTGCCACCATGCCACCCATTTTATGGACCTCAGCTGCTATGGAAAACAGCTTTCCTTCAATTTAATTTAAAAAAAAAAAAACTGCACTGTAGTCCTCGTAGTGAAACAAACCCAACATGTAGGTTTTGTCTTATTTCTTTTACACCATAGAAATGAACATACAGCATCTAGCTGAATGGCAGATTAAAATATATAATTGAGTCCTGAGGGGAAATCATTTGTCTCAACTATACAGCAAGTGTTTCAACAGTCAGCACACAACACATACAATATTTAATCTGCGCTGCGTCTGCTTGAATTGCAGTGGCACATCAGGTGCAGACGCACAGCTGTGCAGTCAAGTTAAGGTAAATAAGTAGGTGGCCTTCTTATAGTCATTAAAATTACCATATGGACCTGTCAGCCCATCACAGAGAAGTGCTGCAGAGTTGCCATTTAGCCCTGCGTTGTGCCATGTGAAATGAACAATTGTGGCACTTGAATTCCCCTCACCCTCCACCCGCACTAGTGGCGATGCCTGACACCAGTGGGCGCAGATCCAATGCAGGGACAGGCCTCGCGCTTTTGCAGCCAGGCTCTGGCTTCTGACCAGAGGCTGTCCACATGTGCCATGGCTGTCTGCTCCCTGCAATCACTGCTGTGTGCCTGGAGAGGGGGTAAAGCGGGAGAACTGTTCAGACGGCATGTTGGCCAGTAATGATGAAGGCCTCTGACTGGATTTCGTTCATTCATCCATTCAATAATTCAGTCAGTCACTCACTCAGTAGTTTGTCCATCTTTATCAGTGAGCACCATCTTCACCAGCATCAGTCCAGTGAGAATGAGGCCTTGGTGCTGGAGATGTCACTCACTCGCTCACAACTGATAACCATCATGTAATGCATTTTCACTGCAGCATTCTATTTTTATGAATACTTTTTGGAAGTTGCAGCCAGTAGGACATCACAACTAAGCCTCTTCATTTTGATTTAATGCACTATACTTGTATGCATCTGCAAAATAAACGTAAAGAGACGTAACCTTAACACTACTTCAGTCAGCTTATGTTAATGTGGGAAAATCTCTATAAAGCTCAGTGATATAATATTTTATTACTATTTACCTTCCCTCTTTCTGATCCAAGCAGGGTTGGGTAACTCAACTAGCAGTGTGTATAAAGAGCCAATAAACTACCTTAGCAGCTTTGACCAAAAGTGCATCTAAATAGCAACAATGTGTGTGAATCTGTTCTGAGAACAACCCAATTCAGGCTGTACACCTGTAACAGTCATGGAGAACAGTGCAAATTCATTAGCAACCTTAAGCAGCCATATTCTCCCGAATTCCAAATGTAACAAAAGCATATTTTGACAGAGATGCCAGAGCAGGGTATCTAGGGAGTCATGTCTTTGTTGGAATTGTTTTTGAATTTAACCCTCCACTGGAAGCAGGCATTGTGACGCAGTGGAGCACAGCAGGCACCTGTGACATTGTTCCTGCCAGGAGGCCAGCACAGCATTGCTGGTTATCATTATGGAGCAGCCCAATGCACCTCCCCACCATCCAGTCATCCATCCTTTCATTTTCCAAAACCACTTGTGCCATTTAGAACCATGGTAATCTGGAGCTGGTTCTGGGCAACGAGGGTCATGAGGTTTAATACATCCTGGAAAAGACGCAGGACACACATGCATAAACACACATTCAGACTCGTCTGCAACAGCGAATGTGGAGTCACCATTTCACCAGAATGGAATACCTTTTTAGCGTCCTAACACATTTCCCCTGGCTGTTTCTCAGTTTCTGCTTTTTTGCCTGCCTGTCACCGACCATGCGGTGGATGGACCCTATCTATGCACAGGGCTCCAAACAGCTGCACCTGTGTGTTTTTATTAATTAAACCCTATTAGGAAGCGTGCTGGTTCCCACATTACCGATCATTCTGGATTAAGACCTAATTAACCCCCTGAATCGCTTGTGGCAGCAGAAATGGAATGACCTGATCCTGAACAATGGGGGGGGGGTGGACATCGTCCGTTCCTCCTCTTCGTTTCGTGCCTTGACTACCTGAAGCATAAAAGAGAATGTAGGAGCCTAGGGCGGGCTTTGGTATTTCCAAACCGCTATGGCCTGGACTACATCTAATGCCCCCCGACCTCCCCACCCCCTGTATGAGGGTCAATGAGAAGCAGAGGTTGAAGAAAGCAGGAGGAAATCTCCACCAGCTCCCTTTCTGCAGAATGCACGCTGCTGTCCTATCTCATTACAGCCTGCTGTGCGCACCCCTTCCGCTCCGCAGTATTATCTCCTCCTCCTCAGCATTAAAACCCATTAAAATCACCTTCATTCTGTCACACACCTTATTATAACGTTATGTACTTGCAGCCCAGTTGGACAGCCCTCTAATGAGGACAGGGGAGGATCTTTTTTTAAGGTGTGAATTACAAGAAATAATGAAGGTAAGATGGTTAAGTGAGGATGAAAGGAGCATCACTCTTCTGGGGGTCAGTAGGGTGTGGTACCTAGCCACAGAATGATGGCAATGGGGAGCCTGCATTGATTCAGACTGGCTCCACTGACTACTTAAGACAGACCGAGTTTAGAGAACACCCAGCTGCTTCACAAAAAAGCACGTAATATCGGTTACTGCTCTTTTTTAAAGTATACCATATTCAAAAGACAAGACTCCCTATATTCCATAGGATTCCAATTATAATGTCACCAGTAACAATGTCACCCTCCTGTGAGGGGAAATCAACATGACAGGCAAGCTTGAGCATGTTTTAAGGAATATATTTACTGTGGGAAAACTTTTAGGTGAGTATGCAGCAATGGCAGGTAGACTTTTCCAGGGCGGTTTAGTGACCAGGGAACTGCACAGAACTGTAGCTCAAATACAAGAGCTCCCTCTGCAGTCTCCAGCACAATGTGAGGACTTTATTTAACTCGGCACTGGTTAAATCCCCCTCTTCTTTGCTAAGGGCCACATTGCGCACTTATTCTAAATACCAAGTGTATAAAGAAGTTAAAAGTCAAAAGCTATCTTCATAAGCACTTAGACTGTGGCTCGTGAGTTAAGTCCATATCATTTTATCTTTTGAAAAAATACTGTTGCTTTAATACAATCACCTGCTGAATAATATAATTATAAGATAAAAGTGCACATGGAGAGACTCTGACCACAAAATAAAGTAATGACAGCACTTGTGATGTTGGTTTTCTCCAAAGAAGGAAGATTACACTGAATAGTCTGTCACTGTACTGTAACTATTAGAGATAAAATGAGGCGGCAGTAAAACTCAGAAAAATAACTAGATGTGTTTTTCACAGCACATGGACGTAGAAATTCTAGACCCAAATGTAAACTGAACATTGTCTATTGGAGTGGAGCATGCTACCCATTATTATAATTCCTTAATGTACTGTAACTAATCTCAAATGTGGAACTAATGTCACCCAGAGCATTAGTGGGTAGCATGTTGCCGCTCGCAGTGTGGTTTAGTTTGTTTTTCTTTCGTTCATGTATTTGATGTTTTCTCTTGGATGTTGTATTAGTACATCTTAAGTTTGTGTACGGCATCAAAAACAGCCCACAACATGGACATTGTTGTCATCACTAGAAAAATCAAAATTCATCAGCAATGCAAAAAATAATTTTAAATGTAGGCCACCATGAGTACTAAAATACCATATTATAGCTGAGCATTGTGAGTTACTTTAGAGAAAAGCCTCAGCTACAAAAATTGATGTACAAAATGAAGTACTACTAAAAAAACTCATTGTAAAAGGGCATAAAATGCGTTTATTTTCATGACAAAAGCGACTTATTATGTAAGGTGTGTATACTGTATTATGCTGCTTAAAATTCTTTACCCATTAATACAACTGCATGTCTTTGTTGTATCAATTCAGGGTAAGTAAATTGTTCAAAGGTACTGCAGCAGGGCCGGACCAAAAACCGAGGTCCTTCGACTGACAGCTCTAGCACTCGCCCAACTACTACGCCCCCTGCTGCCCTGTATCAGTTACATCAAGCACTTTAAATATTTCATTTCTGCTGCCTGCATTTTGTCTGCTGTTAAGTTTTATGCAAACTTAGTTTTCTTTGTCTTGCCCGCCATCATTCGTCACATGAAAGAGCACCTTTTCTACCAGCTATGTCAAATTTCAACTGCCAGAGGCTGTAAATATACTCCTCCCTCACAACAGAACAACATGAGGAAAAACAGCAGGTACCTAAAAACAGAAAACACCGTGATGGGTGAACTCCGCACTTTGGCCTGTCTAGCGCGCGTTCTCGGTGCACTAGAGGCCATCCGCGTTTGAGCGCTTGGTCCTGAAGCCAGACGCCTCGCTGGCTCAGATGTGAACAGACCTCTTTACTTACACGACTTGTAGTGACTGTTCCGACAACTTCCCCCCCCCCCCCCCAAAAAAAACATTTCTTCTCACGCGGAGCAGCGCACAACCACGGCCTTGAATTTCTATTTCATTCCTTCAAGCGCAAAATACAAATGCCTAGCCTGCCACTGGCCGATTCAATCAAGTGCACTGCACTGTATACCCATGGGCTACCAGAAGAGGAAAGAGCTGACTTGTACTTAATTAATAATGTAATACCCTCTGCTCAACAGCTAAGCCCTTGGCATTCCCATTTGCTTTTCCATTTTTTTCGTAAACACTTTCAAGACAACAGCTAACATGTTTGAGGCCTTTTCCCCCCTGTAAGTACATAAACTCTTCCACATATTATACAGGGGCATTTGATATATAATATAGCATGGTCCCAAATTCGCAGCTGGAAGCACAGCAGGTAATGGAATCATGGTCCTTTTTATTAACAGGCAGCAAATGTTCCTGTATCTTAGGAAATGAAAGTAAGGATGCCAAACCATTTCCAGGCTTTGCATTTGAGGTTTAGTGAACCTTGAAGGGAAACGTTACTGACACCACAAGCACATGTTCTGGTTATTTGCTCCAGTTATAAACCAAAAGGAAATAACCGCTCGGAGCAATTCCACCAACTCTGGTACGGAACAAGAAAATACATAATATTTACAGTATTGCGTGGCATTGTTCAGCTGGTGGAAATAAACTTACCCATACAGTTACTGAGACAGGATAGTATTACTTGGTGTCACCAGTGATCGGGCAGTAAAACCAGGTAATGAATTAGCTGCCCACATTATGACCTGTGACCACTCAATGTGAATTTGCCACAGTATGACACCCAGTCAGCTTGAGTTGTTCCACAATGTGGTTTTCACTAGATACTGATGCTTGAATTTGATAGAAAAGTTAAGAGAAAATCAGTTTTTACCTCGCAGTACACTGATGGCCTTTAACAACAGAAATCACGCTGTATCAAGACTTTCACTGGGTTGTGGTTCGCTGCTGCATGGATGTCGCCAGAGCGCTGGACGCTGACGTGTTGCCCTGGGTCGCTGGTTTTTTACAGTGTGAAAATGTCCAGCCCGCGGTGGAGCACATGGTTCCCATAGAGGGACAGGCCCAGCAGGAGCCCTGGGGGGGAGCCTACGGCAGTTGGGATGTCGGCTCCGGTTCAACCCACGGAACATGTTCACCATTCAAGGCTGGTCATCGTGACATACTGACACCATCTCTGAAAATTTAAACAATACACAGTAATTTATAAATAATAAATATTTGCAATGAAAACTTCTGATGTTTTGCAAAGGACCCCACATGTTCAGAACAGAACCCTCTCTTTCATTGCTATTGTTTTCATTTTAAACTGTAATAATATTTAATCATTTCCTGTATACCACTGTAGAAGACAGTATTGCGCTGTCTATAACGCCTGCAGTTTTCGTGCCCTTTTTGCGAAATGCACAACATATTTTGGCCATTGGTTCATTATATGAAACACAAATAAGCTTTACTTCTGGCCCACCGTTTCAGTAGAACATTTAAACACATAAAAAAATAAAAACAGTCTGTGGGTCCTGCTGTGATTTTAACAGTTAAATAAAACTTACAATTATAACCACTATTGCTAATTTGTATTTTTGGTACATGCTCAAGTACTTATGTGTGGCTTTTACTTTTTGCATAGCAGTGTAAGTTTTTCAAAGCAAATCACACTGAACTGAAAGTAAGTATTTATGTACGAACAAGGGACTAACACTAATTATTATAAGCTAGCCACCCATCCTGCAAATAAACAGTGATTATTCCTGCCCCCAGAGAAGGGTTGTCTCTCTGCGCTCTGTCAAAAGGTCAATTATGGCCCCAAACCGCCACACAGCGACGTTGACCTGGAAGTGGCACCAATGACCCCACATCTCAAGGCCCCAAAGAGTTGATCGTCCAACACGCAGGCTGCCCGCAGCCATGGAAATCTGACATTTGTCCTTATTCAAATGAACACAAACAATATGCACGTTGGCCCTCTTCCCCACCCTCTGCCAAATATAAATACAAGGAGTCAGCCCTTCCCCTTCATGAAGCCCCCCCATCTGCAGCGTTCTCTCGGACCAGAGTCAACCGGGCCATTCCATCGCAGCGGCAACGATATCCGCTTTTACACTTTGGGTAAGCTCAGCCAGATGAATGTGTAACTCATAAATATGTTAAATTACAGCATTCACAAATATGTCAGGAACACTTGTTTCCAATCCCTGCTTCAGCTGATAGGTTAAAGCATGGCTCGGGTCCCACTTAAATTCAATATATGACACTGGAAGCCAATTACACCGGCATTTTGGGAAACCTTTCCTAAATAAACACTGTTCTTTTTTTTTATCATTTCTTTTGTTTCAGTGCCTCAGAAGTAACTGAAGTCCTGTATAAGTTGATACACAGGACTTTTCAATGTTACTGAAACAGCACGTAAAATTTAATTTAATAATACTTCCGTATTTAAATAATAGTGATGGATAGATCTTTACCGAGGGTTGGGTGGCCTAATATTCTTCTTCCAATTTTCATTTCTAAATTTTGGTCAGATATAGCAGAAACATTCCCACTGAAACACAAACTCGGTCTCTTTTGAAAGATGAGTCTGAAGTTCACCTTCCAGCAATGAGAGAAAAATTTCTTCTTGCATTGGAAAAAAAAGCCAAAAAATCTATTTGCTTAACATTTTTACAGCAATCCTCCATAGGTATGATTAATTTACAACATGTAAAATACAGTCAAAAGATCTACAGCAAAAAATGAACAGTTATATACAAATTCCTCGCAACATGGTTAGCTATAATTTCAAAGGTCAGGGAGTCACTGTAGCCACTGCTTTTGTTTTATATACAATACTTTGGGTTTAAGACCTGTGGGTTTATGTTTCCTGGGTTAGTGAAGCTTATCTCTCATTTTTCCATTACCCCTCATGCTTTGTTTTTGTCATGTTTTGTAATATTTGTTTACTTTTTCAATGGACAACCAAATAAAACCTGGCCCAGGAAAAAATATAGTAAATGTCTTTGAAACTGTAAATCTGAATTTTGAAAATGTGACGTTCTACCAATGGCGATACAGTATCAAACTTCAACTAACCACCAGAGACACCACATAACGGACCCCGCAGTATCACTTCATCTTCAAACATGTCACAGTGGTGGTCAATAACTTGACAGCAGGTGAAAGACCTCCAGGAGGCTCATGACAAAATGGAAGTTGGCTACAACCCAACAGAGTCATCTTTTAATCTCCTTAATCGAAATACAGGGTAATGCCATATATTGTGTATATAGTCATCATACAATTTCTAAAAAATGTTTTAATGTCTAAGAATAATTTTAAAGGTTTGATCTGGTAAGCTATAGCACCTTGCAAAAGTATTCAAACCCTATTAATAGTTATAAAGGTTGAGTGGATTGCATATTATATTTATGCATATTTTTCCAGTCATGATTTTTATTATGAACTCATAGGCTGCAACACAAAAAAGCCACAGAAAAACTAAAATTTCCTGTCTGCATAAGTGTTCAAATAATAATGCCACAGATTCTCAATGGGACTGAGGTCAGGACTTTGACTGGGTCACTGCACGACATTCACACTTTTCTTTTTGAGTGCTTTTGTTTTTTAAATGAATGGCCACAAGATTCTCTAATTATCACTATGATAAGATCGACAGAAAAACGTGATGATTAATTTCTTTGACCACCAGATTAAATAATTTAATTCAATTGTTGCCCTTTGGTTGGTACTGAAAAAAAGGCAACGGCTTCTTCTAAACTTTTATCTGTGGCGTATTTCTGATGAGTCTCACACCTCCTTCACAAGGCACACTTTACAATGAAGTGAAGTCCTTTACCTTTCTGAAGAACACCTGAAGAAAAATCATGCAAAATAAAGAGTGCCCACTTTGCATCAGGATCTCACGAAATCATATAAAACATTAAAGCTATTTATTCTTCTGGCAGCTTCATTCAGTTATGCAGGCCTGCAAAGTGCCTTTCAAATCCCCTTTTATGTTTCAAATCAGTAATAAAATGGCTGTCTATTAATACAGGAGTGGTCTCTGCCTTTTACAGTCTCATCCTTATCTGCAACCAAAGAATCCAGCTGTCTCCTCAGTTTGGGACAGACAAGTCCCCGTCTCATATCCCTGCGTCGGCTCTGCAAAGTACACACCTAGAATATTCAACATACACAGATGTACAAATGCTAAATAAATAAAACAGGAAGTAGTTTTAATAAAAGCTCTAATATTGAAATTATTATAATAGCATTGCTTGTAGCATTGCAAGGCACGCAAAATCTTTCCTACTAAGGTTAATATTTTCAAAAAGAGACAGAAGCAGCCAAAGAATTCGGACCGTGAGAAGTCAACCGCCTGACCGTTAGCATAGGTATGTGTACCGCAACTTCCCTCTAAAACATACTTGCCTCCAGCATCACTTCCACTCTAAATGCTTATCCGTGTGGACTCCCCATCCCTTGCTGTTTGCTCTCTGTGCTTCACGTAAAAAGGGTTGTTGATAACAACATGTCGAAGAGTAAGGGCTCTCATGTCTTGAGGGGATTTCAAAATATGTGGTCATAAGGAGCATAAACCCAAGGCATATCTTAAAAGGTTGAGCATGGAAAAGTCTTTTTCCCCCAGCATGCCAGGTTTCTTTCCTGTCCACTTCAATTTCATAATATACTTCAGTCACATAATACAAATCATTCTCTGGTCACCAAATCCAATCATTTCACCTTCAAAAAAATATGAATTACCAAAGAAAAATGCGAGGGAATTGTTTTTCTTTCTTTACATTTTAATTCGCATCACAAAGAATGCACAAAAACACATACATCAGACTGGTTGGGCACCTTTACCTCCAGGGCAGATATTCATTTTAAATACAGATTGCCGGCAATATCACAGCACCAGGTCTCAGCCAACGCCATCAGGAGCACCTCACATCTCCAGCCCTCTTTGGAAAAAAAAAAAGGCCTCTATTCAATCAAAGAGAAAAAATAAGTGTATTTCTTCAGCTCTGTCAACTATAAACGGTTATTGATTCCACAAATGAAATTTGTTCATGCTGATCGATCAAACGCATTATCTTTTTTTTTTTACAGGCTATTACTGGCAAGTGGAAACTCGAGAAGCGTCAATAAACAGTCACGTATCGCGAGGTGGATTCCTTCCTTACCGCCAGAGGGTTTGTAAGGAAGGGAGAGTAGACGTAAGCACTTGTATTTAAAAGTAATGGACCTGTGCCACGACTAAACGTCGTAAGGCCTGCGGTGAAAGACGAAAGCCGCATGCAGGCCCGGACGCAACATTTCTGCAGCTCCTCACGTCATCGTTCACCCTCCCCCCAGCACCCACCCACAATCCCCCTTTCTTTTGCCCTATTCGCAATGTTCTCCCCACTGGTGTATGCACTCCAGCTGGCACGCTGCTGCGCCTGGCAGGTTGGAGGAAACATGAGAATTAAACCTGCAGCAGCACCCGCTTCTCAAATATCAGCTGGAACCAACAGGCCACAGGGGACTAATGGGAGGAATAGGAGGCTGTCTCTTGGTAATACAGCAAACGTACAGACCGGCGGAATTCCCACAAGCTGCTGTTATGAGGAGGGCTGAAGGCATGTTTCTCACAAGTGCACAAACATCATCTAGAGCTGCCACTGCAGGGAAGGCATAGCAAATAAAATCAGTCGTGCCAAGAGAAGAGCAGCAGGCAGAGTAGTTAGGGCATGAACTTGCAGTCTGAAAGTGGTTAGTTAAAGTCCCGTCAAGGCCCTACAGTGGCATCACTGAGCATAATAGTTGAATTGTTTCAGTGGAATGGCCATAAATGAGCAACACTATAAGCTGGGTTAAAGCAACGAAAACAGTAAATGTAACTTGCCCTCTTGTTCTGCTGCATATACCACAGGCCCATAACTAGCAGCTACTGAAGGGAAGTGGGAGTGGGGGATGATGGCAGTGGTGGTGGGGACTAGTGATCATGGCTGTCACAGGAACCAGGAAGCATACACTCAGAGAGGCTAGGAGAACCTGGGTGATGCGGCGACATGACAGACTACACAGGGACGGTGCTGCTGAGGAGACGAGAGGAGTTTCACAAAGCTGTCCTCTGCTACAGTACACCTTCAACACATTTCACTGTACAGGCGCCTTCTCGAGCAGCAGCACAGCATTGCCCAGGGGGTGCTGTTTGAAGACAGCAGCCGCACACAGATTAGCTTCTAGTGCCAAATGACACAAATACTATGACACAAACAACGTTCTAAATATGTCCTGTAAAAGTCAGTTTATTGTCGCCGCCATTATTTCACTGCTTAACTGACAACTGTCCCCAGAGCAACTCGTAATTTTTACCTGTTTATACAACTGGACAATTTACAGGAGCAATTCACAATAAGAACCTTTCCCACAGCTACCACTGTGGGGTTTCACAAAAAGTCTCGATCCAATAACCAACAGGTTACAAGCACTGTATAAAATTATCACGGTACAGACCTCAAATCATCAAAGCAAAGGACTGCTTTAGGAGGAGAAAAAGAACTGAACATTTCATGGTTCTTCTATTGATGAGAGAGTGTATTAAAACTGCACAACTATATTTCTTTGACAGAAACTAAACCATGTTTATTTATACTTCGCAGCACATTAAATCAATTAAATAAAAAAACAGATGAGCCATAAAATAGAACAACAGCTTCTCAAACAACTTATTCTTCTTAAAACATTTTAGGTAACTGTTCAATTACAAGGATGAAAGAGATTGATCTAATATGACCTGTTAACACGAATCCTGGTTCACCATGTTAAAAATTAGTCTCAGCAAGTAGCGTAGCAATAAGAGCTGCCGCACTGCACTTTAAGGACTTGGGTTTAAATACTGCCTTCTCCTGCAGTATGAGTGAGAGAAGTACTGTATTTACACTAAAGTTACTCCAGTAAAACTGCCCAGCTGTAAAATGTGTAACTCACTGTAAGTCGGTTTGGAGAAAAGTATCAGCTAAATAAATATAAATAAAACAAATTGCAGGAAATACAACATTCGGCAACGTAGCCTGTTGAGTCAACATATTTAAGGTTGGGTAACCACAACTACATATGTAATACTAAATAATAAGAATGCTATTGCTTCAAATGAGCTAATTGATCAAATAATTTTACAAAAGTATATCAGTTACTATTTTTCAACAAGTTGCATCATTATTACATACTATGCGATGTACTGGCATCCCTTCCGGGGGCAGATTCACAGCCGAGTGCCCATTGCTTCCGGGACAGTCTTTGGACCCCCCGCTACCATCCTCAGGATAAGTGGATACTGAAAATGAATGGACACGCGCACACTTTAGGCCACACATTAAAAACTGAATGTAAATGCGCTGGCAGTTGTTCTGAGTCTCATGCAGAAGGTAGGGAATGTATATAGTGGATGTCTGACCACTGTTTAAGTGCATTGAAATGCATCCCCTTGATCTGGCTCCAAATGGATGTCTCAAATGATGGAGGTGAAGCTAACCTCTGCCAAAAACTCTGAACACTGACACTTCTCCTTAATACGGGAAAAGAGCGACAGCTTGTCCTCTTAGCAGAGAAGACTTCCTGGAAAATAGCTCCATTCAGCCCACCGCCATGACGGAGACCAGCTGATAACTTCCTTTATTATGGAAAATTATTTTAAACAGCAGAAAATGTTGGAGGTTCAATTTTTTGTCCGTGTTTCTGCCACTATCATTCCAGCTATTGATAAGATGTCTAAATTTATTGCAGAATAATTCTGCAAGAAAAGAGATAAAAGGTTGCTGAATAAAATATGAGACAGAGGCTGTAAATTGTAGCAATGCATATCATTTCATTCAAATGTAGGAGGCAATTACCATCTGCTACACTCATCAGTTCCCTCCTTTATGACTTAATTATATGTTTAATGCTATCAGATCAAGGAAAGGGCAAAACAGATGAATGAGGAGGAAACAGAAAAGATTCCGCAACAAGACAAAAGGCAGATGAAAAGTAACATAAAGAATGGAATTGATTTCATTTGCTGGGGAATACAAAAAGTTAATTTAAATACAATATTCTCTCATCTCCGTTGTCATTGTGAGATAATAAAAAGGCATGTTTTGCCAATATGCCTCATACAAATTTAACAAAAGGAGTCAAGTTTCTAAAAGCCGCATGTCTTCCTGCTTTGGTTTATGGAGTATATGGACTTGCAGCATTTCTGCCAGCATTTTTTGATCACTGTCTGAAACTCCAAGACGTGTGTACTTTTTATGGTATGTTCTAAAATCAACGCAGCAAAAAGCCACAATTTGAGTGACAGGTGACTGATTGACAGTCGGCCAGATCGACCGGTCGATATCAACCATGAGACACTGACTGTGGTGGAACAACTGGAGTTCTGCTGCAAAGCTTTCAAAAAATGGCCATAAATTCACTTCTGCCTCTGAAATACAGACACAGCTTATAAAGATACTGGAGAAAGAAAACCCTGGGAATGGTGATTCAGAACTCCTTTCAACATATTCGGGGTTGTTGCAGGAACAAAACATCGGTATTTAAGGGCACAGACTTGTATCCAGACAGAGTTCTTCTCATTTCCCCTTGGCAAGGGCACGTCACCTGAATCGCTCCAGTACAAACATTGAGCTTTATAAATAAGTATACATTACTTTAAATTCGTAGGCAACATTAGTCAACAAAGCAGTAAATTCATTAATACTTGAAATGTTTTACTGTGATGAGAAGAATGCAGGACGTCACAACTGCGTTCTTCTTGCAGATCCAGTGTGGGTACTTGGAAAGAAGCACCATCTCTGACTTTAGGTTTAACTGCTTTGGGATTTATGGTTGAAGCAAGGTGAAAGACAATTCGATGAACCCCTGATAGCCAGGGTGCCAGCGAAGCCCTTTTTCCCCAGCAGCACACCTATGTCCAGACCTCATTACACGGTGACATTTAGGGCTGGTTCCGTGCCAAGCAAGGATTAAGATCAATTATGTAGAGTTATTTTTTATGTCACTTATTAAGTCGTGTCCAGTTGGAGCTAAAAATCACATTACCATTGTGACACGGTGTTATGAAGTGTTTACCCACAAACGAGGACAATTTGAATCCTGTTGCAAGGAGCTTTGCATCTTTACCAAGTCAGCTTGTGTACATATTTGAATAACCAGCAGCTACTTAATCTACGTTACACACAACAGTCAATATATATATATATAACAGATGTGAATATAACCAGTCTACTTTTTAATCCCACAGTGAACGCAGCACTTTGTGTGTGAAAATGTTTCATACAATTTTTGTATTTGACAATTGAAAATATTTATTACAAGGCAACAAACTATTAGCTAAGTTCTAAGAGTGTTTTTGGTCTTAAAATTTTGCACTGAAGCAGACAAAGTCTAGGTCAGAACTTGTAGGGATCATTTTCTGATTAAACATACATGGCCTTAAGGCACCACTGTGTGCCACTTCTTTCTGGCTAGCGGCAAGTTCTTTGCACGTAGCAGCAAGTTGTTTGCTTCTCAACTAAACCACCAGCCATTTTATTTTGTGCATCAGTTGTTCTATACATTTCAGCAGATTGACACTATTCAGTTCTACTTACAGATTAGCGGCTGCCGGTACCAACCTATAGCTCGTAATCCATAATTCATCCGGTACGCGTGTGAGGAATTCCACTTGCGACTCGTACTTAGAGCTCAGCGAAACTTGCAGGCTAAATTTTCCAGCCGAGGAGCCACCTGAACAAATGAAGCTCAACTAAGACAGAAAATAACTTCAATTTAATCTGTCAGTGATTGATATTCATGAGTTTGCATGTGCTTCTCTATCATAATTTCATGTCCTGTTCAATAATACAAATAACATTTCTGTAATTAATTATAGCAATAATTATTACTGTTGTAGTTCCACATAAAAGGAAAAGCAGGCCGTTTCCTCTGACCAATGATTTCGTGCTATGCGTTTATTACAGTTGTATTGGAAAAATGTTATTCACTTTAGATCTTTATAAAATAAAAGTTATTGTGTGACCCAAAGCTTACTGTTTTATTTACAGTTCCAAGTCTTGGACAAATGTAGTCTGTTAGGCAAAAACAAGGCTTAACTGTGAGGCAGTAGACTGTTTATATATTATCCATGGGCTATATGGAAGTTTCCAAGACCAACTCAGTTGCAGCCCTCAGCACCTATAAGGAACAAAATTAATGTGGACTCAACAGAACATTATGCTGAGTTCAGCTTGCAGATGTAAGAAAATGCAAAATTTAGGCCACCCTCCAAAGAACAATCAGTGCAAAATAATATTTATTAGTTTTACATCTAACACTAACATTTTTGTGACAACTACTGTAAACATTTTTGGCATTTTTAAAAGGCAAAAAGACAGCTATAATTTACTGCATCTGGCAATTCTTCTTTATAAATAATTACAAATGAATTAAATGTGCATGTGCACAATACAGTAACATAAAAATTAGTGTTATAAGAGAATAGTTGGCTTTGGAAAATCCTTTAGTTAGTCACTCATGCTAATGTTTCATTTCTAAGGTTTATAATAAAAATTATCACCAAGAAAATTATGATCAAAGACTACACAGTTTACCAGAATTTACAGCAAAAAAACACACTTTACAAATAAACATTCCTCTTAAGTTTTACAAGCACAACCAAACCTGATGTAAAACATTAAAAATTTAAAATGTAGGTAATATGATAAAGTAACTATTTTTGTGAAGGGCTGTTTACATTTTTATGCAAAATAAATCAACTTACAAAGAGTAACCTTCCCAGAGAATGTTAGTTTGCACATTTATAAATTAGCCTGCACGGAAACAATGTGAGGGTTACTTCTTAAAATTAATTTTAATAGAAACTTACTCGCTTGGATGTGCTTGGGGAAAAAATGTCAGTATGAAATTCCCTTCAAATGCTCGATTTCTTGAGAAAAACGGTATCAAAACAAAAAGAACAAAAGCGCCATCTCGTGCCTGCAGAAAGTATAAACAGATATAAATACTGTAGCGTGCGTGAGAGGAGAGGAGGGGAGTGTTGGGGGCGGGGGGGGGGCAGGGGCAGCGTTACTTGAACATCTGACTCCCGCAGACACACAAGTGCCCGGAACCTCAACATCATTGCACAGTGGTGCTTCCATCAGGTGCTTTTTGCTGCAGTAAACAGCTGTGAGGAAGAACACACACTACAGTAACTACAGTAACACATTACTGCCATTCAGAGGAGACTGCTGTCCATATGATCAAAAACTGCCACTTTTACAAAGTTCAAACAATAAATGTGATGCCTTACTGTCAAATAAGGGCTTCAGTCTGAGGAGAAAAAAAAATCTAAATACATTCAATGGCATTTCATGCCTCCTTGTGTTCATTTGCAATGCTTACAAAATGCAAATTAATTGGGCCACAGAGAAAAAAAAATTATGCTCAAGTTCTACCACAGCATGGCTTTAAATTCTGTACATCCAGCAGTTACCACACAATCTATTCTTACAGGCCATTTCAGTCATCGTGTGTATGCTGGCTGAGACTTACTTAGATGATGGCCAAAATATACGTGAAGAACGATGGAGAGCTGCAGCATTTTCCATGTCTATTTTCCCCTCAAGAGCTGGGAGAAATCACAAAGAGAAAAAAAGAAAAAGAAAGGAAGTAATTGATTCAAATTAATTTGTAAAGGTCTCCCTGATGGGTACCATCTGTCCAAACACAAGCAGTACATTCAGTACCTTTAATAATAATTAATTAAACTGCTAACAAGTTACATACATCATAGTTAACACAGAGAGAAATTACCGCAGGAAATGTTATGAAACAAATTAGTTTTAACAATGAAAGAAAATTACTTCACATAACTAAATATTACGCTCCCTTCCGCTAGCCATATTTCTTAATGAATTCTCTAATTAATTTAATTCACACATTGTGCATAATTTGGAGCTGAAAATGTCACTGGGTCAGACTTTACCATAGTCTTTTGCTGGCTGTCTGTTTCAACAAGAGACACACTGGCAAAACATAACCCCTATGCAAATTACATAGACCAACTGTTGTAATTTTAATTCCAAGGCCTGATTAGCATGTTCTTATGATGTCTTTCAGACAAGTTATTTTTTTTTAAACAAGCTAGTGTCAATTTAACTAGATCCCATGTTGTCATTATTAATCTCCCTCCAAGATCGCTCGGAATTTTAAAACAAAAAAATAACCATAGATACAGCTAAATGTCAAAATACATTACGTAACGTAGCTATTTAAATGGTGTCGTAAAACACGGTGAAGTCACTGCATCCACACGTAAGGATCTTATAATGCAAGTGCTTTAGCCGCACGCTCCCAACAAACGGGTACATTTCTACGCGCGGGGATTTACGATGAAAATGTAGCAGTGCCTGTTGTCCATGTAAATAAGCGGTGGATCTGCATATGTTAATTAAAGCCGACGAGCTTTGGGACACCGAGCGAGAGGTAGTAGTGCGCGAGGAGGGCAGGTGTTGGTGTGGGGCTGCAGGGCAGTCCTGGGGCCAGGCACTCAGCAAAGGGCCCCATGAAAGGGACGACGCTGGCGCCCCACCAAGGCGCCCACCCCCAGTCAGCGCGACCCCGGGGACACGACCCGTTAGACAGACTACAGAACTGGAACCATGTGGACCGAGGCCCCCTGCCATGAGCATGAGCCATGTTTATTCAAACTTACTACAATTATTACACTGTGGTGGTTGCAACTACGGTACCACGTTTATAACACAGGTGAAGAGCACAGGTGTGTCCCAGTCAGTCCCACAGGAACACACACACAGAATGACAAGTGATTCTATGATACTGGCACTGTTAACAGTTAAAGGCAGAATAATACATTACTGTAATTCACTTTCACACAAATGTGTGCTGTGACGCAATAATGAATATTGCAAAATAATCTTAGCATTGAAGGTTTAACATAAGGAGCACACCCTGGACCTGCGGGGGCGCAGTGACACACACCTGTGCTCTGGTGACAACAGGACCACAAACGGGACACACCCCTACACACACACACACACACACACACACCCTCTCTTATTGCATTGTGCCTCCAGTCTACGTGGAACGTGCCAGGCGGGTCACACATACAAGAACGGGCTCGTGAGGCAACGCGTCGCTCCGCTAACCACTAACTAGTAGTCCGACAACCAGTAACCACACGGTGTAACTCAGTGCAGTGCAGCAGCACCAATAACGCTGCTAAAGGAGTTTGTGGGACTCGTTTAAGCGAACGGCGCGGGTCCTCGCAACAGGTAAACTTCCATAAAGCTCCCGCGGCGGAGTAAATGAGCGCACTTTACACACTTCGCGCGCGCTTTCGTTCCGTTTCTGACGTGGGTTCTGTCACTGGCGGGCGGTGCGGGGCAGCTCACTCGCGAGACGCCACGCAGGCAAAGCCGCAGTCGGCGGTGTCCGAAACACCGGGAGAGGGGACATGAAGTGGAGGAAATACTTCCGAGGCAGCGGCAGGGTGCTCGCGTTCGTGTTCGTGGCGTCTGTTGTCTGGCTGCTGTTCGACATGGCAGCGCTGCGGGTCTCGTTCTCCGAGGTGAACAGTCACCTCCTGAAGGAGCGCGTGGCCCGGGAGCGCGAGCTGGCCAAGCAGAAGCCGCCGCGACACGCGCGCCCGCTCCACAGAGCATCGTTCAGGGGCCAGATGCACGAGGGAGCTGCGGAGCGGGAAACTGGTCTCGGGCTTCCGAACAAAGTGGAAAAGGGGGCGTTAGAACTCGACAAACATATAAACCCCGCAATGAGACACAACCAAGTAAATAAAGACGAACGTCTCAAAGTGAGGGGTGGAGCCATACAGAAACGCCACAGCGCTGGAAGTCGTGAAGTGGCGAAGTTTGCAATCGAGAACACGAAAAAGCCATTCAAAGACTCGGCCTTAAATGTTTCCAAAGTCGGCCGTGAGAAGGGGGACCTCGCGCCCCCCGCCGAGAGAACAGCACAAACTTCCAAAGTGCGTAGAGGAAGAACTCGCGATTCCCCAAGGGAAGCACCGGTACACACACCTGACCTAAGTAAAGCCCCACCTGGTGGGCGGGAAGAGCAAGTGCGGTCCAATCTCAATAAGGGGGACCTCAATGATCGGTACCACTTTTCCCGCCAAAAGACCCAAGAACCGAACGATTTTGTGAAGAAGAATAAGGCATTTTTTGACGCGCGCTTTAAAAACGAGCAATTAACGAACAAAGATGAAGAAACAGAGGAGCCTGCGGTGAAATCTGACCTGAAAGACGGGGTCGTCGGCATGGAAGGTCAACAGAGCAGTGACCCCGTCGTACAGACGACACCCGGACTGAAGCTGGTCCAGAAAAATACGAACGAAACAGCTTTGGTGGGTGTGCATCCGTCCGCGGTGCACAAAGTCATGCTAATAGACATGACCCTGAAGCCAAGGGACTCGCGAGCTTTAGGGCAGTTTGGGCAGCCTGCTGCCGTGCCGCAGAAGGACGAGCGGGAGGCACGCAGCCGCTGGAGTGAAGGTCATTTCAACGTGTTCTTGAGTGACCAGATCCCGGTGGACCGTGCCATCCCAGACACCAGGCCTCCAGCGTAAGTGTGTGACTGTGCCCAAGGGATTGGGACGGATCGTGTTGGTGGATACCCATAATGCTGTTGTGTTGTGAATCGCTCCCAACGCAGGTGCTCCGAGAGCCTTGTTCACGACGACCTTCCCACCACCAGCGTGATCTTCTGCTTTGTGGATGAAGTCTGGTCCACTCTCCTGAGGTCGGTGCATAGCGTTCTCAATCGCTCACCCCCACACCTTCTCAAAGAGATCATCCTGGTGGATGACTTCAGCACCAAAGGTGGGACAAGCACCTGTTTGACATGCGCTGCATTACGACCATGCTTCTTCTGTTACGCCTCCACGGGGATTTATGTTGCTGTCTTTGTTCCCAGACTACCTCAAAGAGCAGCTGGATGCGTACATGTCACAGTTTCCTAAAGTGCGCATCGTTCGCCTGAAGGAAAGGCAGGGCCTGATCCGAGCTCGGCTTGCCGGGGCCGCCGTGGCAACCGGTAACTTCCGGCACGCTCTCACTTTTAGCACACATAACGCCTTCATCTGTAGTTGCATATATGATTCTGCATCATGAGTCTAAGCTGTGGTTTTCACACCTGGGTTCAAATCCAGTTCTGTCAGGGTAGAATTTTCATGTTCTCCACACGTTCGTCTACATTTCCTCCTATTGCTCCAGTTGTTTCCCCCCACAGTCCAAAGACAAGTGTGTACGGTGGATTGGTGACTAAAAGTGGCTGCAAAACACCCATAGTGCATCTGCATGTGAGTGAATGAGTGTGTGTGATCTGGGTTGAACAGATGTCCTATCCAGGTGTACCCAGCTTCGCACCCTATGCTTCTGGGAGAGACTGCAGACCACTTTGACCCTGCACTGGACAATTGGGTTGTTACGGTTAATGAATGAATGAAGCAACAACTCTAATTTTCACCAATCACGCTGGCAATCGGTTATTGCATTTCTCAGCAATCATCTTCACACATTTAGATATTTCTGAAGTGATTTGGCTGTATACCTTTGTCAAGGGTACAGCGGTGGCCTCCCTCCTGCTCGCTGAATTGACCGTGTCAAAGAGGAGGAATCCAGTTTCTTAAGCAGCCTGTTTACACTACGGTGCAGAGCAGCCATACTCTCTCAAGTGATGATCTAAACTGCCTCTGGTGTGTCAGCCAGGGACCCGTGTGTCAGGTGTGTTTGCTGCCTGTTTTGTGTTCCAGGTGAGGTATTAACCTTCCTTGACTCGCACATCGAATGCAATGTCGGCTGGCTGGAGCCACTGCTGCAGAGGGTGCACATGGACAGGAAGAAGGTTGTGTGCCCTGTGATCGAGGTCATCAGTGACAAGGACTTGAGGTAATCCCCAGCTCCAGTGTGCAGTCTGTTGTCCCTTGGTGTGGTCACGGCCCAGACTGGAAACGGAGCGCCGCAGTTGACTGGGACGTTACAAGAGCACAAACAGTAACAGTTAACCACACTGCATCCTGAACCTACAATTAAGTGATTGACAGTCCTGGAGTTGCTATTCGGATTTTAAAAATCCATGCAGATGTTTTGCATGAAATTACCAACCTCTTCAAGAGCACTACAGGAATGATTATTTTTTTTCTGCTCAACAATTTATGTGAAGAGGGTGGATCTGTGGAAGCTGAAAATGAAAGATAAGGAGAGAGGTGAACTGAAGTTAAACAAGCCCTGAAATTAATGTAATTAAAGAAGCAATATTTTGTTTTTATTGGGATTTTCACTCAAAATCTAGAAGTATATTTGATTAGAGTGTCTACAAGTTCTATTTTTGTTTCCAAGTAAAAGTGTGACATGTAATATAAGTAATATTTTTGTCTTTTTTCCTAGTTACATGTTAGTTGACAACTTCCAGAGAGGAATATTCAAATGGCCGCTGGTTTTTGGGTGGAACACGCTGTCGGAAGAAGTAATCAAGAAGGATAAACTGAAGGATTCAGACCCAATCAGGTGGAGCTTAATGACACATTTCCATTCACACTGTCGTAGAAAGTAATTATACATCAATCAAAACTCATCACAGACACCAGGAGAACAGGTCTCACTTTGTGTTTCCATTCTACTTGAACGTATAATAACCTAATTTACCTGTTTGATTTGATTGGCTGGTTATGAAATTGGAGCTATGATCAGAATAAGAGCAGCTGCAAAGTGCTTCTGGGTTCTGGCACAAGTTACATATTTTGAAAAACCGCATATGTTCAGGCGAGCTTCTTAATTTCATCAAACGTAAAGATCGTGCGGTTCGCTTTCGTTCATTTGACATTTTGAATGGTTTCTGAATGTGTCTGTAGGTGTCCCGTTATGGCCGGAGGCCTGTTCTCTATCGATAGAAATTACTTCTATGAACTGGGAACCTATGACCCTGGACTAGATGTCTGGGGTGGAGAGAATATGGAAATCTCCTTTAAGGTAAAAAAAGTTGTCCTTTCTGCTTAATTTTAGTGAGAACATGCAGTATTTAGAGTGCCGTTTTTTTACAAAGGTTTTTTTTTCCCCCGTTGGAGTAATGTTTTCTTGGTAAACATTTGAGTTTCATTGGCATTCGTTGTAATTTACTCATTTCCCGTTAAATGTGGTCAAACATGCTGCAGCCCATCACCCTGTCATCTCTGTCAGATCTGGATGTGCGGTGGGGAGATTGAGATCATCCCATGCTCCCGAGTGGGGCACATCTTCCGTGGCGAGAACCCCTACTCCTTCCCCAAAAACAGGAAAAAGACTGTGGAACGGAACCTGGCGCGGGTGGCCGAGGTGTGGCTAGACGAGTACAAAGACCTGTTCTACGGCCACGGCTACCACCACCTGCTCGACCGATCCACCATCGACATCGGTGACCTCAGCGAGCAGAAGCAGCTCCGAAAGCAGCTGAAGTGCAAGAGCTTCCGGTGGTATCTGGAGAACGTCTACCCAGAGCTGGATGCGCCACTCGTCCGGGCCCAGGGGCTGGTGGGTCATCATCATCGCCGCCGTTTACTTAGCTAGTGCTTCTACCCAGAGCGCAGCTTCCTGAACCTTGTCGTAAAGTTTCAGCAAGTTTCATGAAGCTGGATGTTTGTTTGTCTGTCCATAACCATCGTCTTCAGCATCATCATTTGGCTCATTTGCCAAAGCTTGTTTTCAAAGTGCAGTTTAAAGTCTCTTCAGCAGTTTTTCTTAAGGATTATAAACCCAAGTGGTGATTGAGGTTAAGTGCACTGAGAACCCTTCTGGGGCCTGAACCAACACCCTTCAGGTTGCAGCTTTTTGTCTTCGGTCATTAAGCCACGTGCTGTTCTGTTCTTAGCAGTAAACTAACTGTGTGCCTTTTCCATTAGTGGTGCTCCTTTTACTGCTAACATTGTTCTCATTATGTCTCATATTGTCATCTGATAAACATTTATTTTTTCCCCAGTCTGTGATGCTGCACTTTGGATTCTGCGTCATCACAGCAAAGTAAAATTTAGCTCAGCATCTCGTCCGTAGAAGCCGGTTGATGGAGTTTTACAGGATACACAACTTGTCATCTCACATTAGTCTATGTATACCAAAACAAGAATTGAGCAGGAGAAAATGAGAATCTCTTTTGTGGACCATGTTTTCTCTTGTTCTTTGGGTTGCTGGGGGGGGGGGTGGAAAACAAACAGAGTGTTGTACCACATTGCCACTAAACAAAAGGCGAGTGTCACCGTGTGCCAGCAGCAGCTCTCTGACGCGTTTGGAGCAGCTGTGGTCCCATAAAGCAGGGTTTGTGCAGCACTTCAGTGTGTGAACATTTGTTACTGATGTTTTTTGGCAGGTTTGTGTGGTTTTAAAAAAAAAAAAACTCCTCTGTTGCAGGTCTTCAATCAGGGGACAAGGAAATGTCTCGCTCTTGAGAAAGGTTCACTCACATTTGACATCTGTGACCTCGCCAAGCAGGTAGATGTGGATCTCGCAACATCTGCGGTACAGCAACACAAACATGTACCGGTGGATAACTTTGCTGCATTACTGTGCAGAAAATGGGAACTAATGTCTATGAACCATATAAAAAACACAGACATACATGCCTGTCCGCCATTTTCTAACCGAAAAGAAGAAAGAGTTCAAATCCAGATGTTTTGCTGCGTTATGTACTTTTATTTGCAGCAGAAGCTTACTGCAGTTTCACAGAAAGGGGCCGGAGTTTCAGTGTTAATGATCCACAAGCGCCTTAAACTTTACATTTACTTGTATTTAAAAAGTATTGCACATGAAGGATGGTTTGCGCATTGAGAATATTATGATGATATATTCATCTGATCTTCTTGCCCCCAGAGCCAGCAGTTCAACCACACGTGGATATGGCACATTCGGCAGGGGAATTCTTGCATAACCCCCAATACCTCAAGGAACGGCATAGTTCTGGGACCGTGCAACAACAGCAAGTCCCTCCTGCAGTGGCTGCACAAGTCCCTCATCTTCAATGCTGTAATGGTCAGTGTGCTCCGCTGGTTTGGTGGTGCTCATTCTAAACAAATTAATACTATATCTTGGGCCAGACAAAAAAAAAAAAAAATACGGTTAAGGATGTGGATTTGTGATCTAAAGGTTGTTCATTGAAACCTAACTCCCTACTCTGGTGCCCTTGAACAAGGTACTGTTCTTACCCCAAATTTTTCCAGCTGAAAAGCCCCATTGTGCAAGTTGGTGAATATTTGTAAGCTGCTTTGACGAAAAATAATTTAAATACGTTGTGACATTTTTAAAGGTGGTTTTTTTCACTATAGTTTCACCCAGTACTCTGGCCACAGATGAAAGGTTCCGCTTCTGATTTAAGAATGACCAGGTATTTTTTGGACAACCCCCACCCCCCCACCCTTCCTGCGGTTCCCGTGTTCCATTCAGGTGGACCACCTAGCCGTGGACATTTCTTTCCGCCGGTTGTGTCTGGAAGCCAGCGCCCAGGGGGACAGCGTGCACCTGAACCAGTGCAACCCTTCCAGTCCACACCAGAAATGGCAGTTCACACACTACTACGTGAATTGAGTGACAAACCGGGGAGGCGTCCATCGCGTCATCTGCTCAGCCCGGCAAAGGAGTGACCTCACTGTACCCAGAAAGAGGCTGTGTTGCGTTTGTGTCAAACGCAACTGTCAACTCATTCCTCTACACCAGCGCTGCTGTGAGGAGGATGCAGAAAAGCTGAAATTAGCACACAGGAATTCCACACTGGTAGTGGCCTGTTTTGCTAGTCTTTTTTTTTTTTTTTTTTTTTTTGGTGCATCAAGTTATGCAAACTTGTGTCAGATCCTGATCTGCGGTTCTTCCTTTTCTTCATCTGCTTCTTTTTCATACACTAAGTCAAGGTGTGGGTCACTCACAGCACGGCCTGCTGGGTCATCGCGGCAAACACTCAGACCAAATGGCCCAGAGGGCCGAGGGAAGCTGCTTCACCTATGCTTGATTCCTTTACCGTCTTCCGGGGCTCGGCCTTCGCGTCACACTCCCCCTGGCAAGTTTTTGCTCGACGTAAAAGAACGTATTAATGTTCTGTAGTTGACCGTTCCCATGGACACCGAGCAACAAACATTGTGCAGATTTCCACCTACCGTCGTCAACACGACTTCAATCGCTTTTATTACGAAGCATAAATAAACCACGCAAGCTACTGTGGTGCACTCTGTATTACACAAGATATTAAATGTGCCTTCCGCTGGGGGGGTGTATTATACCAGCATCACCAAATGTTCAGCAGGTACAACTTTATACCATTTAGCATAAAATTGCAGATGTGTGTGTCAGCGCAGTCCAAAAAGATGTTATGTTTAGAATAATGTAAGTATCCCAAACATTTTGTGAAGTGGGAGATTATTGCGACGTTGTTTTATTTTGGTTTCTAATGGATTATTTAACACGCTGGTCATGCAAATGAAATGCCATGGCAACTGAACGTTTACAGTTGCACTTTGCATTTGGCTCTTCAAACTAGTTTTCTTTGAGTTTGTTTGTTTATACTGTTGCGTAATCCACAGTGTTTTGTTTGCATGTCTGCTGTTCCTGCGTGGGGGTGGGAGGTGCTTTGAGTGTCTTGTGTTTTCGAGGGTTTTTCCTACTATAATATCTTACCACTAGAGGGAGCTGTTACACCGGGTCTTTCCTGAACTGTAACCCTGAAAACAGGCTGGAAAATTATGTTTCTCTTTGGTTCTTTCGTTTCAGGTATACATACCAAAATCGTTTGTCGTGTGAAGGATGTCCTTAATCACCATTTGTTGCCTGAGGTGTTTTAATTTAATTGCTTCTTTTGTATGCAGTATAGTGGATAAGGATGTGAAATTGTAACTAATCGCTTAGTTTAAAACCGAGATGGGCAGTGTGGTTGTACTCTTGAGGAAGCTGTTTAACGAAGACTTCATTAAAAAGGTTCCACAGCATACAGGGGTAATGTGTGAACTTTTGTCTAAAACTTTTGGCTGGAGATAACAAGTGTGTGTCTACAGCTGGTGGCTCTTCGCCTGGTCTCCTCAGCCTTTTCACATGTTTATGTCCTACCCACAGCAGCAGCAGAACAGCTCAACAGCACAACTCAACACAACAGCACAGCACAGCAGCACAACTCAACACAACAGCACAGCACAGCAGTGCAACGCACCTTCAGTAAATTAGAGCTGTGTGGTTATGACACTGCTGACAAAAAGTACTGCACCCCACACACACACATGCCAGTGGTCTCCAAGGAGATTTCTGCGAGGTGTTGAGCTCAGTGGCTTAAATTAAAAAAAAAAATATATATATATATATTCATTTACCAGAACGCTTTGACTCATAACATCATATGCACAAAATGTGGATGGGGCTGTAAGAAAAATCCTTTATTCCTGCATCATAAGAGTGTAAATTTCTGCCACAGTGGCGCCTTTGTTTAGAACTTCCTATTAAATATACATTTTATTTGCAGCCCTGACACACCTGCCTGTGCGCATAATTTTAACAAATCATCTAATAATAAGTTAAATATTAAAGAACACAAGTTCACACAAGATCTGGCAGAGTAGCCGCTGTTTATGTTAAAAGCTATTAGTAGAGTTTGATCCTCTGAGCTTCTTATTTGCATATTTTCGTCCCCTGTGTTACACAATCTGCACAATTTCTCACCCAGAAGTTCCCAATAGAGATTATAAAACAAATATCAAGCCTCCAAAATATACCTCGATTTCAGTAACGAATATTCTTTTTTTTCCAATCTTGTTTAAATTAACCACAGCCTTTAAAAATAATTAGCAAAACAAACGTTGTTCCTCGTCCGAAATTCTTTTACGGGGCGCAAGTGAGAGATTTTAAAATATATGTCCAGTAAGGAAAGTGAAAAAGCAGATCATGAAGTGGCCCAAAATGGAGGTAAAGAAGCAGGCGAACCTTTTTAGGCAATTTCAGCAGTTTTTGGTGCCTCTTGTCATGACCTGTTCACGTGTTCATGAGGGACTCGAACGTGTCGATCTTCTGCTTGGTGTTGCCTTTGCGGATCTTCCGGTAAGAGACCGTGTTGTACCTGCCGCAGGTGTCGAGCCCGGGGGACTTCCTCCTGCCGCCAGTGGGGGGCGCCTCTCCGAGACCCTGGGAGTCACTCTCTTCCTCATCCACGTCCTGCAGACTCTCTCCCAGGAGCTCCTCCGTCGCGCGCCTCTCACCGTTCAGGTGGCAGACCTTCTCAGGGGGAGCAGTGGCTGCGTGCGGCAGAGCGCCCTCCTGTGGCTGCTGCTCCACAGTTTCTAGAAGAATCAGTTTCACCCGGTCAGTCCGGCTGCCTGACCAAGCAGGTTTAACTCGGCAAAACCAACCTTTTTTTATTTCTCATCCATATGAACAAGATCAGCGTCACAAAGAGCAGAAGGCCCAGATCTACTTTAGCAACAACGGTTTTAATTTGATTTATTTTAATTCGTTTTTAATTTCTCTAAAATCAGAGACAAAATTGATTTATTTATGTAGATATTATAAAAGCAAAGCTCTTTAAATAAAGTTCTTAAATAAACTCAGCATTTTAGAAAGTTCTAAAACACGTCTCTTGGAAACAACGGTTTAAATTCAATTAATTTTAATTAATGTTTAATTTCTCTAAAATCAGACACAAAATTGATTTATTTATATGTATGTAGATATTGTAAAAGCAAAGCTTTTTAAATAAAGTGCTTAAATAAACTCTCAGCCTTTCAGAAAAGTCTCTTTTGGACCCTTTTGTCTGAGCAAAAACGGTGGTTTTAGACAAACCGACTGATTTAACTATTTCACGTCTGTATGAAGCTCATCATCTGCTGCAAAATGTGCTGTTTGTTGTGGGTTTGGAAGAAGCGTCTGACGGACAGATGAGCGTAAATGCAGGTTAACTCCTTTCAGGTGTAATTTCGCAGGCTGGGCGTCTAATCGTTCCTGTCCAGCTTTTGTAATTTCATAAATATTAAGTCAATATCGATGGTGTTTAAATAAATTCTTTCAATCAGCAAACAAGAGCAAGTAAGACGCGTCAAGCACTTCCACGCAGACCGAACCAGAAGTCGTGACATTCTTTCAAAGGGCTTCGACAAGAGCTTCTAGAAAGATCTGACGATCCGGACGAAAGGAACGTGGTCCAGAGTGTTTTTGGACATTTTTCTGCCAGCGGTCATGGACTGGTTTTACGCTGGAGGTTCACAGAGAAGCCGAAATTGTCACTACCTGAAGGCGGCTGTGAAACTGCATTTTGGAATCGGTCTGATTTAATGGAAAAGATCTGCTCACCTTCTTGGCTTCGAACCCAGGTATCTGGCGGTGTTTTGGGCTCCTCATTGGTATCTGGATAAAGGCTTCTGAAGGTTTGGAGCTCTGTGGGGCCTTGATGTGCGGAACTGTCTGGAACGAGGCCTACGGGAGCCACTGGGATGTCCTCTGGGGCCCAAGCTTTGGGGCTCGTCCAATCACGGGCGGCATTTACCGCACTTACCGCCTCCGCCGGGGGTCCCACGGACTCTGCAGCTCTGACCGCTGGCCACGCAAAGCTGAGCTCCTCGGGGGCCAGTGCTGCCCCCCCACGTGGTTCTGGTGTGCTCCGGGCCCCTGCAGGAACACAGTCGTCCAGCAAGACCTCTTTCTCACAGTAGAAGACTTCTTCGTCATCATCTTCATCGAGGGCCCTGACAGCGGCCCATCCTGCCGGTGACACCGACTGCGGGTCTCCCGCCTCACCAGGGATGTCCACAGCGCCAGGCAACTCTGGGTTCTGCTCCCGCTCCAGTACATCTGCATCAATCCAGTCAGCCATGGTGGAAACCCCTAAATCCTCGCTTTGATGTATATGATCTTATTCGTCTAGTTTCCCTTCTTCAAACTCATGCAAAACTCTGTTTCTTCTTCTCCGTCAGTTTAATCTTTTGCTTTCTGTTCCGGTCGGCTGATGGATTATTAGAGCCAACGTGTCCCTAACGTGGCGAAACTGTCAGTCTGGACAACAAGCTTATTGGTTGAATATTAAAAGCAGCATCCTTCTTGTCAGTAAACAAATGCGGGGGTGGGGGGGGGGGTGTTCTGAACACACTGGACCAATGGAGGTCGTTGTTTTCTGTGGGGTCAATAAAGGGTCTTTGTCCCGTAGCTTCAACAAGTGAAGCGATTGTCCGGATTTCTTTTTGGGACTTTCTAGAACTATCTTAACTTCAAATCCTCTCACAGGTTTACCGATCACCTAAATTCTGCTCCGGCAGCTCCTGCTTTCCCACTGCCGGCCTCAACGTGGACTGTTTATGCTGTACAGACACATTTATTTGTAAGACCCCCCCACACTCTGCGCTCTATTCCCACTTTACATCCATGACATCCCACAGGGTTATTCAACTGATCTCTATATGTTGCAGCTTGACAACTTTTTTTTTCCTTTTGAAAAATCCCTTTCAAGAAATAAGTTGCACATCAGATTCATTTATTAATGGGTGTCTGTAAAGGGTGAAGCAGCAGGGAGTGCCGGTGTCTCAGAGCCACTGAGTTCGAACCCAGTTCAGTGTGTGTGGAGTTTGTGTGAGATTCCTTTTGATAATTCGGTTTCCTCTCACAGTCCAAAGGCATGTGTTGCTGAAGAGATGATTACCCTGTGTGTGTGTGTGTGTGTGTGTGTGTGTGTGTGTGTGTGTGTGTGTGTGTGTGTGTGTGTGTGTGTGTGTGTTTCATATCGTTTTNGTGTGTGTGTGTGTGTGTGTGTGTGTGTGTGTGTGTGTGTGTGTGTGTGTGTGTGTGTGTGTGTGTGGTTCACATCGTTCTTTTGTAGATCAATAGAGACACTTGCGCAACGTAGGTTAATGTAGGTGTTGCAGTAAGTTCCCTTGGACCAAGGCAGCAGCTAAATGCTAGTTAATGCTAGTGAATAATAAGAAATTTAGCTCCGGTTAGGATGGTAACAATAGCAAAATAAAAAAAAAAATTCACACAAACACATTTTTATGCCTTCTTTCTTACGGACAGAAAGCAACCACAGCTGTCGTTCACAGAAAGAATCGCATGTATTTTTCGTCTGGGCGTCAGCAGAAATGGTGTGGCGCAGCATGGGACCCCATGCGGCCCACAGGAAGCGCAGAAAAAAAAAACGCGGCTTTGCGGTTACATGCGACACAGCAGTTCTCATCAGTCTGGGTGTGGTGGCACTCAGAACTTTCCATTTGTGCAACTTTCATGGTTTGCTTTCTTGGTGACTCTTTCCTTGCTTTTTTATTCTGGTCTTTTCTTCTTTCATTGATCAGTTTTTTTCAGCTGTCTGTAAAGGATATCAAGGATCTTATTGTTGAAAACACTCGAGTTCACTCAAGACAGCAACTGAAACATCAGTGCCACAAATATGTGGGTAAACATGGATTCTTCTCAATGTTTGGACTTGAGGTCCTTTTTGAAATCTGGACAAATGCGATACTGGTGACAGTAAGTCGGGAAAAAGGCTTAAACCTAGACCTGCAGTGAAATGCATTGGGTAAAAGATTACGGGAAATATAGAAATATAGCAGCACAGAAGAGCTGATGGTGCTGTGGCTAGAGGTGCTACCCCCCAGTTACACTCATCTGCAGCCATTCAACACACTGCAATGACCTCTGGTGACGATGACATCTGGTGATGAAGACCTCTGTCTCTCTTGCCATCATTGCGCTAGACTTCCCTAACTTCTCAATGTTTCAGCTAACCGAGGTCTTTAAGCCCAGTTAAGTCCAACTTCCCTGTGCAGGAACCTTTGGCGGGGGGGGGGGGGGTCACTCCCAGCTGTCACCATCTATCANCCAACTTCCCTGTGCAGGAACCTTTGGGGGGGGGGGGGGGGGTCACTCCCAGCTGTCACCATCTATCAGCTCTCTCTTGTATGCGATGAATCTACCTGATGATGCAAAGCAGTTCGATCAAGTTAACCAAACCTGATCTACTTCATTCTTGCAGCTAATAAATTAGCTCAACAGCTGTTTCTTTTCCAGTTCAGCTGTAACTTTGTATCACCCCCCCCCTCCCTTGCCCAGGGACCACCAGATGTTGTAGATGATGATGATGGAATAAACAGAAACACTTCAGCTGAATGTACACACACACACACACACACACACACACACACATATATATGTCCTGTATATATTTCAGCTGTCTATATATATGTGAGTGTGTGTATATTTGTTTTAAATGTCGAGGGATGTGTGCTAATGAAAAATAACTTACCTTTGCCCTGAAGTCCAAATAATAAGCAGAGTGCCTTTGATATAAGGGATGAGTGATGGATGAAAATACATCAGATGAATGGAAGTAAAGCTGTTATTGTTAAAAAGGCACTCAGGTCCGAACTCCCGTCTCGAGGCAGAGGGTGAACCACGTCACTGTCCACAGCGACGGCTTACGCACTTCCCACGTAACCTGAGTTGATTAAATTAGATTTTAAAAAAGAAGAGGGGAAAAAAAACACACCCTTGTTGTGGAGGAAAAGGTACAAACCAGGGGTTCTGTTCAAATTTAAGGGGTTGTTTTTACCACATGGAACACAGTGTGATGCCAACATATTTCAAACAGAACGGCAACTGAGTCTAAATATTGGACGCTTTTTCACTTTGGGCTGTTCTGGTGTCACCAATTAAAGTGGAAGATTCGATGAGATCTAAGATTCGCACGTTTTTTTCATTGTAAAATTTGACAGTCGGCGCCGTGTTGAATTTGTGTTCCCATATTGTCAAGGAGACGAGGGTATTTTGTAGGGATTTTACAGTGTTTTTTGTGGTAATCGATCACGGGATCAAATTGTGAATTTGAATCACAGCACAGGATTGTTACTTTGGTAACAATTTAAATCTGCTTTTTTGTGATGCGTTATGGGTTAGCAGTAAAACTTACTCATTCGTGGAATGTTTGTGGATGAGATGAATGCGATGGTTTTCACGAGTTGTTTTGATCTGCTGGTACACGTGGGGCTAAATGAAGAGACATCATTAAAAAGGGAGAAGATGGAGAGCGATTAGAAGAACAAAACCTTTCCAAGCTGTTGAGTGTAAGTTGCCTTTGGACAAAGACACCAGCTAAATACTAGTTAATACCAGTTAATAATAACAAATGTACAGAAGCTCCTGTTAAGATGGTAACAACAGCAAACAAACATTCCACACGAACCCCTTTTTAGGGCAGCGTTCTCGTCCCGACGTGTCACCGTTTTATCTGACCCTTGGCGACAACTTCTCAGGCTCTCCCGGGGGGGCCGGAATCCCACCGAGAAGACCTGGAGTTCAATACCTGCCGATGTTCTACAGTGTCACGACGGCAAGGCAACTGGAAGTAAAATTATAGACACTTATTCATATAAACCTGTAAAGATCTGTCAGATTTTACCCACGGTTGTCTTGTCAAGTCTTCCAAGGCATATATTTATTCCATCTGGACACATTTACTACGGAACAAATGCTGAGAAAATACAGATTTTGGTTTTTTGTCCATTTCTGCATATGATCCTGGCATCTCGCAGCACCTGGACAGTCCAACTGGACATGGGGTCGATGCCCACTCAGTATGTGTGGGGTTTTATTGTGTCCTGGTTTCCACCACAGTTAAAAGACGTGTGTTTCGGGGGATCTGATGTCTCTAAGTCGCCCTTAACGTGTGTGTGTGTGTGTGTGTGTGTGTGTGTGTGTGTGTGTGTGTGTGTGTGTGTGTGTGTGTGTGTGAGGGTGTGTTTGAGGTTTGAACTGTTCTTCTGTATAAATAAGTAAATGACTGTAAAGTTCGCAGCAGGACATTCAGCACTCAAGGTCACCTTGAATGCAGCTTCTGGCCTAGTCGTCACATCGCTCTGAAGAAACGCGTCTGTTAAACGAATAAAGTTCTCCATTTTACCGCAGAGAAGAAAAGGGACAATCGAGACTCCTTTTCTCCCCAGACAGCCTTGTCTACTTTGCGAAAACTGCATTCACCCCATGTGCTGCGCCGTACAGTCCGCAGATAAGCTTTTAATTAATAAGCAAAAATGGTGCACAGATAATAAAGTGCAAAACAATTTGTGAAAAATCAGAGGGAGAGAGAAGTTTCACTGCCGACTTCTGATAACAAACTTGCGGCGACTTTTCGACAACTCGCATCGGTTCAACTAAATCATTGCAAGCGCCGCAAACAGAGGTTATACAAGACTGAAGATGAGATGTGAAGCAGGGAGGACCACGGAAAAATTTAGTCAGACCTTTTACTGCATGAACCACCAGCATCCTGTTATGATCATTTCGTTGGCTGTGCGGTTCACAACACTGATTCTTTTCATGAGCCGCTGCAGCCGACCTGACGGCTTTTATCCCGCCTCCCGTTTTATTCTCCTTTCGGGCAATAATCTCGTTTCACCCCAAAGTACGTTGATGTAACCAGTTGGTCTGCTGGGGTGTCAATATCTGCGTTTAAATGTGGAATTTCCACAGTGGATAAAAGATGCCAGGAGATATTTCTGATGGTCACATAATATCCGCCCGAATGACATGCAGATTTCCCAGGGATGGTAGGAAAGCAGAGGCAACTTGCAGTGTAACTGAGTGCGTTAGGAACAGCAGCAGAATATTGTTGAGAAACCAAGTTTAAGACCCATGTTTGTATGTGCGACTGTTTCACAAATAGCCAAACTAGAGTAAAAATTCCATATCAAGTTTTCCTAATTCACCTGCAAATTTAAAGCCTGGGTAACTTCCATCACAAGCAATGTTCTAAAACAGCGTATGACCGTTTTTGTGCCGAGATGAGTTCCATGTAAGAGGTCGGTGTGACGTTGTCAATACCAGTACGTACACTGAGGGTCAGCAGGCAGTGTGATGGTGGGGGGTCATGGCCTCGCATGCAGATGGTGCCTGGTTTCAATCCCACTCCTACTGCAGGACGTACCGTGAGTTCCTCCAGCTAAGAAAACACCCTGCTAAGACAACAAATTTGGCCAACAAGGTCTCCTTCCATCTGCCTTACAGCTTTTTGCTCTATTCAAGTGAAAGCAGAGCTGATTAGATTCACAACCACACCCCCCACCCCTTCGCAGTTAAGAGCAGGTGTCTCATACTCACTTCCATTTTATTGCAGCAGAAAGACAAGAAAAAAGACTTGCAGAAGCTTTCCACTGAAACATAAGAAAGGTTATAAATAACAAGGTGCAGATGCGGCCGGTAGTGTAACTGGAACGTTGTTGGTTCAAATTCCTGCAGCGACCCTGTTCTGGGTACTGGACTCAAACATCTGCGGTCAACTAACACAGTCGCGAGGCAGTCATAGCTCAAATAATATTCCTTTCCTCATGACAATAATTAGGCAGTCTCCTCAGCAAAGTTTTTCATAGTCTGACATTTATATATATTATATAATATATATATATATATATATATATTAAATAAATAATAAAAGGAGTTAAGTAACAGCCTTAAACTATTAAATATACACTGTACACTGCATTTTTATCACTTCTCTCAAATATTTAACTGTAAATAGGTTAAAAAATGCTTTTGTCCCACAGCCAATAAATTATGGCCTGTATTTAAGGGCAAAATCCGTATAAATATGGGCTATTAATCCTTCCGTCTCGTTTTTCCCTCGACGGCATTAAATATGAGCGCGGATTCAGTGAGGCTCTCGTGTCCTTCAACTTTCATCCTCTTCTTCCACTGAGTTGTTGAGTCCGGTTATAAATTTCAGAATTTGTTTCCGCACGGAGGCCTGCTTGGCTCTCCTTGGCAAAGTGGCGAACACGGAGACCCCCCAGAGCTCCGAAGGCGAGAGAGATCCGATGCTGGCGGTCCTGGGGATGTCGTGGGGCCTCGTCTCCCAGGCAGGGTTTGCAGCTGCCCCTGCGTGTGGATCCAAGGGGACGGGGTAATCGAACACGCAAGACGGCGAGATGCTGTCTTCGCCGTCTTCAGTCATCACACTCCTGCAGCTGCCAGCACTGTTGAGGCGGCAGCTGTCTCGCCCCACAGGGGAAGATAGGGACATGGGGGACCCCAGCGAAGGACAGGAGGCGTCACCATTCAGCCCGGCTGCAGACAGGAGAATCGCTGATCAGCCAACACACTTACACACCCTTAACAGCTCAGAAGGGTTAACGTCCCTCCGTCTTATTATAATAACAGCAAATTAATATGTAGCTTCACTGGAATTTTCACCATTTAACCCAACATCAGGTCAAACATTGCATTCAACACCACATCTGGATCCCCTAAACTGACAGTCCCTGGGTTACAAGGTCTTGAGTGTTTCTCCACAAGTTTATCACTTCCCATTGTAAGCAATGATATTACGATAAATGATAATAATGATATGTCCAGCAAAGTCCCCCTCTGTGACGCATCTTTGTATTTCAATCACATCACTGCATTTCAACGTTTTTTGTCAGCCTTCCAACACAAAACGGAAACCTGCAATAACCACTGAACTATTTTCTTTGTGCTTCCGGCATAATTATTATTAAAAAAAACCAAAATATAAAATGAAAAAGCCAGAAATGCAGCGCGGTTTTCACAACCCATGCCGACTTCTTCGCCCCCCCGCCCTAACCCCCCCAGCGCCTTACCTCCGCTGAGACGTAGTTCCTCTAACGTTAGTGCGTGCAGCTCCACCCATTTCTCTTTCAGACTTTGCTGCATGAGAAAGACAAACGCTGCTTTACCAAAAAGACAAGGGCCAGGAAGGTGTTCGCTCGCTGAAAAAATTTTTTTTTTTTTAAGTCTAGCTGATCTTCCAGAAATTTGTACAGTCTGACACACGTCGTGCTGCTGATTCAGTAGCCACAAGGCAATTCCCGACACTCTTCCGCTAAGTCTTCCGCTGGTTTGAGTTCTGCCCTCGCAGCAAGTCTGCTCACAGGGCCTTGAAGCTACATGTTCGGTTTTTGATCATTTTGATATAAAACTTCCTCCGATAAAGATAAGTTGTTGTGAAACCGCTTAACTGGCTGCAAGGTGGTTTACCACCGTTTACTCAGCATCATTCTGTTTGAGAAACACTTAGAAGAAGGAGACACACCTTTAGTGACCTTAACTTCTTCTCCAGCTCAATCCTCTTCACAATTGTGCCGCTCACTGTTTCCACACTGATGGGAGAGGTGACATGGACATTAGACCAGGACATTAGATATTAGACCAGGATCATATTAAACACTGTCACGCACTTTAGAGAAAAGAGAAGGGGCTGATGTACATCATCTTTAGGGTATAGTGTACGGTACTCTGGCAAAACTCGGGGGTCTTGCCCTAACCCTTCAAGTCTGGCAAAAAAAAGCATAATAACTTACATTAAAACATTGATAGACTCCTGGATGAGGTCAACAATGCGCTGGTGTTCAGCACCCTCAGTGCAAATGCCGTTCACTGTCACAATGACGTCACCTGACACACAGACAAACGGTAAAATACATCAGATGTACAGCCAATGTAACAAGCGTTGTTTTTAATTCATTGTTATAGAGATGCTTTCGATCAAAACAAATTTAACACATTTTACGCAGTGGGATATTTTGGAAGATTTTACAATTTAGGACCTTATCTATCATAATGCCAAAGATGGGGCTGCAACTGGCAGCTTAGAGGTTAGAAGTCCTCCCTCTGCTATTAGTCTCCCCACTGTCAAGTGTACTCAGCATCTCCCGGAAGCTTCAGCGAGTGACCAGACAGCCAGGAGGACAGGGACATTGGGAAGAAGAAGAGAAGAGTCACCTGTGTTTAGGCCTGCTTTTTGGGCCGCACTTTCTTGCTGCACCTTGCTCACAAAGGTGCACATCTCCAACGCAGTGCTGGATTTGTGCTGGATCCCATACGTCTGCACACAGACAACCGGCCTGCATTAGTGGCTGAAACTCAGGGCACTTCTGCATTTTCATTCATTCCTCCCTAAATTTAATAAGCTGGTCGTGCTCTTTCAGACAGCAGACTGAAAGTCCGCCTACTTTTGTTAAATAAACTCCTCTCCTTGATGCACTACTGACGATTCCCAGGGAAATCCTGATTTTGATTATTTTTTCGTTTTTAAATTTGTGATCTAAGTTCTGAACTGAAGTGATGGCATATTGTAACTACTCTTGGTCACTGAAGTCACCATGTCAGTCGATGTAAATATTCTTTAACTGCAGATATTATGACCTTGTGAGGTCATCGTAAACGTCTAACGGAGCCTTCCAGAAGCCAGTGTGGCTCATGACAGCTGTTATAGGGCATAAAAAAAACAACCTATCATCTAAGTTGTGACAATCATTCATGAAACAGGAAAACATTAGTAAGTTATTACTTTGATTAGAATATTACTATTACTATGATAATATTTTACATTATCATTTTTTTAACAAGTTTTGGATGCTGGACTTGGTTTGAACTTGTTGTTATATGATATAAGGTAAAACAAGCTGTTCCAAATATGATGAAGCTGTAAGGTCTACAAAAATGCTATGAAAAGGTTTTACAAAAAAGATGTCAAATTTTTCATATTTATTCACACCTTATACCATCATACCTGTAGGTAACTGAAAATGTACAAATACTGACATTTTTAGGACAAGATACAAGACATGACCAAATGTACCTGAATTTCAAATCCATATGTTTCGTTGTCTTGCTTTTCCAGCACGACTCTTGTTCTGCGCAGGGGAAAAATAAACATCGGTCAACACCGGCAGTCTGACATGACTTTTCTGGTCAACAAATTAGTGACCGGATTTTCTGCAGAAAGTGGACAAAACGTCTTTCTTTACCTTTCAGAGGTAATGTAGTCCATTAGGGAGTTTGACTGACTGCGAGTGACCTAAACAGGAGCAAAATATTTACAACTTCATACATTCATACATTTTTATGCAACATAAGCCAAAATACAACATTTCTTTGGAAGCCAGCAACCCAGACTACTGAAATGCTCCACGGTTTCTTCTAGAGCTTCATTCATTCAGCAACAGATTGAAAGATCTCAGGGCACCACAGAGAACCCAGTTATAACATCAAGCCAGTCAAGCATGGTAGAAAATCAACCACGTCGACATCAATGGTGCAGTTGACAGATGTACAAGCTAAAGGGTTTAGAGATCTTACGAAGCCTGTCATGGGATCCACTAACCTGCTTTGGTGCCCTTGACAGCACCTCGGATGCTGCCACATCAGTGCTGCGACGTCTTCTCATGCTTCTAATAGAGGATCTTAGCCACGGATGAGCCATGCGCCTCAGGGATCCCTCTGGATTGCAGTTGTTTTGACTGTCTGCTCTCATGATCTGCTTGAAGTTCATTGTGGAGCCAGTAAAGCCCACCAAGCAGGACTGCTGTGCAACTTGTGACGCTCTGCCTGCCTTCGCTTCAAAGGGTAGATGTGTCAAAACGGAAATCCTCACCACGTGACTGTTGTGAACCTACGTCTGCTGATTTTACCGCTTGTTTTTTTTTTCTTTTTAATTTTACTTGCTAAGGTAAATGAAATCTGCTTATGTTCCTGTTTTCGAGCTTCCTTTTATATGCATTGCAAAATCCAGTTTATGTTCTAAAAAAATGCATTAAAATCCATTTTATGGGCTGGTTTTTTTATTCTTGTAAACTCACAGTAAGGGCTATTTTGGGCTGTGAGTTGTTAACATCCATTATGAATAAACCAACCAGACGAGACTGTCTGATTCTCTCAGTAAGTAGAATTTGGCCTGTAGACAGATCACAACATATCAGCTGGTAGCCACAGATCCACCGTTACATGAAAACAAGAGCAATAGCAAAGAGAGAATGAAATAAACCACTCAGTCTGACAATTCTGGATAACTGCTGAGACCTACTCAGCTGTGTGTGGTCCAAGTTCCTCATTTAAGAGAAATATACACCATTATAGTGTTAAACATAGCAGCTGTCAGGAAACCATTTGTTGGCACTGTAATCCTTTCTCGCTACAGCAGATGTGGTTATGGGAAATGGACTCCTCAGTCTTAATTTATAACCCGCTCATTCTGATTATGTACCTCTTTTAACTGAACATTTTGATAATCTTCCTCACAAAATGATATAAGGAATCTGAAGCAAAAAAAATAGAATGTAGTGCATTTCTGCTTCTGTACGACGACCCAGGTTTTACAATATGTAGGGTCGTGATAATTGAATAGTTTTTATTTGCGTTGAATTTGTCAAAGCAAAGTGGCCTATAATCGAGTCTGATGCTCAGGAATCTTTCGAGACCCTCAGCTTGATATTATCGGTTTGGCTGAAAAATCTGGCAGTTATCGATGGTTCTTCTTCGCGCCAAAGAACACAACATGTTTATCCTCCAGCCGTTCTCAGCTGCTCTCCCTGTTCTCACGCTCACTGCTTCTCTGAAGCCTCATCAGGGCTGCAGGGAAACCTTCCCCTGTTTAAAGAAGTGCTCCTGCGAAACCACAAGTAACTGTCAAAGTTGGTTTTTCCACTGCTACTTGGGTGACCTGGTGAAAAGGGTTAGTGCAGAGCGAAGCAGTGAATGAAAAAGCCCAGTCATTTCTGTACATTTACTGGCAACAGCAACGTACCGAAGCCCCAGTTCAGTTGTTGGCCTTGTGGTTATTTACAGTGATTGCATCAACATGTGAAAATGAGTTCATACACACTGTTAAAACACTGCTAGTGTGCTACAGATTCCAATTTATCTCCTAAAATAATATAAAGCTAACATCTTTAATTTGTTTACAGGAAATATTACAATCTTATGTGTGATCTAATGATATAACCTACATACACGTTCCAGGTGGCTAAATATTCATCCATTTTGAAGAATCACTGGCCCAAGAAAATTCAATTAAAAAAAGTTTATTTTAGGCTCTATGCAAAACATACCGAAACAACATATTCCAAGACAAATACTGCATGACAAAAGCGCTGTTATCCCACTAAGCTTTAAGCGACACGATTTAAGCCAAAACACAACGTAACCTTCAAAATGACCAAAGAGAGAACATAAAAAACATCAGCCCACATTACTGCATCATAGAACTTCTAGACAGTTCTATGCCAGCTTCCCTGTCCCCGTGTGTTTGCACACGTACTAGACATAGTTTTATTCCCTGTCGTAAAACCAGTCTGTCTGCACAACCAAAAAAGAGGACGTTCCACTGATCCCCTTGCGTTGCCGCACAAATGCAGTGATTCTGTTCCACCATTCTTCTCAAACATCTGGAACAGACTGCATCCAAGCCCTGATATTTAATGTGTGCCCAGAAATTCACAGATCCTTTGCTATGTACATATTTGACATAATAACTGGAGAGGATGATGAAAGAGCCTGTGGACCTTCTCCCCAAGCTTTTGGCTTCTAGGTCTTATCACTGGTCAGGTCCCCTGGTAAGCAGTATAAAGCTTTGTTGTAGCTTTTCTCACAGTCCACAATATGCATGAATATAAAACGTAATACAGAATCAAGAATGCAGAAACGCAGTACAACACATTGGTACATAAATGTGCACTTTGTTGATCTATAATATAGTATGTCAACTACACCAAGAAAGCTGATGATGTCATCAATACATATTTAAACTGGTCATCCATGAATTTCCCAGCGACCAAGTCAATAAGTCACAGCTTAGTCTTCATAGCTGGAACCAAGTCTAGCGCGCAAAACACAGGAAAAGGGTACTGTGAATAACGGGATAAAAACCTGCACAACTGGATGAGCGTCAAAGCAACACAATTTCAGCAGCAGTAAAGTGTCATAACAGTATTATTTCCTAAGTACAAGAATAATAAAATAATGAGGTGCAGAAAGTGTCACAAGGTTGAAGGATTTCACATCTACCACTTGTCTTGCCTCAGCTCCCACACATAACTTCTTAGTAATAAAAGTGCAGTTTCATGCAGCCTATTGTCAAGGTAAATAACTCCCTGTACGCCGGGGTGTGATTGCAGACCAAACTGAAATTACTCAAACTCATTATAAGGGCGAGTTTCTGTAGAACCCGCAACAACACATCCAAAGTACAGACAGAGAACTTGGGCTATTTAATTTATAAATGGTTGTGCTGCATTTTTTAGCATCACCTGGTCTGTGATGATTTCTAAGTGGAATATTACAAAAGATCCAAAAGCATTTGACATAAAAACTGTACATTTTAAAGAGGACTGACTTTCTGTCATCTGGGCTGACAGATTTGTTACTCACGGTTCTTCCAAGCCCAAAAAAATTGAGATGAAATACTGAGACTGCAAGATAATATTTAAAACAGTCGGCGGGGAAAATGGCACAGATGATTTTTACAAAACCAACGCTAATATCTAAGCCGGATGACAATGCGAGCGTTAGCTGATAACTGAGATTTCCATCTAAAAACAACATAAACGGTACATTTTGTGTTTAAAAAAAAACAATTTCAGCAAAAATATTAAGATCTTGTTCTTAGTCCGCTTTTTAACCAAACTGCTTTCATAAATGAGTATACCTCACATAAATATAAGAATACATATTTGATTAAAATGTATATACTTCCATATTTCATGTAGCTTGCTAGTGCAACATAAAATAATTCAGCATTAGATGAAACACGTTTTAAAATGTTATCAATCCATATACACTAACCCTAATGGCAGTTATATTCACCTTACCTTATACAACAGTAAAACGGTGTGTTTACAGATGTGGCTTTGAGCAGACAGTAATGTCACTTCATCTGCAAGCAGGCACTCGCATGTAAACACCAAGTCGCTGCTGCACTGTTAACGGGTCAATGTGGGGAAAACCAGACGTTCAGAAAATGTGCACCTTTTTGTAAAGTTTATCCGCCATTCAAAATAAAATTCAAAATTTTTTTCTGTACTGAGGAAAGAGAAAGTCAGCATCAAGTGCAGAAAACACATTTCACACGTTCTCTTCCACCGCGTGTTCGATTTGAATTTAGGCACAAGCAATTAAAACTCGGACACGCGTAACGTGGTCTGATGTGTCGTAAGAAACGCACCGCATTCTTCCTCTGTTTATCTCTAAAATCGATGCGATGACATAATTCAAATCAAGATTGGTCCTTGAGGTACACGTGTTCACAGGGACAGCAAAGTGCAGAATGAAATTCTATAAAGATTAAAAAACAAGTACTGCGTATGAAATATAAAGCTTCATTTTCTGGTGTGGAAAAAGCGATGGAGTTGCCAGGCAGTAGGTATGACGGTGGGCACCGGGTGTGAGCCCTGTACAACCAGCTGTAGCGGTAAGTGTGTTTACCAAGTAACTTTCACATTTACAGTCGGCATGCTCCTTGTGTGACGCTACACGAATTTAATCGATGTGGTCTCGCCGTATGCACACCTTCAAGCTTTGGGCACTTAAAACGTTTGAGGTAGAATGAAACATTTACACTTACTTCCTCTGCTGATGTTGTTTCTTTCAGGAGAGATGCTTTAGCCAGAAGACAGCAAAAGGGGTTCCTAGCAATCCTAGAAGCCTTGTGTAGAGGCCCAGGCCTAATACTGAAGTGTTTACACCTTTTCCATGGGGTGCAGGTCTGTGTTTCTCATCATGCACTGAGGCTTTAGAGTGGTGGGGTGAGATACAACCCCCCTCGGCAACCCTTCAGATGAGAACGAAGGGTTATCATTCTGCGAGATGTGCCCTTCATCGTGGGTCGAGTAATTCTGCACAGCAGGGGGCAATATGCTAGTCCTAGTTCGTGTTTGTGAAGAGAATCATTCCATTCGTTCCACAAGCTCTTCCCAGCAGAATGTGAGATGCTGTGATGTATTCTCTGCTGGACACATGGATTCTTTGGCATAATGGGCAGAGCAGCAGCAATAAAGTCTTTGCAAATGAACGACAGAGCGTCACACCGGCTACATTCACATCTGCAGGGGCTGATTGGCTAATCCTTGACGTCTGGGACGACTGCCACCTGGGAGACGGTCTTCTTGACCCGCAGAGCCGTGAGCCGGGCAGCACCGTTGGCATACCAGCACTCACGCATGATTTTCCCCATCACTCTGAGAGCCTAGAAGTTCAAGAAATTCATGAGGAATGGAAAGCCCAATTTCCACACTCCTTCAGTGTATGTTCGAGGCTTATTCTGCACCGTGTCGCAAAGTCCATCTGTATTACTCATCTAAACTGGATTTCATACATCGGTGATTCATTATAAGCACCTTTCACAATCAAAGGGTTTTAGGTGAAGATAAAATGTATATAAATGAAAGGTCCTGGCCACTTTGCTGCACCCTTTACCTCACAGCTCTGCCACTGGTTGGGAATGTTGGGTCTCAGCTTCTGGTCACAAACAACCCTTCTCATCTCCTCTATGGATGGATCTGAAGGCACCATGTCATAAAAAGGCAACTGATAATCTTCATAGATTCCTGTGCAAAAAGTTGACAAAAGTTTATCGTTAATAATGAACTAATAACAATTACTTATTATTACAAAAATCAAATTTTTTAAGTAGTGTGAAGTTTGGGAATCCCCATTAAAACAAGTATGATTTTAGCAATATTTATATTAAGTGCAGTTTTAATTTTTTTTAACTTATACTGGGCTCATGCTACTATTGTTTAATTCAAGCACTGATCATCATGCAATAACAACCTTATTAAATTCAACCCAGTCAGTCAATCATTTAACTTCCTCAGAGAGCTTTCTTCACTAATCAGTTACGCTTGCATTTGTCTTTAACTGAGTTAAATTTCCGTGTTTATTGTTTTAGCTGTGGTACCTCTCACAGAACACCTCCGAGCCAGTTCCCAGAAGACCAGTCCTAGGGAGTACATGTCTGCTCGCTTGAACAGCTCAAAGTTGCTCATATCGATTGTTTCATCTAGGATTTCTGGGGCCATGTACCTGTGGCCAATAAAGTCATTAACTCCTAACACATGCTCCTCTTGTAAGGCTGTAAACAATGACGCATAAGCTTTTTTTTTTTTATTTTCCAGAAATGAACACAATGTACTAGGAGGCCACACTGACATTGTGGAAACAAACAGCAGCATTATCTGAACTTTTACTACACAAGCTGTACACCATCAAATTTCCCTTATGCACACAGAGAAAAAGTATCTTGAAATCCTAGGACTGGTGTCTCCTTACAATACTGTACATTATAAAATGGATGTAAATATATTTTGATGTTTTATAATAACAAGAAATAAATTAATAATTAGAAGACAGAAGAATGCAAAATGCTATTTCAATATTTGAAATATAAAAACCACCATGATTAACTGTGATAAATGTAAATACAGCATAATGTGAAAGTCTGCAAGGTCTCCATGTCTGTGTAGGTGTTTGCGCGTACCTCTTTGTTCCTACTCTGTGATTAGATGGTATGTCAACGTTGTTGCTGACAGAGTCGTGCTTCACAGCTAAGCCCAGATCAGCAATGGCTGCTGTGCCATTTTTCTTCACCAGGATGTTTTTGGACTTCAGGTCTCTGTGAGCAATGGCAGGTTTTCCTGTCAAACAAAAGATTCCAGTTCATTTTCAACATTCATCAATACACATTCCTACTTTTTTGGCAAAAATTAATCATTGTTTAATTAAATCATTGTACATAGCACTGAATTGTCCCATATTAGACTGAATACAGGGAACTGGTCTTTTTGTGATACTTCTTACAATACTGATGTAATAATTTAGCCAATTTTACATCTGTCTTGTTTTTGTGGACGTGGTAGTCTTGTTACCCCCTTCCTCCTGCTCCACCTTCTGTGGGACTTCTGTCCTATTGTGACTCACCCTGAGTGCCGATGATCTCCATGTGCAGGTGTGCCAACCCGCTGGCAATGGAGAGGGCCAGGAGGACCATGGCATCGACAGAAACCGTGTACCTGTTCAAGTAGTCGAACAGGGAGCCATGCTCGTGGTACTCTGAAACCAGCCACAGTTGGGTCCATGATCCATTGTCTGCAATAGTGAGGTAGATAGTGAGGATAGAAAGGAAGACAGTGAGGATAGTAAGGAAGATGGTGAGGATGGAAAGGAAGACAGTGAGGAAAACAGTGGTGTCATCCGATGAAAAAAGAACTGTTTTTATAACCTCAGAAGGATGTAGTCTGATGGTTTTACTACACAAAATTTTTCTTTTAGGGGAAATGTATTAAATTGTACTAAAAATGGTATCGTGATGCTTTTAGATTTAGGTAATAATCCTTTCACAAAATGGTTATTTCAGTGAAAAATTTATAATGTAAAAAAACAAAAAAATCTGAAACTATAAAATAAATTGATAAATAAATGATAAAATATATTAAATGGCATATGAGTGAAAAATAAAAGTTGCTGATAATTATGCGAGGTTTTAACACACATTACACAGGAATAATTGACTTAATATTAAAAGCTCTGATGCATTTATCTGATGCATTCTTCAGTTTAGGGAAAAAGACTGATTTTACGACAATTCAATAATTATCGCAACCATGATCAATAATGACAAGGTTACCTGAAGTTACATAATATTTGTTTTTTCAGTTTAACTGTGAGAAAAAAAAATCATACGGTACAAAATGGTTTAATAAGACAAAGTGAACGTAGTTTAAGTCTTGAAAAAATGCATTAGAAAATAGTGAACAGTGCTCAACATTGACAGTGACAGATCCTTACAAGGATTCTTGGGAATGTATAAAATGTCTTCTAAACACATACTTAAATCAGCAACAGTGGGATCCTGTCTCAACCCCTTTTTCCAGAAACTACATTTATTTACTAATTTAATATTTGGAGCCAGCAAAAGGAGGCCTTAAGCTCAGATTGTATGCTGTTCTCACAAAAGTGGATATGTAATGTTAGCTGAATTTTGTTTTGATAAAAATCATGAAATACGAAGCCATTCTACACAACCAGCTGCATTGCATGCTTCCCAGGCTCTATGATAAAAATGCCACCCACACAATGCTGAACCAGTTCAAATGTCTTTTCATACAAAAACATGGTTAAATACCTTCTATTGTCTCCCTTCTAATTAGATATACATGTCACTGAACTTCTGAAGTGCAGAATGATGTAGTAGATTTACTCGAGCAACTCCTACCTTTGTTGTCAGCAGCAATGAAGCCCAAGATATTCTCATGCCGAAGCAGGATGGTCTGGTAAACCTCTGCTTCTCGAAACCAGGATCTCTCATCCCGGGATGAGAAGATCTTGACAGCCACGTCTTCACCTCGCCATTTGCCCCGCCACACCTCCCCAAACCGCCCTTTCCCAACAATCTGCTGCAGGACAATGGTCCGGGCAATCGTCCGCTGAACCAGCAGTGGAAGTCCTGTGGGAAGTACGGCATAAAGTGTGGCCAGCAATTAGTGCAGTGGATGTTAGTAATAAGCAGCAAAGTGGTTTGAGACTTTTTTAAAAGTCAAAGGTTGAAGTTCCTTAAGGGGCTCCTCTGGGATTTTTCTTCTGAATAAAATGTAAATTATTCAACTGTAAAAATGGGTGCGACTGTTAGTCACTTTGGACAAAAATAATAACAGGAGGGGGGAAGCAAAAAAAATTTCCCAGATATGCTTTAATTAACTTGGAAGAGGTCTTAACTGTGATACATGACAAGATCATTCCAGATTCTTCCAGCTGTAGGCCAATAACCAGGTCTGTGCTGCAAAGACCCAATCCTACAAATTCAAAATGCAAGTGCAAACTCTGGGACAGTGACAAGGTACAAGCTTATCGGAAGAAAGTTCACTTAACCATTCAAAAGACCTTCGGTGTCAAGTTTGACTTGTATTTTCCTGTTAAACCACAATCCAAACTCTCTTTTTCATGAGGTCATGGAGCACAGGCAGTTACCTCTGGCACACTTAGCAAAAAAACGTATTTTAAAGCTCCGGTCTCCAACTGAACTTCCTCTTGCTTGAAAAATTCATATTTGATCTACGCTATGATTCAAAACAATTTTGGAGCATCTGAACACCATTTTGAAAATTTCTAGACAATGTTGTATGACCCCGTGACCTTCTGTAACCATTTGATCCTTATCTCACCTCTCTGTACGTAGATGGAGGTGCAATGTCTCAGTGTACTGTCTCTGTCTGTATGTATTGTTGTGACCAAAAAAAAAAAAAAATGAAATGTAATTGTAAATACTGTACATACCCGACCCAGATCCTGAAGTGCTCATGTCGAAGATGAGGTCCTTCAGGCACTTGCTTGGGGACATGAGGCTCTGGTCATCAGCTGGGTCCTCTGCATCATGTTTGTGAGAGTGCCCCCGTCTACAGCGTTTTGTATGGGCCATACACACCCCCAGCAGAGTGCCCACACACAGCAGGCACAGCAGCACCAGCAGCACTGCTGCCAGCTCCAGCTTACTCCATCCAGGTGGCCCTGGAGGTCTCTCTACTAGGATACAGAGGGACCTGTCAGCAACACTCAGTGGCTGGTTCATCTAAACAGGGTTGCAGTGAATAGTCTGGAAAGTCCTCACTGCCATTTGCAAAGTTTACACTTTACTCTTTATCGACAAAGAATAACACAGAGAGAAAATGATAAAGTGTAAGTCTGCAATAGAAACACATTCTGTTACAACAATGAACAGAAATCACAATATGCATGTTATGCCATCTAGTGGCACATCTTTTCTGGAATCCTGTTTTTAACCACTAATAAAACACCTTCTCTGTTCTGTCAGGGAAACACTTCATTAAATCTACTTTTTAAACATGAAGGAGATCTGGCTAACAGTTATTAAATAAAGCGTCTAACAGCTCATCATCCATCTTTCTTTCCAGAGACAATTTATAAATCAAAATCCCATTTCTATATACATGGAAGATGTTTAGATTGAGATGGGCATCTTAAAAAGCTTTTGCAATATTAATACATTAATATTAATATAATATCTACAATGATCAGCCATGGCTTAAACTTTATTGTAATTCTCTTAGCATGTAAAATTGCACATGTATTTTATGATCATATTTTAAGCTTTATTTAGTCTACTGGAGGAGTTGCATCTACTCTGGAGAAATCCAGCTCTTGCAACATTACTCTGTGCAACACCATGCCAGTGAAGGGAGAGGAATCACCGCGTGTGGTTTTGAAATACATTTTCACTCTTTCCCCTGAAAACACGTTCAAACTCTGCGGCCCTGTGAGCTGGTGGGTGGTGTAGCTGTGGCAAGGGGTAGGATTTGCTGTGATGGGCAGCTCTCCACTGCCTGCCTTAACAGGCGTAATGACGACTAGCTGCTGATCACTAGAGCCTCATCAGTAAAGTCTTCTTAAACTGCTGGTCTGAGGACTTGAGGGAGACTCATGGAGACTTCTGGAGACTGTTGGTAGGGAGTGTGTTGCAGCTGCTGGCCATAATTCCCCAGGTGACCAGCAGGGGTCCTCACGATAAGCAAGGCTTCCCACTCAACTCATCAACCTACTCTTTGAAAGACAGCAACTCACATTCACTTCCCTGTAGAATTTCAACAATTGTGGCCTGTCCCTGTCAGCCCGCTTCGACTTTGCCGTGCCACTTACGATCCTGCATCTGCTCCCACGTTCAGCCTTATTCCCTGTGTTTGTTACCATCACCCCACTGTTTCCCAACTCCTGGTCCCTCCATGTCTCAGGATCGCCACGCCTCCTTGTTCACCATGTCTTCCACTCACCATGTTCCCGAGTGTCCCATTTGTCATCACACTCCAGATCACCACTCTCTGTAGCACGTCTTCCTCACCAGAAGCACTGATTCACTGTAAATTACTTCTGCACTCGAGTTTGCACACTCATCAGTCACTGGGTAACCATGAGACAACAGAGGTCCCTTGAAGGCACCTGGGTTTGTGCTGGGTGGGCCATTTTTTTGATTTTCAGGGTTTTGCTGATTTTGTGCCCGTTTGTTCTTCTGCACTGCTCTGCTATAAAGGGGCCACATTCCTGATTTGCTTAGTTTTATTGTGTTGATAACACCCCCATTGTTCTTGAGACTTGCTGTCCTCCTGCCCGCGTCTCACACATGCAGCCTCTTCTACCAAAAACCAGGCTACAGTCCACATGGAGCAAAGCAGGTATGGCAGCACAGTGACCCCTGGCAAAGCAATCATGGTTTCCATGGCATCTGTGCATCTACAGACCCAAATCAAGCTGTGCACTGAGTCACTACTGAAAATGCCAGCAATCAACCTGGTTTTGGTATGCTGTGCGATACTGATGCTGATATGGTGTTTTTGAGGAAGCACAGGCATCTCGGTGTACTTAATGTTTCGTGTTTACGGTCATGGCAAAGAAACGTCGCATCGGGTCATTTTTCAAGTGGACTAGAACTTTTACCCACTTTGGTGCCTTAACAAGTTACAAAGAAAATACAGCCATTCAAATAGGTTGAAGGGGATATAAAGGATAAGTAAAGTTATTTAAAATTTTAATTTGAAGATATCTTTGCCTGCTCAAGCCTGGTGACCAAGTAAAAATGTATTCATAGACAGGCTTATAATCTTCTTTTGATGGACTGATTTTAAAATCTTGAATAAAAAAACAGTTTAATAATCGGAAAAAAAAGTCATACGTTTCATTGACCAGCAGGTATTTTTTGTCTTATGCCGCATCATTTAGTGACTACATAGACCACTGTGTAGCATTAGAGGAACATTACAGTGCCAAAAATAATGGCAATGCTTTGAAAGCAGCTCATCATATCTGTGATACCAGAGACTGCATGAGACTGTGGGAGAACTATAAAAAGGTAAAATACAGAATGGGAGTAAAGAAATTTTTCAATAACATTTACAATGGCATATTTAGCCTTTTTCAATATGGTTTTAAAACAATACAGCCTGATTTGGGGAGGCTCCTGTATTGAGTCAGGTTGGAGCATGAGACCTTTGGCCTGAGTGAATTACTAACCATGTGCTTGTTAGTCATTTCTAAAGGTAGCTGTCCTCATCAAACCCTACTTGTAATAACCACCCAGGCGGAAATCTATCCATCTGACCATACCTCTTACTAACGCAGTCATAACCCATCCAGCATCTTAATTTCTTTAGAACCTCAAGAGTTTTTTGTTAATTCCTTCCACTCCATATTCATTTTTCAGTAGCATTAAAAACACAAAGTGATGGTTCTGTAAACTGTCCCATATGTACTTCTGCTCGATCTGGATGGGTTTCAGACTGAGTACTTCCGTCTAAAAATACAATCAATGTGGTAACCAGGGGAACAGTCATTGGGCGCAGCCTGCAGGCAATGAAGAACCCCAAACCTCCTTCTGATCACCCCCTGCACCTACAGGAAAGACTCTGAAAACAACAAAATTTCACAACAGTGCCCTTAATAGCCCTGGACCTTGTAACCCATCCATCTATTGCATTAATATCTGTGTGAGAGGTTTTGGCCTACAGAGATGAAATGAGAAATCTCCCCGTCATAAGACCATAACACCAAGCCATTAAAATATGTTCCTTCCAATCTCACTCTCTTCTGAACAAAATACTTCGAGTACAGCTACGAATGCAGTCTAACAGATGCACTAGACACCAGCATTTTGCATCGAATGCAAACTAAAATGGAGGTGGACTTGCGTTCTAAAGACAGTTCTCTTAGTTTGAAAAGAAAAATATAATGATTTTGTAGTAGTAGCTACTATACTGCTCAAGTGTGTGGGCTCTTAACTTGTCATGTCCCTTTTTTAATAAGTTATTAATTGAACCTTTTGCAGTTGAACACCTAACAAAGCAGAAAAACTCAGCTGCCAACTGTACAAGTGGGTGAAGAACCAATATGAGTAAATGGAAAGCCCTGTAATGTGGCTAGAGAAGATGATAAGATGCAAGGACTTGAGGCCTTTAAATCGAAACACCTATAATAAGATTTCTGTTTCAGCACTGATTGTTGGTATTATGTTCTTTTTATTCCCTCAATGGCAACACCTGCATGGAGTAGTCAATATAGCTCAATTATATGCATCCGAAGCTCCAGCTTAGACATTAACAATAGGAATAACAGTATAGTATCAACGGCGAATAAAAATGTTTTAATCACACATACAAAGATTCAAAGAAGTAGAACCAGTACAGGTTGAAACCCTTGAAACAGAAGTATCCAACTTCGCACATGTGAGTGAAACTAGTTAATACTCTAGTAACTCTAATAACATGAGGCTGTTTTCTCCTGCTTATGAGTCACAAGAGCTGAGCATTGGTGAACTTTCAAAATTTGGGCTATAATGGTAATTACGCCTTCAACTTATGAGATTTCACCTTACGGGCCAATTTCCAGGAATTCATTACACTGGTAAGTAGGGAGGTACCTGCACTTATTTTTTAGCATGAGACATTACATTGGACATGTACTTTCTGTGTCTGGTTGACACTATTTTAATCAAAGATTTTACACTGCAGCTACTAAAATGTTGCTGAGATTTAGTTGAGTGATTGAACAATTCCACGAAAAGCTCTGTTAGGAAACTCTATTACACGGTTAACAATTTGGTTTTCAATGTGCCAGAAGCATGAAAACTCTTTGAAGCAAATTGAAATGTAAGACTGTTTTAATAAAAATCAAACTATGGGACAACTAAAGAAGAGCCCAGGGGTCTAACCTCAAAATATATTCTGTTTCATAATAATAGCTTTAAACTCTACTCTTTCTTGCTTTTTGGTTAAAAAGTTCCACGCCATCATCCTACTGAGTGAAATTCAGCAGAGGGCCTGACAAAAGCCAGAAAGAGGCAGAAATACAGTAGACAGGTGTGTGATGGAAATTGTCACTCTTGTTTTTAGCTAAATCAACACATTGCAGCTAAAAACCTTCAGAAAGAGTTGTTCACCCACAAGCCCAAGTTAAACATGGTTTAAGATAGAGGTTGGTAGGATCTTCCAAACATTTTGAGGAACTGGCCACAGTTCTTCTGCAGACATTGACCATCTCTGCATGTCCTCCCAGACTGACTTGATCATGTTGAGATCAGGGCTCTGTGGGGACCATACCATCTTTTGCAGGATTCCTTCTTTTTGCTCAAGATAGCTCTGTATGACTGAGATTGGGTGTTTGAAGTCATTTTCAGGCTGCAGAATAAATTGGGGACCAACCAGAAACCTCCCTGATGGTAGATAAGAATCTACATGTACTTCTCAACAGACATTGAAGTTGCACACCTAAGACTTTTGCACAGTACTGTATAACGGACATAGTGAGGAATTGCTTGGTCTCACTTTGAGACTGACTTTTTTGCACTCTTACTCTTTTTATCCATTTCAGAGGTCACAATCATTCTGTGAGAAAAAAAATCTTGCTGTCTTGATCCTTGCAAAGACCAAGCAAGCAGCACATAACAAACACTTGCCACCCCCAAGGTCCACCAACCACAAAGCAGGCCTGGCAAAAGCTTTTTTTATTTTCCACCCTGGAGCACACAAAGGTATTTAAAAACTATGACTGGCATGTTACTGACTACGGGTATTTAAAAGCTATGACTGGCACGTCACAATGGCTACCAAATGGATAAATCCAGCTTGCATCATTATGTCACAGGATATGTTAATCATGTCAGACCTTCACCTATCTGACTAGGTCAAAGTCTGGGCGAACAAACTGGCTTTGCCTTCAGATGAAAATTCATCTGTTCAACAGAAAGTGATACACAGGATATTTATGGTTTAGTTGCACAAAGGTAACCTTCTCACCAACCAGATCTGACTGCTCTGCCCCCAGCGGTGCCACTTCACCAGGTACATCTGCAGTGTCCTACAATTTGCAGGGAAGCTGCAGTTTTTTACCTAAGCACAAGTTCAGTGTTTCTTTTTTGCAGAAGCTGGTGACATTTCAATTTTCACCTCGCTGCCAGGGCAGCATATTTTGGCTGCTGATGTCCAAAGGGATGGCCATTTTTACCTGGGTACAAATGCAAGGTCTCATTGTTGCAGAAGTCAGTGAAGCAGCAGTTCCTCTTGGACACATTCCAGGAGCTGTAGCAGAAGACCTGCCCCTTCATTTCAGACGGTGAGAGACAAGACTTGACAGCCTCCTCCTTTCCATCGATCAGCATCACGGAGTTCCAGCAGGCCCCGTCCGCCCCCGTCTCGCAGGTGTTGTTGGTGCACAGCTGACACACACACTTCAGACCTGCAGAAAAGAATAAAACCAATGTTTCAATGAACACTTCACATCTTTCCACCAGTGTTTTTAATTAATTTCTGTTCAGGTGTTTCTCACTATGAAAGTGAAAAAGAAACATTTCTAGAACTTGGTTTAATGGTTAAGATAATCTTTTACATATTAAAAATAAAATCAAATATGTTGAAACAGCTTTAACAAGTAACCACGCAACATTTGCCCATGGTGGTAATACATTTATCTCAAGGCTTTTTTTTCCAGGTAACCTGGAACTCAGAAAGTACCAAAAATAAAAGGTAGGAAAAATGCAAGAAAAAAAAGATTAATGCAGAGCAACAACGAGCCAAGTGTCTATTAGACAGAGAACTTGTTCTATGCCAAGTCCAGGAAAGTATAAAAATCTGTTCATAAAACCTCCATGTCTGCTTTCACAGTGCTGAGAGGAATGGTAACCCACACAAGATAGCACAGAAATCCCACTTGCCCCTTGGACACAAAGATTTCCAGTTACATAACGTCACCCTCTCTTACACGTCGGGGAAAAAAAGCAGCGTAACACAGCTTAACTTAACACCCAGATAATCTTGATTTTTCCCTCGGTATTTATGCCCTTCTGGAGCCAAAACCAGTGCAATGCGAATGTTATGCTTCTCCCTGTTGCCATATTGAACTAGTGCTGCAACAACCAAATAAGTCCGTTTTTGTCTACGTTAAGAAAATGATTATTAACATTGGCATCGCAGTCACTGAGTGGGTTGCAATGGCACATCACAGCCTCTGCACTGTGGGTCTGAGCAGTGATCTGAATCTAACTCAATCTGAGTGGGGTTTGGATCGCCTCTCTTTGTTCATGTGGGTTTTCCAGCAAGTGCTCAGGAAAGAAGTACATGCGTTTCTGGTGGAAAGAGTGTCTTATTGCCTGGTGACAGACTGAGGGTGTGCCCTATTTTTCACTCTATGCTCCTGGGATACGCTACAGACCACCAAGACCCTGAACTGGACAGACAGTCAGCAAAAATAAGGAAAAAAGGAGAAAAAACACAAGGCATTCTTCAAATCAAATCTTTGCAAAACTGTTTTTTTCTCTTCATAGTGAAACTGCAGTCTGCCTAAGTGATTATAACAAATTATGGCATTTCAGTTCTTATGTCCCTAAATTAATAGATACAAAACACACATATACACACGTGACAACATCTTTTCATTTTAGATACAGAGGTACAGAAATTTTGGCCCCCCTGAGTGATTGTTGGCAAGAGAACAGTGCTCATTTCAGCATAGTTTTCAGATAAACTCAGATAAACTTTGCAGGTAGATCTTCTACACACTGTGTCAAATTGATCTAAATTTCAGTAAATACTAGGCTCCATTAAGCCATGCTTTAGAGAACAGCTTTAAATAGATTTCTCATATGTTTTTGACTATTTGTAAAGAGAGATACGGCTGTTGTACAGACAGCTGAACTAATGAAGATGATGAAGCAGAAAAAGCAGAAGAACAAGGAGGACAAAGTTAGGACTTGTTGGGATACTTTAGTCCTGTTCATTCTTTTTTGCTCCTCACTATCTTCAGCCCAGCCTTTCAGCTACAGGAACCGAATAAATTCATTGTGAGTGTTTTGAACTTTGTTGCTGAGACCACCTAACTGGCTATCATATCACCAGGTTGATTCAACACCAGGTCTGCATCCCTTCTATCACATGTTGCAGAATTCACGAAACAAATCTGGCCAGATGCAGTTGGATGTGTCTGAAATTGAATGAATATTCTCATATTAATCTGATGTACATTTGACCCAGGTGATGTACTCTTAGCCAGCTGCCATAAAACAGTACTGCCTTCCCAGCCTTTTTTCTCAGAAAAACCAAACTGAAAGCTAGAAGACAGCAAGAAGCACCATCAACACCTGCATACGAGCAAACCAGGATACTTCAGAAACCAAGATGATGTTTTCAAATCATAAAAAATTCATTCACACACTAGTCATTGAAATGCAAAAATATAGAAGCTTCAAGCAAGACCACTGGGTAATAACTCAGTTTAGTTAACCACTTGGTAAAGCATATATAACTAGAATATTTCAGATCTAAAGTTAGAACATGTGTTTTAGTGTCGGCTTAAACTGAGTTTTTTAGAGTGCAATTTTTGGAATTTTTAATTAGTACAAAATATTATACACTTGAAGTTTTAACTAATCTACTTCTTCATCTCTTTCGAAAATATACATTACGAGAAAGAGGCCATTTTGTCCCTGAAATAAGTATAACTTGCTTTTCCAAGAGAAGTCGAGGTTAACAATTAACCATCTCACAGCTCTATTTTATATTACTAGTTTTATATTATGTTATATGGAACTAAATATTCTCATGACAAATATTTTAGGAAAGGTCTAGCAAATATTATGAACTGACAGCAGAGCTTTATCAAACTGAGAATTAACTTATAAACCTTTTTTTCTAGATTTTAGTATAAATATGCCAATTGGTTACTTACCTAGAACTGGGATTAATGTTTAAGTCTGTAAAATTTTAAACAGTGAATGTGGCCAAAAAAGCCAATAAAATATCTCTTTAGCTGAAATTTCAAGTGTAACGAGTTTTACTGCGGTCTTCGCTGCTTACAGTCATAAAGCAGATATACTTCACAGCCAGAATTCTTTCCACTGTGAACACGATGATTCTATTCTGTGCAGAAATATATTTCGTTGACAGTCACTAAGATCTATAATACATGTTTCATCTTCGGGGGTTTTGACGTTTTATTGATTTTCCTCCGACTTTCTCACTTCTTCACCACCTGGAAAAGAGCTCGACGTTTAGTTGTGAAACCCCGTCGCATCCAGGCACAGCCGAGGTAATAAAAGAGGGATGACAGGCGACGGAGCTTCAGAAAAATTATTAGGCTTTGACATTTTAATGCACCTACTTTCATGTTTCGGGATATATTCATGGAGAAATAAGAAACCCGGCAGCTTCTGTCAACTTCATTTAAACCCCTGCACTTGTTCAGGAACAAACACGCGCAATGCTTTTCCGGACGGACACTTGAGATTTTTTCCTCATATCGTGACGAGAATATTTCATAGTTCGTTATGTTTTATACATAATAAACGCAGGCGGTTGCCAGTTTGAGGCGGCGGAGTTGAGTTACTTCAGCCGGACTCGCGCGGCTCTCAGGAGATTAATGCCGCCATAAAACAGGGGCGTCCGTGTCTCACCCTCGGTGGGAAAAAGCAGGGAAACCTCCCGTTAGACGTGTGCAAAAGCCCTCGCCGGTGATGTGCGTGGTTACCCGCAGAGCCCGAGCCGGCGGGGGTACCTGTGCCGAGCTGCGCCACGGAGAGCAGGAGCAGCGCCGCCGTCCCCGCCGCGGGACCCCGGGAGCGCGCCATGGGACGTGTGCGCGGGGGCGCTACCCAGCACGCGCGCTCATGTCACACTTCTGTGCTTCTCATGTCACTCAGGCCTCAACCCGCATCGCGCCGCACTGAAATAGCGGGCAGCGGGAGCGTTAGACGCCCCGCCTCCTTCCCCCCCGCGGGTCACCGGAGGATTAATGAGTCGGAACAAAAAAACAATCGCAATAATCTCATAAAAACAAAGGACACTGACAGTACGAAGTATGTTTAAGCTCTGCCATTAAAGTTCAGTAAAGTTTTGGTCTACAGCTTCTGAATAGAAACAAGTACTAACGATATAGTGTAATACAGACACTACAGACATAACTATTCCCTTTTTCCTGCAGTTATACATAAATGCATTCGAAGGGGGAGTTATTGCTTTTCTCGGGAGGAAAGTATGTTATAATATGTACATTCAAAGTTTTTTTACAGTCAAATAATAGCATGAACTAGACAAAAATATACCGCACATATTTTGTGAATGTATATATTTGTCAATGAAGCTATGCATGTTAATTCAGTATACTGTACATTTTGTAGAACATACACTCTGATACAGGCAAATTTGTACAGCAACAGGTCCCAGGGAGTCAGTGTAAGGACTTAAATAATAATAACAATAATAATAATAATAATAATAATACCTTTGTCCATAAAAGGTGGCCTAGTATTCAGGACTTTTGCTTCACAGTGTGAAGGTTCTACTCCTTCTACAATAATCTTGATCCAGGTACCAACCCTGAACTGAAACTGGACATATTGTATTGGAATGTGTTTAGTATTTAATTTAAGAATTTACAACTCTTTAACTAGATGATTCCTTTGACCAGGGAGATTTTCGATGTTGGATTTTAGTGCAATTTTACATTGCTGGACAAAGGAGTTGTCTCAATAAAGAATGGTCATTCATAAATGAAACACTAAAACAGAAATTACAGCAAAGATTAAAGCTTCCACTAAAAAAAAAAGTAACACCCTATGCTACTCGTGTGTGTAAATAGTTGGCATTTGCAATGGAATAGTATGGGACAGTGTTCAAGAGAACTGTGTGTGATGCTAGTGGGGTTATCATGGTCCCCATGGGTCAGAGAGGTGAGCTTGGAGGTTCACTAGTCTGTTAGAGGGCTTCAGCTTACTTCATTTACCCTTCAGCTAAATGAGCAAATGTCCACACCCCCCCCCCCAGCCGCCTGTAACGTACTGCCACTCCATCATGGAAGTCGGCCTTTGTCTTTGTACTCTCTACCAAAGCCCTTGACCACATCTGCTGCAATAATAACCCACACTAACAATGAACCCAAACGACACCACTTAAGGACTGATACTACGATTCGGTTCAGAACTATTTTGCTCTTAAATGCAATAGCAGCTATGCAAAACACTGGTGAAATTAACTCTAACTCAGAAACATTGCCAGAAATATCTGGCAACAGCAGCAGGCTGCCCTCAAACACAAATACGCATATTGTTAGTTTGTGCAACAAATGGATAATAATTTAAAATAAACACTAAGGTTAGCAACAGTGAAATGTTTTTGTTGGATTCTGTTTTTCAGCTAACTGATATTACTCACTTTTGCTGATACTAATTCAAAAAAACAAGTTTAGGGTCAGCAAGTTGGTTGTTTGTAGTTCTAATATTGCACAAGTACAGTACTAGGGCCTGAATCCATGGTGTGTCATCCTGAAAGACCTTGGAGAAACGATCTTTAATTATGTGAATTATATGCTCATTTTTAACAGCTCCAGCCACCATATGACCTTCTCAAATGTTACTGGGTGGTCAGTTCCACCCTGACAGATGTATCTGTACCCTCCTGCTCCATGGTCTCTCCATCTGTACCGCTCACGGTGGTGGTTAAAAACAAGCTACCACCTAATTCTCTTCAGTCTTCATATAGGTGGACCTTGAGCTTCAATCATAGTGCATGCATGAGTAACACTTGATATGCAGATGCCAGAATGGGAAAAGAGTTATGATATCGACCAGACTGCAAGCTCTTGGACCACACAAAACTGTAGTTAGCTGATGGCCCGATATTACCAGAACGAATGTAACTCTTACTTAAAAAAAAAAAAAAAAACCCTACAGAAACTGTGAAACTGTCAGTCTACCATGGAGCAAGAACTTTGTTGCTGAACTCATGTGGCTCTGGGGGCAAAACCAGATCCTTCCCTCCACCTGTAAAGTGTACTTAATAAAGTGGCCTGTAAGCGTATATTACAAGACTAAGGAGACACACTGTAAAATACTGTAAGTAGAACTGGCACTAACTGCATTTTTGCTGTGGAAGAATATGGTCGGCCAAAGAAAGAAAAAAAAAAAGACAACCAGTGTTGAATAATAGTTATTACGTGATAAGTTGGTTTATTGTTCTGGAGAAAAATTCAACTGCCTGTTTTCATTTTAATATAGTTTTTATTCATACTATGATAGTGTAGTTACTTTTCCTCTTTGTAGACACAAATTTCTCATTGATTCAGATAGGAAAAGGCCAGAGGAGCGAGACACAATAAATTAAAACAATAAAAGCAAAGGATGCGATTATTTAGTACACTGGTAAGCTGCAGTATTACAGAATTATATTGCAGAAAACGACAGGACAGCTCTAAGCGTGCAGTGTCATTAAAAGTGCTAATGAAAACAAGGTGGACCGTAATACATTAAGGCCCCCATTTCACAATTTGGAAACAGAATTGCAGTGAGTCTCACGTAAGCCAAAATGCTTTTTTTCTGTGCTTAAGTTTGGACTTGTGTAGTAGAGTAAGGAGCACTTAGAAGCATCCAAGAAAGAGACTTGTGTTCTTGAACAACGATGAGGATAGGAGACCAGGAGGCTCCGATGCTAACTACTTAGGTTTTAATATTAAACACTATTTACTTGTCAAGACTTCCCTGAGAAAATGGCATTTATGCACACATTTAAGGTGTTTTTCACAGTAAAAGTTAATTAGGTTTCATTTGTAGTAATTTCTCATCAAGGCCACCTGTGTTAGTAATGTTAACTCCTCCTTCAGTATCGTGAGGAGCTTCACCAAATAGCCAAGGAACTTTAACTCATTTTTGTAACTCCTTTTTTAAGAGTCCTTACCTGTTGGGATCAATCTGCTCAGCTTCCGTTGCTGTTAGGCTGTAGTCATCCTGTTCATGATGCAAACTGTTGAATTTTTGCTGTAACAAATCCTAGTTCCTCAGAGATGAGGTTGAGGTAAACGGAGACTTCAGAAGTCAGAATTTCTCTATTTAACACACAAACGTGCACCGTGACGCTCTCAACACACGTCACACAAGTCCTATAAACTTGGCTTTTTATACTTTTCAGGAACATTCTACCCCCCCCCCCCAACTACAAATGTTCCACTAATTAACATACTTAGATTATATGTTAAGGAAACCATTAACTACAAACATCCTGAATATATATATGAGAAAATTAAATGAAAGTTTCCACACTAGGTTACATTTACTTAACAGAATTATGCATCTTTTATTTATACTTCACTTCTGCTGATGCATGCTGAAGACATGATGCATTTTTCAGTAAATGCGTCAAAGATTTTATAAAATGTCGTTCAAGTTAACAGATCTACAAAATATGAATTTTCTTTAATTTCAAAGTCTTTTTAATGTTCAGCCTGCTGTTGCTAATATTACCAGCAACCAAATTTAGAAAATACTGAGTTAGTTTTGTTTTATCTGACAAATTCTGCGACCTATGAATAAACATTTGTGTAACTATAGGAACAGTGGAACTTATCCACATGTTGGTCTGGTCAGAACCAGATGACCAGCATTAATATTTTCACAGGACTTACACTGCTGCCAGGTTTTGAAAGTTGGATTTTTCTGCTGGATAGGTAACGCACACGCTGGTCAGCCGTAACATCACAAGTGAGGTCACTGATAAAAGACGGCAGAGGAAGTCACTGACTCCAGAAGAGATGGTTTCACCAAGTGGAAAGCCTTCAGGAATACCAACAGAACAATTTACTTTTATTAGCACATATGTAGTCCTTTAAAACTTTCATGGGGAAATGAACACATTGCAATTTCCTACTAACGGTAAAGTGCTTCAGTAGAAAAGTTGATGTATGTGCTGTACACAATCAGCTGTCAGATTAGTTTGCCATCATGAAGACCATGACAAGCTACCTACTCACACACATACAACGAGACCATTCTTGTTCTTCTGGCAAAATGTCAGTCAGTCGCGCATCAAAAAAAACTTTCACGACAAAGTGTAATTTGCAGATGAGGTGTTATTGGGGCATTTCACTTCTGCAAAAATCTCATCTTGATTCTTGGACTTTAGCCTGAAGCAAGTTATCATTAATTGTCTATATTTTCTAGGTTTCTATAGTTTTTTTTGCACAATGAAGGCAAGTTGCAGTGATTTTTATGTAGCAATTTTTGTACCATTAATGCAATTATGAAGCATCAGCACTGGAAACTGTAACGTCAACAAACATTACTTTGTATGATTTATACAAAATGACTTTGTATGAACTCTTGCTGTTTGAAATTGGTCAACAAAATGCAAAATACAATGAACCAGCATTAAACAGCAAAAAGCTTTCCAGTAAACAGCCCCTGAGTTTTTTTTCTCTCTTCAAAACACACTCAATCCATGAAGATGCTATTCTGCAACAGAACATTAATGGCAGAGAAGTGGCATTGTCTAAAAGATGACTATGCTGACTTAGTAGAAATTACTGCTTAACACAAAATACTAATTAAATAAGAACAGTTTTATCTTAAAATGCACATATTGCTAATGTGCTATCCCTGCACAAATGAAAGGTTTTGTCTAATAAAAGTTTTTATTGAATAATCAGGAAAACAAACAAGTGGAAAAAAATAGATATAATGTACTGAGATGTTATACAAAACATAGGCAACAGGATACTTCAGACATTTTTTGATACATGAGACAATTTATAACTAAAAGTTCATTTTCACAGCTCAATGTGTTAAAGAGAAATGACAATGACAATTAATAAGAATATACCTGGACAGCCTCAAACAACAATGTTAAAACCAGCACATGAAATGTAGGTACGAGACTTAGTTTTCCCCTCCAAGTAATTCTAAAATTAGTGTTTGTGGGATATAAAATCCATTTTTGGCAAGTTTTGTTCCTTTCAAAATTCTTCCACAGTGCAAGCAATTCAAAGTCTGCTAGTGCAATAAAACATTAAGTGACATAGTTCAAAAAAGGAGCGAAATCCTTTAAAAACAAACAAAAAAAGACAACACAATACTCAGTTCCCCCAGTTCTCCTGCTTCTTCCTCAAAGAATGTTTACCATTAGTAAAACTCCTAGCTACTGAAAGGTCACCTCTGATGCCCAGCTATCGACAGTGTTCAACGCCCAATAAGCCATCTTTGGATGCCAAAACGAGTCCCATCGGGAGTTCAAAATAAATAGCATTCGCCACTATAAGGGCATTACGCCTGACCAGCCCCCTGCATTGTTGTCAGGCAAAACTCTGCTGGTTGTCGTAAAGGCCTCAGTCTTCCTCTTAGAGGCTGTTCAACTGTCTGCCTTAATTTTGTCCAGCGAGTTGTCAATCTTTGTCAGTGTCTTTTTGATGCGTAAAGTGGTTAGCCTGGCAGACGGATTCTGATACCAGCACTCCTTCATAAGCTTTGCAACAGCAGTGAGAGTCTGAAAAACAAGAAGGGAAGGAATAGGTGATCTGTTGGAATTTTCTGTGTATGTGTGTGTGTATGTGCGTGCGTGTGTCGGGGGGTGGAGGGTGGAATTGCATTCATTTTTCCTCTAGTTGGTCATGACAAGTTTCATTGTGACCATTTGTCCAACTCTCCTGGTCTCCAGATTATGACGTACAGATTTCAAAGAAACACTTGTTTAACCAGCAGGAACAAAGTGGTGTTGGAAATTAACCACTGGCAGTAGTAAAGTACAAATTTAACCAAGTTTGTGATACTAAACTGCAAAAAGTGTAACATCTAAACTATTCTAAGGCCAGGTGAAAAGATCAAAAACGTATAGGGTTAATCACATGTTCTTTGAGAGATCCCTGAATGTATTTCTTGATACTCAGGCCAAAGCCTTCTGTGCAGATTAAAAACAAAAAAAAACTAAAAGGAAAACAATGCAGGGAAGGTGAGGAGCAGGACATCTGCTAATTAATCTTATCTTGGGGTTTCCAGATGAATACTAAGTGCTGCATAATCTCAAACACTTCCCATGAAGCAGGTCTTGGTGTAAATTGAACTGCATAAATATAGGCAATTACAGTGCCAAATGTCAGATCCTTTTTCTTTACTTACGGTAGATGCGGTTAATAGATTATTTGCTGTGGTTGCATTCATCATTTCCATGACAACATACAACCAGCTCATACATCATAAAGAATTCAACTAATTCACTTTCCAGTGGTCGCCGCCAAGTTTGACTTTTCTGGCATGTAGGTGACACAAATCCCTTCTTGGCCAATTTTAGTTTCTCTTGGAAAGGGGGTGGGGCGTGCATATTTCTGAGATCACTTGTGTGCGACCGGCTGAATCAGAAGAATACTCGGGTCAGAGAGTGAAAAGGTACATAGTAATAACAAAATGCATCATCACCAAACTGCATTAAAGTGGTTACATTTATGCATTGTTAGTACTTTTGAACCGTTAGATCCTGTAGAAAGTAATTCACATGCCAGTAGTAGTACCGTGGAAAGGAAAAGTAATAAAATATATATCAAAGTTTATTACGCTTATGTCAATAATGTGCACAGCTCTGTGTATGCATGTCTCAAAAGAAGTTGGAAAAGCGTGAGGCATGTTACTAGTGAGAGAAAACACATGCATCGCCATCATGCTATTTGTTCAACTTAATGTATCCTGAATCCGACAACTACGTGCTTATTTCAAAGATTGGAACAGAAATTTTCAAAATATTTTTGGGCTTTTTTGGCACTTCATGAACTTCATGAGAAACAAAAACTGAGCTTTATACATAAAAAGATACAATGCCACAACCATTGGATCTACAGAACCAGTTAAACTGATTAGTGGAATGGGAGGGTTTTGAGGAACTTGGGTTTGATGTATATGACTCACTGGATCTGAGAACCATCTGTTGGGGATGTTGGGCCTCTGCTGGTCGACACACACCACCTTCCTCATGTCCTCAAAGCTGGGATCATTGGGCACCAGGTCATGGAACGGTGGCTTATAGTCCTCGACAATTCCTACAAAATGAGCATGCAAACCATACTGCATGAACCATGTTCTTATATAATTAAAGACTTCAACAAAAAAAAAAAACAGAAACAACTAATTTGGGATGCAAATCAGTTAAAAATTCTTGTTTTATAAATGCTTTTATAATTATAGAAACTTCTTGCCATGACTAATCTTGAAAAACTGTTGGAGGGAACATTAAGGGCAAATGCAGAGTCTTCACATTTTAAGAGCTATTTTCTTGATGGTTTGCTCTGCTTTAAGACACGGGAACCTGACTGCAGGTAATGGCAAGGTCAAGGAAAAATAACTAACTTCACCGCAGGGTTACATAAAACCTTCATATACAAAAGAGCAGCAGGTAAAGAAAGGTTAGAAAATGGGCATACACTGCACTGCATTAACAGCAGGGCAAAAGGTGTTCATCACCTAGCACTCACTTTAAATAACCAAAAGTCATTTCAGTCTGGTCAGATGTCTGCGTGTCCATTTCAGTTCAAACAGCAACCACCTTACAAATAGCTCAGCATCACTGCTGACTGAAAAAAACTACCGTATTCAAATAAAGTACAAAAAACCCTACCATGTAGTCAATTTGGATATACAGTCTTTGCAGCCATAGTTGTAAAAAAACATTTTATGGCCATACTGGGATGTAGAAACTTTCGACCTAAACATAGCACGCTTATCACGTTGCTCTTTATGTAGAGATAAGATAAAGTATAGATCCACAAAATCAGAAGTCTATTAATAGAAAATTACTTCAGTGGGAAGAGTCCCAGAATTTTGTCTTGAAGGGTGCTCTGCTAGCTTCCCCTGTGGCCATCAGTCATAACACAACCAGTTAGCTATGCTTTGGAGAAAAGTGTCTGTTAAATGTAAACATAGGTGTTGAAATATGAGAGCGTAGAAGTTTAGTAAAACAAGGAGCCACTGTAGTAAATCAATTATTCATTTAAGTATGTTCAGACTTTTCATATACATCTCTACAAAGAAACATTTGCACACACATTCACAAATGCAGATGCACACCCAGCATGATTCTGTTGAGAAACCCATCTCTGTAAAACATCATACAAACTAAGAATTAGCAACTGAAAAAGCGGTGGGGGGGGGGGGGGGTTACTCACCGTTGCTGACCGTCCCCCTAGCAATCCCCCACAAGNGGGGGGGGGGGGGGGGGGGGGTCTACTCACCGTTGCTGACCGTCCTCCTAGCAATCTCCCACAAGACCAGGCCAAAGGCCCAGATGTCCACCCTCTTGTAAGACTCAAAGCAGTCTGTCTGGATGGTGTCATCCAACACCTCTGGGGCCATGTAGCGTTTGGTGCCCACCTTCGGGTTGTTGCCCACGTCCAGCTCATTGGTGTCCTGAAAGTGCATCACGGCAAGCCCTGGCAACAGGAAAAGAGGCGTCAACTGGGAACAGCAACTAGAAACATTCAAAACAACGATATCAACAGTAGATAACACATGTGCTCGAAACAGCTCAGACACATAGTTCTACCTACAGGGAACCAACACTCAAACCCCAGCACAAAACCTTTATTGAATATATATATATAATAAACATAATATATGTCTAATTGCTGTTTTCCTCATCAGTTTTCAAACCATATATATTGGAAATATTCTGGTGCAGATGTCTAACTCAGTAGGTTCAGCACAAAAGAGGAGGCAATTAATTATAATCTCTCTTACAGTTCTTGAGTAATTCTTGCTCTTTTGCACAAATGCACTTGCCAAATAACAGTTGTGAAACACTGATTAAAGATATTCCAAAGCACTAAATGCAAAAACTGGTATCAATAAAGCTCTGGTTTCCTTCTTGCTTTTGGTATTACAGATAAACAAGGGCATATATAGTGTCCTCTTGTGGGTGCCAGCAACATTACAAATCCAGCAGAAATATTACATTAATCATGGGGAGCACAATATATCACACAGCACGTACACAGATGCTGTGAGTGAGGTAAACTTTTCAATATGAAGTACACAAAAACGAGGGTTTTAGTCCAGCCAAGAACAAGTCTGTTTTTTTTGGTAGTTTTTCCAGTAGGTCTTCTGGTCTGAGTGCTCTTTATTGCGATTTTTACTTGACATTAAAGGGGAGCCTTTGCTGACATTTTCTTCCTGTAACAAATTACTGGCATTTTGGAAATGAAGGATCAAGGCTGGTGCATTTTGCATTACTTGAGACAGCTGCTGCTGCGGCCCCTTTCGACCTGTATACATTTTTGTATTACCAGAGAGCTGGAGGACCACTTAGCTGCTAACTTTCATTAGTGGGAATTGTGGGTCCTGATAAATTCAACATCCTGCTCAATATTTACTTGGTACACAACAAATTATGGGCACGTGTAGTTCAGGGGGAAAAAAAAACCAGTAAACAAGTACTCTGTATGTGAATAACACCTGACAGTAGTTTTTAGCCCACACCTTTGACAAAATAGAATGGACACTGATTTTTCTGGCCTTCACACTTGGGACTCTGTAAATTTAAGAATGTTCATAATAATGTAATGACAAATAATGCATTTCAGTTTTGAATACAGAGACTGAAAGACATAAGACATCATTTCTGGGCTCAGACAAATCATTGGTGCTTTCATTCTAAATGGCTAAATTCTTTCTGCTAATAGTTATTTGCCTGTTCCACTGATACCTATACATGTTCATGAATATAAAAAACAGCACTAATCTTCATACATTTTTAAATGTAAAATGACTGTTTAGTGCTTTTATTTTAAGAATTTACAACCATCTATCACCATCTATCACCTATCCACATTATCATTTTTGTCCAATTTTAAAAACAAACTACAAAAAAATTAAGTGAATAAGTGAGGGTGCTCTCAGTAAAGACAGGCCTGTTAGCGATGGATGCTGAAACCGTACAAAGATTAATGACCTTGTCCTTGCTGTTTAAAAGACCATCCCACTGCTTTTGCATCGCTAACTTTCACGGGGGTTACAGCTCAGGGCTCACCCAGGTCGGCAATGCAGCACTGGCCATTCCTTTTTACCAAGATGTTCTTGCTCTTGAGGTCACGATGAGCGATGGCCGGCTTGCCTTGCGTGCCAAAGATCTCGACGTGGAGGTGTGCCAGGCCACTGGCAACAGACAGCGCCATGCGCAGGCAGCCAGTCGCTTCCAGTGTGCTCTGCTGCAGGTAGTCATACAGAGAGCCCAACTCATGGAAGTGTGTGATCAGCCAGAGCTGTGTACTGGAGTTGCGGGAGGTCATGTCTGAAGCAATGAATCCTGCAGGAAGACCAGGTGTGGCACAATTACTCAGTAATCAAAAAAAATCTCACCTGCAGGCACTTAACCAGAGCAAACAATAAGACAACAGAATGGGATTAGGGCTATAGTTTCACACATGCAAACAGATCCTGTCATATTTAATGTAAGGTGACGCAGTTTATCTTTTCCGATTTACTCCTAAAATCTAAAGGATGACTAATTTTTGTAAATAATGCACTGATTTGATTATACTGCTTGGTAGTTTTAAGTATAAGCAGATATTTCTATAATCCCCTTCACATAATTACTGTTGATAATCATTGGTATTATTTTAACTGTTAAAACAAGAGGCAGTGACCCATGGTGATTGAGGAACACAGTCTATCAAGGTTTAATTAGTGCCGGATTTTTGCCTCAAACACCAAGTGAAGTGTCTTGGTACCAAAAAAAATTATCGGAAGAAAGCTGAAATACAGCCGAAACCAGCAGCCCACATTGTGACATTCAAAACCCACAGAAGACCACCTCTGGCCTATAAAGTAATCAAACCGCACCAGAGCCAACAGCTTACAGCACTTCTCAAAATATTATGTTTGTTGCAGGAAATGAAAATGGGTAATTAATTCCTGTTTTTTTTTCCTATGTTACTGCAAGCTATCCTTCAATACTCACCCAGGACATTTTCGTGCCGGAGCAGTACTGTGTTGTAAATTTCTGTCTCCCGGAACCAGGATTTCTCATCCCTTGAAGAGAAGACCTTAACAGCCACGCTCTCCCCCTGCCACTGGCCTCTCCACACCTCCCCGTAGCGCCCTTTCCCTGTTGAGGGCCAAAAATTACCATTAGTTTTCCTGTAGTCCTTACAGCCCAGTGACAACTTTGCAAAAGATATCACATTGACTGAATCTATTTGTTCAATATGCAATATCATGTTTGATTTAAAAAGAGATATGTTGCTTAGGGTAGATAGCTCAGTTAACCGGTTAAATGAAAACCACGTTCAATAGAGAACTGCTTTTAGCTCTGCTATAAAGTTCCACATAGAGTATGTGGAAAAGTATATGTTCCTCAACACAGAACATTTTCAAACCAGACTCTCTTCCATGAACTTGAGAAAATCTAAATCACTGCTCTGTTCTTTGACGTTTCCCGAGAATCCCGACTGTCAAAGTGGAATACTAACCCACACACTCATTTAGTGTGATCTGCCGTGCGACAGTTCTCTGCACAAAGAAGGGGAGCCCAGAGCCACTTCCTGAAGTGCACGAGTGATCCAGCAAGTCCTAGGGAAGAAGAGCAACTCTGAATTCAGCATTATATGGGCCATCATGCCAAAAGCAGGTAAATGAGCTGTTCTAGAATTATTTTTTATCCTGGAAGGAAAAATACCCTTTCCACTGACAGTCTTATCGGGGACAATTTATTGATTCTCTAGGCAGACATCAATTGAATGATTTACATAGTTGAGAATATTGATATTTATTTAATGGACGAGCTATTCACCGAAACTCTGCTGAAGGACAAAACAGTACAGTCCCTTGTGATTACCTATCCAGTTGCATAAGCTCTACACCAGTGTCTGATCACACCAGTGCTAATAAACCATTTGTTCATCTGACCATAGATGGAAGAACCATAAAATTGAATCATATGTGGTTTCTGAGCCAAGGGAGTTTACCAGAAGAGGCTTGCAAGTGCCCTTTTCCATTAATGTTTGCAGGGTGTAGACGCAGGGAACATTCAACCTATCCACACTCTGTGGTCGACTAGAACATCACACCCACAAAGCAGCCCTGAAGCTGTGACATGCTGGCTTGGCCTGCTGTATCTCAGTGTCCCATATTCACCTTGCCCTGTTTTGTTATAACTGGTGCACTGTTCTAGTGAAGGTCCTTATTCATCCCCACCCACCCCCTTTGGAAGACTAGCAAAGAGTCCCCCGATGGGAGAAAACAGCCCCCATCACTAGCAAGTCTGTGATTAGTGGGTGGCTGGAAGACTCACTCTAATCCCAGCACCAGACTCCAAGCTGGCTCAGTGTTAAGCCTTTTTATTTTTATCTTCCACACCAGATATTAGAAAAAAGATATTGCAAGGTGTGGTTGCAGACACAAGAGGGCAGCATTTTGCAGCGATAATACCCCCAACGGGGGGAGGGGGGCAGATAAGGATGCCTGGAATACTAAACAGCAACCAGAAATAAACGCCTACATTATGAGTGCCCAATGCACAGAAAAGAATCACAGAATATGACAATTAATTAACAATGTAAAAAAAGTCTAGATTATTCAAAATAATTAATTATATCAGGTCTGGAAAGTGCCAATGCAAAAGAGCTAAAATGTGCCATTTCACCTTCTGCCCATCTCCAAAAACAACTTTTAGAACCATGACTGTTCCTAATAACTTTTTAATGGACCAGTGTCAAGCACATTTTAATTATACTGACACAAACATTTTGCAGCGCATATTTGGGTTGTGGTTGCCAAATGCTCTGACATGCTTGAAAATTGCCTAAAATCAATCCAACACAAGCAGTTCCTACAAACACACCCACAAATCATACACAGAGTAGTGCTTTTCTAAAAAACCCTTTCCTGCTTGAAAGCAAACCGGGACCTTACAGACAAAACAAACCATGGAGCGAATTAATCCTATTTTTCAACCTTCTTGACACTTTCATAAAATTAAGACATCTGAAATTATTACAATGACAAAAAATATGGCATATTAATAGTACATTACCCATTTAATAAATTGTTCTTACCCAAGAACAATTTTATCCATTTATACTTAGATATTTAAGTGCAAGCAATTCAGGTTAAGGACATTACAGGGCAGTGCTTCCTGAACTTGAACCTCCACCCTTCAGGATACAAGTCCACATCTGCAACCAAAATATTAACTGCTGTGCTACCTTTTAACATTCTACCTTCTTTCTGTACCTTGGGGGAAATGAAGAAATGAAGAAACCTAGCAAACCAGGTTGGTAGACAACAGCATCTACACTCCAAACAACTTGAATATGCAGTTCAGTAAATAAACCAATCCCACTACTTGGTGCCTAGCGTTGTGAGGTCTGTCTTACCGCGAGCGTGCTCTCTCCAACGTTGGAGGCGATGAGACCATCGACAGTGCCGTACTCCGCATCGCGTGCCGTCAGCCTCTCCATTTGGCTCCGGTGAATCCGCTGGAACACGAGAATGGCGAGTGTAGACAGCAGGATAAGTACGGCAATAGGGCCGACGATGACAAGGGTCAGGGTGGTCACACTGTATGGCACATCACCACCGGTTGACATTTCTGCAGGAAAACAGGGATACAGCCTCAGCACCACAAATCGTAAAGACGGCAAGAAAACAAAAGTTTACTCCCCTGAGGTCAACGGGAGTAAAGAAATAGACTGGAAAATAATAGTGGAAAGCACTACTCTCGTCAACAGAAAAGTGTGAACTAAATTACAATAAAATACACACATCAGAATTTCAGAAATTAAACTTATCTACTAGTTGTCCACATATGCTAGGCCGATTTTTCCCATATTATTATTTAAATTTTGAAAGGGAAACTTAAGTGTGTCAAAAACTCACACTTGCTTTCAATTCACACTGGTGCTACGGTCTGGAAAGGTCTGTACCCAAGCTGGTATAATGGTAAAGAATAACTGCAGTCCAAGCCAGAGAAACATATTCTCAAAAGTTCCTTCTTAAATAGCTTACTTCACTTTAAAATGGCTTGTGCGTTTTGAAGTCTTGTTGCTTAATCGATACATTGATCAAAAGTCCACAAGTATGGTTTTCAATGGCTTACCAGTCCCTTGAAACACTGAGGAACCTGACTTTTCATACAGTTTTTTTCTGTCAAACTTACGTTGGTTCTTCAGTTCACATGTGCTCTTGTTGCCCATTGTCATTTTTTTGGTCAGCATTTAAGATATTAAGTGTACCCACAAGACAAGTAAAAAATATGATTATGCTCGGAATTTTAACAATAGGTTTGCTGAAAACGTTTGCTATTGAAAAGATCCTGACGTTGAGATTAAAATGTCAGCTTTCCCAAAAAACTGGCAATTAAATTTATTAAAGTCACACATAACCACAGTGGCAGCACACAAAGTGTGATACTATACCTTGTACAGGCAGCTCTACCACGAGGTCCAGGTTACACAGGTGGCCCTGGCAGCATTCCACCACCTGCTCAGATGACGGTAGGGTCTTGCAGTTGAGCCTGCTCTGCTCGTACTCCTTGAAGCATCCTTTCTGCTGGACCTGAATGCCATTGCTCACCGTGAGCGAGGAGAAGCACTGCTGACCCCAGCAGCGGCTGCTGCTGGCACATGAGTGCCCCTCACACACGCACTCATGCTCCTGGAAGTTGGTGCGCATCCCTTGACCTGAGTGGGACACTGAGAACAGAGACCTGCATAATTAGTCCCACCGACAAAATCAATGATCACTGAAAATCACTGATTCCATTAGTGTTTTTTCCTTCAAACAGTTTACCTAAAAGTACAGCTTGCCATTTTTACACATTTCAGTGTACTATTAATTCTGGCTCACAATCCTTGCTTATATTTTTACTAATATACCTTCTGGCAACAAGTCCTGTCCCCTGTCATCAAAGCTACAGTGGAATAAATGGGGCTTTTCTTCTAATTGCAGAAAATCGTAAATTATTGTTTTTTGTTTTGCTGAAGTTTTTCTTCAAAGCCATTCACAATATTAAGTTTGCACCCTGAGCCTCTTACAATTGTTTAAGCCTTTATACAGCATGGTATTTTTGATGGAGCAATTTAAGTACCTTGCCCAGGGGTACTACAGTAGGAGGTGTGACTCAAGCCCAGCTCTTTTGACAGCAACATTCTAATCTTTATGCTACCTGGTTCTACCTGCTTATATAACACTAATGTAAGTTAAAACCTGTGGGTAGACAGTTAAGGAAAGAATAACAAAAAAAATATACAGCCAGACCGCAAGGCAGAGGGGGTTCACCTGTGGCGGGCGCCTCTATGGTGGTGTTCAAGTTGCAAAGGTGGCCCCGGCAACACTGAAGCCGGGGGTTTGAGGCCTTGACGGTTCCGCAGCTCATGGCCCCCTCCTCATTCCCCACCACACAGCCCTTTTGGTGCAAAGACTTTCCCACTTTCACGGAGAGGGAGGTGAAGCACTGATGGCCAAAACAGCGGCCCACCCTGGCACACTGGTCCCCATCACACACACACTCAAACTGGGCTTCTTTATCTGTATGGGGAGAGAGTCACATTACTGCAAGTTTCACAGCATCCATAGAAAGAGAACTATTAAATGTGTTACACAGTTGTGATATAAGGATAACATGTACAGTACAGCTGGCCACAGTGGACAAAAGTAAACCACCACTGAAAGACAGTCAAAGGAGTCTCTGTTGTCCAAAGACAGCGATTTATTATCAGCACAATTATCAAAAAAAAACCTGGTAATAAACTAAACCTTTTTTAATCCAAAATATATTTCAGTATTTTGATACATATATATAAATGTAGGTACAGCAGAAGGGTTTATCAAACAAAAAAATCTGATTAAATTTCAAATGTATGCATGTGATTTCCATTTAACTCACCTGACAGCTAAAAGAAACACAAAAATGGAAAAATCTGCTCCTGTTTTAGTATATAAACAACATTTTTTCTTTTTTTTTTAAATAAAGGAAGGTCTTCTACATATAGAGTTCTCCTTGGACCCAATCAGCGTAGAAACGTCTAAGCACCACCAGCCAATCACAGCAGTCCTCAATACAAAGGACAGGAAAAGCCCCCCCCCCCCCCC
>UFQX01000245.1:756380-789033 GCA_900497675.1 Arapaima gigas
CCCCCCCCCCCCCCAAAAAACAGTATACATGCAGATATCAGACAGTGACACTTGATTCTCACTGAAAAAATACTGGTCTTCAGGGAAGACAAGTCACCCTCTCCAATGCCCCCCTACTTTCTCCAAGCAGACCTGCTGTCGACAAACAAAATACACCAGCAGAGAGAACGGTACCTTACCTTCCAGGCTGGCAGCAGCGAAGACCAGCATTGCGACGAGCAGGAGAATCATGACACCATCTAATATCATAGGGCTGAAAGAGAAGAGGAAAATTTTGGACTGGAGTTACAGAATGTTTTCATTTTGCTGGGTCACTGGAAAGAGGAAAAAGGACACAATGAGCTGAAGACTTCTTTCTCTTTCCACTCAATTTACCAAATGTGACCGAACATTTCAGATTCTGTGACTAAAGAGTACAGACGATAAGCCTCCTGCCTCCAGCTGTACAAGCAAATCACTGTCCATTTAGTGTTACGTGACTGATCCCCCCCCAAAAAAATAAGGAGGCTATTAAAAAAAGTATACCAGAAATCATCACTTACAGACAGAGGGTAATCCTATCGTAACTGACAAACATCTTGCAGAGCAGCTTGAGAATAAAACAAACCTAAGGCTTATCCTGCTGTACATTCAGAGCACCTTTGCCTACTCGTCTGCAAAATCGAGATCATATTCCCAAGGGGTGATACGTGACGGGAAGAGAAGCGGCTGCTGATGGCTGCGAAGAAGGCACCGCAAAGTGGCACTTTATGAGAATGGGGTGGAGGGAGGGAGGGAGAGAGAGAGAGAGAGAGAGAGAGGGATGGGGAGAAATAGACCCTTACTGTCAGTAAAGAGTCAACCTCAAGTTTTAAGTGCTTGAGTGAAGTGGGTCTCATGCCTTTGCTGTTGTCCTGGCAACAAGGCGCTGAGTGGCAAGCATCGGGGAGAGCTGCGCACTCCTATTGGCTGCTGAGGCGCGTGAGAGAACCACAGCCAGCTTGGCAGGGACGGGAGCAGACAGACGCAGGAGGAGGATGAGGAGGAGGAGGACGACGAGGTGGAGGGACACGCAGCAGGACACACGCATGTGGCACAGTGTGGAGGATTTCAAATGAGGATGAACGCTGTATGCTTACACTGATTCATTTTCCCCCCTTATTTCTTTTGGATAATGAGGCTATATTATATAACAGATTTTTATTTATGGTACCAATTTTATTTATTTAAACAGCTTTTTCATAAGCACATGCTAAGAATAAAAAAAAAACAGTGTCAAATAATGTACTATGTTTAACTATTCAGTTGTGATACCCATATATGATCCACACAGCTTCTCCCAAATGCAGGCAACAGCACAATAAAAATACTCGAGCACTGAGTGCTGTCAGTGCACTGCATATGCGCCACGTACAAACACCGCACTGGGCTGGTACTCCTTCGGACTTTGCGTCTCCTCTCAGACGTAATGACTGGGGCATTCCACTGCCATTACTGCCATGCAGGCTATGCGAGCCTGCAAACCCAGCCGCCACATGTCATTGCTTAAAATCGGAGACAGAAAGCAGGGGGCTGGCTGCTGGGAGATAATCACAGGCTACGGGGGAGGGAAGGGGGATGAGGGCACAGTCAAGGGAACAAAGAGTCAGCGAGGGGTAAGAGTGACAGTGTGTGGGCGGGGCAGGGGGCAGAGCAGGGTCAATGAGGGGCCAGCAGCCAGGCTGAGATCCGGCCCCCTCCTGACCCAGTTTGCAGGGTCTTTGGAGAATCAAACATCCATCTGTGACAGTTCCACACTCCACCACAGGACAGACTGGCAAACCTGAGATCAACAATTGATGCCTTAATTTGATCACCGAGTCTACCGTTTTCCCCCCTTGGAGCGCTGTTACAACGGTGCTGGTCATCCACAGTGTGGGACTCTGACTACACCCAACCCATACGTAGTTTAAAAATCTACCACCATAAACAAAGACCTCTTTCAAGTCAAAAACCTTGCTGATAAAACAGCACAGCCAGGAAATTATTCAAACTACAAAGACATAGAATTATAGTAATAAATTACGGCTAATACTTGCATCTCTGGAACATGTCACACAGAGGGGTGAACAAGTGGGCATGCTTTCTGAAGGGACCCAAGGTGAGCCATGTTCCCACAACATGAGGTCTCAGCACTCTTCTACAGTTTCAACTTAAAAAAAAAAAAACTGACTCGGAGCCAACAAGTACTCCCCCTCTTCACCTGGTCAGACCGTGGGTGAAAAGGGCTCCTGGAGAAAGTGATGTCAGGCCTGCATCTAGGATCAACTGGTCTCAGTCAGCCAAGTGTGGAATAAATCAGTGCAGCGAGACAATGAGGGGGGAAAAAAGCCATGTTTCAAAATTAAAACCACACCGATGCTTTATTTGTACAGGAAAGTTGAGGATGTATTTTGGACTCTGAATCCCACGAGTGCTCTATGAAAATGCTTTGCACAAGACAACCTTTCAACCGAACTTCTTTTTTTGGCCCGTATTTTCATCTTCTGCCTGCTACACCTCTGATGCAAGTAGGCAGTCCACTAAATAAAAATCTGCCCAGCTCGCAGGCCATCTGACGGGTGGGAGGAGAGTTCCTGACCTATTCTGCATCACATGGTACCATTTCAATGATGGTAATGCTAAATTACCAACTGGCAATTTGTACTTTTAATTCTTAATGTGCCATGTGGTGGTGTTATGACAGTACAAATTAGGCTGTGATTTTAAAAAAATCTATTAGCTAAAAAAATGATTCAACTAATTTATGCAACTAGATATTTTAGGTGATTACGAATTTGAACGCACCCAGAGTTCTAACAACGTTTATGTCTATCGAGACCGAAAGATCTGTAGCTTCTCCCAGGTAGAGCAAAACGAGCAGCTTTAACCCAGATCCTCCGCAACAGTAAACCCTGCAGGGACTGCTGAGTCATCAGGCTGCGGAGGTCGGAGACAGGGGGATTGGGGGGGGGGGGGGCGCATCTGTGTCTGAGCCTGGCAGTTTGAGGGGTTGCCATGGTGTGAGATGCCAAGGAGCCATAAGGCCCTACAGGCTCAACTGGGCATCGTTCCCAGTGCAGAACCANAGGGGTTGCCATGGTGTGAGATGCCAAGGAGCCATAAGGCCCTACAGGCTCAACTGGGCATCGTTCCCAGTGCAGAACCACATACTCCACCCAATTATCAAGAATGACAAGTGCACTGAGGGGGTAAATAATATTAAAATAAATAAATACATTTAACTTTTGCTAAAAGTTACTTTGCTCTGCACTACCTTCCCTCTAATATGAGCATGCAAATTATGGGATAATTCTGGTTTTATACACCATTTTTTCAATATTTTAATGACAAGGCTTTGTCAGGGATTTGAACCAGCAATATTTAGGATTATCCCTCACCCTTACCCCACATGACATAACCCCTGACATCCACCATGTGTATGTGTCTGGGTTTTGTTCATGCTTTGTTTATGCGTGTATAGATATGTACATATTTGTACAGTGTTTTTGTTCATTAATTTTTTATTTATACACTACATTTATCTTTCATATATACAGATTTTTACTTTCAGTCGTTTTATTATTCATTCTCTACATATTCTTTCCCCCCGTCTGGTGCACTGTGGACCCCTGGATCTTCATTTCGCGCTCCCTTGCACACCTGATGTGTAAGGTAGTTCGACAATAAACGATTCTTGACGATGGTCTACTCAGTCTTAAAAATGTTTCATGGAAAAAATAAACAGGGTAAAAACGGACAATTTTTCTGCAGTCATTTTTAAAAAAAAAAAAATTACATAATTGCAAAACATTCCACTTTCTAGAACAAGTTGCCTGCCATTTTGGAAAAAAAACAATCACAGTGAAAAAGTGAAACTGCATTATCATCATGAACTATAAGAGATAAATATTCAATTGTGCACAATCTTTATGAGATGCATTTAGGCCAGGAAAATAAGGCCCATAGAATACAACACTTCAAATGCTCGAAACATACTTGGAGGAAACATTTGCCAGCACGGAAGGACTCAGCACTGTTGAATAATGTAAAACTGTATAGAAAAATGCAGATGGGTAAACAAACTGACTCATGTTAATTAACTACCCCCTGCCAGACAGCGTTAACTACTTGGGGTGACATAATCAAACAGGCTAAAGCTCTTAATTGCAAGACAACACTCATTAACCTATGGAAATCCCTTCCCCGTGCCAGGAGCCTAATCAAATGGGAAATTAAGAAAGAAATTGAGCTGTGCCACTCCGCCCAAGGCACTCTGCCACAGCACTGCCTGTCACGTTCAGTCCCGCGTCCCACGTTTTAGCCATGCCCAGAACTGAAAACTCAAGGAGCATAAGGTATGCCATAAAATGTTAATTTGCATCTTTAAAACTGTCGTATGTTTTCAGCTCTTTCTTCTGAAACTCTCCAAGTCATCAACATTCTTACCAGGACTTTGGAGAGCTTGCTGAACAACGCACGCACGCACCTGTTCAAGTTGTCGTTCATTTGACAATGTAACCATCTTCTAGCCAACAGGGTAGCAGTTAAGGACACCTGAACGCTGCCAGGTCAGCTCCTGAGGAGGTCTTCCTGTGCTACCCTCTCCTGTGGTGATACTGTTGAGCAAGGTTCTTAAATTGTACTAACAAAGGGATTAAAAACAAACAAACAAACAAACAAACAAACAAACAAACAAACAAATAAATAAATTTGATTGCAGAACACATATTTCCACTAAGTGTGGTTTTTCATCAGCCTATTCTGGGGTAAAACAGTAAGAGGACAGAAGGTATGAGTCGCATGTCAATCTTTGGATAGGTGTAACCCTTTAACCCTTCATCCAGCTCTCTATAAGTTCCTCAAGAAGGGAGCCAGCTTTACAAATCTGACAGCCTGAGCCACGGTCAGTCACCACAGATGCAAATTCAAAAGCAAAATAGTACTTGTGGTATCAGATGAGCACTGAGAAATATATTCAATTATATAGTTATAAGAGCAGAATGTAAAACAGTACAAAAGATGAAAAATTAAAGTACAGCTTTTTTAGGACAGCTGCACAAACGGTTCAAAATGCTCATGATCTTGTGTCATAATGTAATGCCAAAACTAATACTAGTAAATAGACAGAATTGAACACCACTGAAGGGCCAGAAGAGATGCTGTCTTCCTTGCCAAATATGTGGTTATCGGCATCTTCCACAGATGAGTCAGGATATAATAAAATCAGTTGGGGGGGGGGGGCTGAAGAACTGACAGCCAAGACACGTCACATCACAGCATGACCAAATGCAAAACCTTTTTTCACCTTCCAAGCTCCTTTTTCCTCTGTACATGTTCACCTGGTTTATGAGAATTTGCTTTTAGAAGCAAGTGAAATTTTTTACGTATACTGAAATTACAGTCTACTTTCCAAAGAAAAGAGGAACCATTTGTATTAAAGCATAACTGCAGTACTTTGTTTGCACAAATCAAACACAAGCCACCACCACACAGCTCCTTCTCATACCTCAGTTCCAGGACCCATGTGACCACACATAAAACCCCCATGAGTGACAGCTTTTATCGTGTATGTTTCATAAAAATCAAATGTATAAAATAATCAATCAACAGTTTATGCCTTTTTTTGTTTTTTTTATGTTTGTACTTGTTTTCCTACCAAGTATAGATAATAGGAAAGAGCTGCAACCCCCCCAATTTGGAATAGTCTTATCAAGCTACACCCCAAATGAATTAATAAGAGTTCCATTTTCAAGCGGTTCTCAAAATTAGACCGATATAGGTGTATTTGAACATTATAGGCCATTACAAGACAATTTACTCAATGTTACATACACTTTCTCACGACAGTTAGTCCCCTAAAAACTTTATTTGGGCCAAGAGTCGGTTTGTTATTTAAAAAGTTTGTGAAAAGTCAAATGTAACCCAGAGCAGGCCAGGGGCTCATCATCAATTCTATATATAGCTACCTCAGTAATATACGCCAGCAGGAACTGTGGTATTGGACTAAGTGACTGTACTTAGAGATACAGACAGGTGATTCTCAATCTTTGTCTACTGATGAATTTGTTACCTTTGTTTCCTCTGAGTTGTACTTTGCTTTACAGTAAAGCATCTGCTAAATGAATAAATACAAAGTAAATGTCAGCAACATGACAGGTCCTGCAAGAAGGGAGACGGTAGCAAGGTCTTTCAGAGTGGAAGAGAAGCTGTCTCTCCGAGCAGCTCATGGAGACCAGGCGAGCAGAGATTCCCTCTCTGGTGAGCCAGGACACCTTCTGCATACACCTGGGCATTCTCTGTCCCCAGGCAGATCTAAAGTAGGATTTTTAATAACTTAAGGTAGTGCTTACAATTTGCAGTCTCTGTCTGTCAGATAAAGTTGTGGCACACCATTTGCTCATTTTATAAGAAAATATTTTAAAGTTATGAAAATACTTCTCAAATAAAACTCATAAAAGCAAAAACTTTTGAATTAGAAACTTTTCCATTCCCAGACCAACTGCAAATTAAATTTGCTTTATAGGCACATTGTGTTGCAATTGAAATAAATTGTGGTCATCAGCACAGTGGAGCCCCCACCCATTTGCCAATGCACACCCAGGAGGCAGAGGGTCTTGCATTCATTGAATGCCCGGTTCGAATTTCACCGACATGCGCCACATGCTCAACAGCACCCCATCACAGAGAGCACAGCACCAGAGGGAAGCATGCAGGCACAGAAGAGACTGTTTTGGCATGGAAAAAACAGAGAAGAGCTTCCTCAGACTGTTGGTCATCATTTGCTTTGAGACTTAAAAACTAGATTGTGTGGCTGCATTGGTCACCACCAGCTGGGACCAGAAAAAAATGGTTGCACATATTTGTACACATATAAAAGTCAGAACCAAGCTGAAATATTGCATAGAATTAATTGTATAGTCTGGCAACTAGTTACCAACTGCTGAAAACACCCATCTCTGCACAGTGTGATCACAGAATAACAAATCTGCAGAGCCCACCTTAGCAGGAAGCACAGCATTTGCTGCATTCCCGGTGTAACCACCAAGTCCATCACAGAGCACACAATGAAAATATCTCCCAAGTCCACCTCAACAGCTCATTTTAACATTGTGTGAAGAAACTGGGAACACTGGCGCACCAAACCACATAAACATCCAAATTCCACAAAGTCAGACTTTTAAACCTCAACCATGAAGTTTACACTGAGCAGCAGTTTCTCCTATCCCATCCCTAACCCCTCAAAACCTCCAACCTTGTAGGAATATGGCCTTTTATTCATTAAAAAATAAGCACGGCTTTCATAAACTGTCATAACTACCATCTATGCTCAAAATTTTTTTTTCCTGATCTGAAGCAAAACTATGGAATAATGCACATAACTGATAGTTTGTGATAATGCATAGTTTGAAACAATACTGCCTGAGCCTTTGAAGTCAGAACCCAAAACCTTCTCACAAATGCAAAGTAAACAACTCAAGTATTGCTTTGTGCATCCTGCTTCTCAATCACAGAGGGTCACAGTTATGCAAGCCTGCTTATATAAATTACTGACGTCGCTTTGTGGAGACCCTATATCTGTTGTTAGCACCTGAAAGCTCAGAGAAAGTAGAGCACCCTTCCATTCATTAGTCTTTTTTACTGCTCTCTGAAAACAAGACTTCCAGCAGTTCCTCCACCCTGCAGTCTCCCAAGTTCCCTTTAGAAAACCACTTCAGCATCCGGCAGCGGGAAATTGCTCTTGATCCTCGTAAAAGGAAATGGAAACAAAAGTAGCCCACACAACAAGAAAAATCACAAAGAATTCAATTCACCAGAGCAAAGGGAATTTTACACCTCTTCAGTGCACAGCTGTCCAAAAGCAAAAACCAAACTTGATCTTTCAGGGAGCATCTGACAATACACAATTGTTCAAAAAGCCAGCCTCACTTCAGCCTAAAGAAGGATTTCTTGTTCTTGGAGGCTCTGTCAAGGTATCTTGGGGAACGTGAGGACAGAGTATTGCCCATTAGGTTACTGTTACATTGTATACTTCGCAACATTTTCCCAAGCAAAATGTTCTTCCCCTGCTTTTACTCAAGCTCACAGACTGAGAAACATAAAACAGAGGTCTCCAACTTACTGCTCACCTTAATGTTTTTATGTAGAGGAACCAACACCAATATTTTTTGCACAGTACTGCACATCTGTATGATTAAAAGAACCATAGTTTTTCTCTAAACAAGCTTTAGGTCAGATTTCCAAGAGCAGGAAGAAGAATATGCCAACTGCTGCCTATTGTCACACAGAGGCCTGCGTTTACACTTCTACCTCTTTACAAACATCCAAGTTAAGAATTTAAGATACTAACATTTCTCAGTTTATTTCCTGGTTTATTTCAATCTGCATTTTCTTATTTTAGTTCCTTTTTTTCCCAGTATTTCTGATTTCTGGCATTAGAGAGCAGAAAAAAGAAATCAAACAGAATAAAAACTCAAGTGACACTGTGTGGGAGGGAAAACAACATCTTAGAGTTAAAATACCCAGTGTATTTTTACATACAATAGCTACATCACTGAGAGGTGATACACTTCCATTACTCAGCAACTCACTCTCTACTCTGTCTTATATAAAGCAGAACAACAAGCTGAATGGGAATTTTTACTGGTGACTTTTTTTTTTATTTGTCCTTTTAAAATACACTTAACTTTAATGTTGATTCATGCTATTAAAAAAATAATGAAATTAACTGGCTTCTAGTCCACACTGTCCTGTGTCTCACACTTTCTGCTTCCAGGATAGAGGAACACTGAGATCCTGCATTATATGAGTTGATGATGAAAATAAATTCAAGTCTTGTCATGAATTTTTAATTCATTATTGCTTTATCTAATGTTATTAACCAAACCCAACCCTTGAATAAATTGAGTAACTAAGCAGTACTATTAAAGACTTGTTGGACTGTCGCATGGTGAGGGGACTTGCGAGTCATTTCAGAGTTACCAACAGACTTCTGAACACAGTCGTGTTCAAAAAATGAGATATGCTGGTTTTCATTCCAACCCACTTCATCAGCTTTACTCGTCAATTTTGCAATGCAGGCTAGGCTTCTTTTTTCAAGTTTATTAAAAAGAAATAACACTTGCAATAAATATGGTACACAATGAAACGCAAACATCATGTGTACTGTCATTTTAAAATACAAAACTAAAATATGCTAAATGACAGATTAAGTGGGGCAATTAAAGAAAAAAAGGAGTCCAGTGAGGAAAAATGGCTTTTTTTGCTGAAGTAAAAGGGCATTTTATCATTTTGTCATTCTGCCTTAGACTCCTTTATCCACCCACATGTACACTCACTCTCACTCATTTTTGTCCTTTTTAGGTTGGCAGCAGTTTGGAGCCTATCCCAGACTGCCTGGGTACTAGGCTAGAAGGGGTATGCCCTGGACAGGATGCCAGTCCATCACAGTGTAGCCCCCCACACACACACAGACACACACACACGGGCAATTAACCTGAAATACATGTCTGTGAAATGTGGGAGGAAACCCACGCAGACACAGGCAAAATATGCAGACTCCACAAAGACTGAACTGGATTTGAACCTACAGGCAGTCTAAGGCACCAAGACTACACTGCCACCCATTTCATACGTACAATTTTTCTTCCCATTTTTACAGCTGCACTCTACTTTGAGCCAATATTAGTTAAGCACCATACTGAAGATTTTTACAGGAACGTACTTGATCCAGCGACATCAGTCTTTGATCAAAATTTTAAGAGGACCAAAGTTTGATTTCTAAGACCAGTCTGCTTGGTCCTCAGGCAGAACTTTTACATCATGACAAATACCTTAACAGTCAGCCTATTTCAACTGTAACCGCCATTCTGAACCATCTGTCAACAGCCAATATGCAACTCTATTTTGACACAGACTGAGTCTTCAGTAACAGCCAATTTATAACGCATTGTACATCCGCCAGTTGCTTTTCATAATTGACAACTGCATGAACATGATAATTAAGATCTAAGAATAATAACGGCAAAAATAATCTGGGTGCATACATAAAAACTGCAACATACGGAAAAACCACAAGAAATGGATTTCAGCTCCTTTAAAAATGTTTTAAACCATGCATACATTAGGTTACTTTATTAAGGGAAATATCTTTTAATTATTTTTCTACTGCATGTGTATAATACAACACAGAATTTACCAAACGTTAACATTACAGACAAAAATATATTTGTAACAACCAATACCTGTAACAAATAGTTCAATGGAAGGTACAACAAAATCTCGAGTGCCTGAGACATATGTTTCACACAGTCCATTTCAGATCAGTCAAAAGCGCAGTGAGTGAATAGCCAGTACTGGTGGAGAATAAACAGTGCCTCAACTTCTTGACCAGCTCAAAGATGAAGAAAGAGCTTCCAAACTGGACAGTCGTGGCTAACAGGACTTGGATCCAGGGAGGCAGCGGACGAGGGTCTGTACTGTGGATCCACTCTGGTGTCATTTCAAATCTCTCTTTTTAGCTACATTTGTGCAGGCAAGGAAAAAACAGTGCAGACAGCGGGGGTGGGGGTTTGTATGTCTTCAGCCCAGACTGCCACATTTCCTGTCTCTAAGTGAAGTCACCAGCAGCCAGATAATAAGATTCATCCCAAAATCCCATTTCATGTGTAAAGGGTGTGATGATCAAAAGCTTGCGATTTGGGGACTAGCAACAGCATGCAGCGAAGAGACCTGTCCTTAAAACACAAAAGCACAGCGGGATGAAACAGCCTGAGAGAGACTATCACGCTGCGCCCATTTGCGAGCAGCCCTCACACCTAGTTAAAGAGCAAAAGCACGACTTACTCCCAGCTCTCCTTGCAAGTCGGCCTGGGCAGCAACGCACACAGTCGGCAGCACCAACCTCGCCCCGGATGGCTCCTCAGAGAGGAACGGCTGCTCCGGGGTGTCAACCCTGCCACCAACACACAGACACACTCGCAGGCACTCACATACAGACAGTTCTCCTCCCGCTCTACCTCCCACCCCCTCCCACTTGGGTCCACCTACCCGCCTGAGTCCCAGACTCCTGCTCTGACTTGAAGGCGTCCGTCTCGGAGCGCGGCACTGCCTGTTTCGCAATGACAGGGGCTGTAACCCGATCCTCCCGCGGGCGCCCAGAGAGAGCGCTTCCATCTCCGCCAGCTCCTGCATTGTTCCAGCCCATGCAGCCAGCCCTTCCTGACAGCCAAATTACCGGGCACTGAGAAACGATTACCTTCAGAAAAGCCACCCCCCCCAAAGCTCACTCGCCTCTTTCTTTTCGCCTCTCTAAACCACAGAGCCAAGACACATTCCTCCCTTTCTGACATTAAGACGTGCGAAAAGAGAACCTGCACACGATTGTACTAATGAAAGGATGAGATAGAAATGACAAAATACTGCATAGCGGCTTTAGCAATTGATATGTAAAATTAGTCATTTTAAATCTATAAAAACACACAGTATCAAATGCAGATTGGCAAAATATTATCAGCTTAAAATTCTTGCTAAATAAGTTTGAGCAGTTTTTAAGCAAAGACCACCTTTTTACATTTTAAAGCCAAAAAGAGGGTCAAGTTAAACATGGCCATTTTAGCATGGTAATAGTAAATTCTGCAAATTATATCAGACACTGAAGTCAACAATAAAACCCACTGAATCTTACTACTAAAAATGACAGTATTTTGGACTAAAGATCCTATGTCTAAACACTTCTAATTGTTTTTATTTTTAAAGCATTTCAAGAAAACAATATATTACAAGAAGCATTTAGAAAACTACAGATGCACGGTGACAATAAAACTGTTAAAAAAGACCAATTTCAAAGAAGAATTCTTTTGTAAATGCTGAAGCTACCCCTCACACAGAAAGGAGGAAACAGAAAAACTGGTTACAACTGTCAAAGTACCAGGATCCATCAAACCAAAGTGACCCACGAATACAGTAATACTCAGGTACACAGACATAACAATTAAACTCTCATTACACCCAAGTCAACAGTTTGACAATTCTCTGGTGGTCTCCACTGACTTAAATCTACCACCAGTGGCATGGTCCTTTATTTTCCGTGAATATAGTTGACTTGCCTATGACTCTTTCCTGGAAAACTACCACTCATTTTTCTATAGTATGTCACATCACACTCAGTATAACCTGCAAAATTAGACATGTCTAACCAGTAAGAAATCAAAGCATTCTGCTACTATTCACAGCAAACGTCCAAAAACACTGGCAGCAAAGTTATTAGGTAACAGTTACAACATGATGGTTTATTTCACATAAAACAAGCAGCCACTTTCAGGAAAAACTACTTACAAAATGTCACCAGAATCATGACAGGAAGAAAGATTTAAATTAGCTAAATGTACAATATGAAGGCACAGCAACAAGTCACACAACTACATTGCATGTTACTGTTACCCTTGTGAGGGCAGCGAGTTAATTTGGGGGGGGGGTGGCTTCTACAAATTTCTGTCCAGCTGACGATGCAGCAAAGATGATTCAAGACCACTTTCAGCATTTAACTCCCTATGTTAGTTCAGCACTAAACAAGGACTGTGTATAAAAGCTGCCCAAAAAAGTTCATAACTGTGAAGCCAAACACTTCCACACTACAGGACTGGTAACTTCAGGAGTACCAGTATGCTTTGCACTAATGTTAACCCCAGTTCTGCTTAAGGATCCATTCTTTTCTGTAGCAGCGCATGACACCAACGTCCATGACAAAAGTCAGAGGACGAGCTGTCTCTTTGCAGCACCAAAAACCAGGCCGGGTCTCAGTAACACCCTGAGACACACTCGAAGCAGCCCTGTTCACCTACTAGAGGCAACAGGTAAGGTGGTTCAGCACGTCACCCTGCAACCTGAAGATTCCTGGTTTTGTTCCGACTCCCACTGTTGTACCTCTGCCTAAGGTATCTGCTGAACTGACACGGTGAGAACACTCTACTGTATTAATGTGAATCAATCTAGAGTTTATCTAACATTGTAAGTCACCTTGAACAAAGGTATAGTCTAAATATAAACTGATGATAATAGCCAAGCAACCAAGATCTGCTCTTTTCACCCAGCAGTCCCATTTCTCATGGTTACAACTGAGCAGACAAGTCAGAGCAGTGTCAGTAGGATGGTACAGTTGGTGGTCCTCAGGTCTCCCCTTCTTCACTGGGACACCAAGGTGGTTCTGCTCGTTCTCCTTACCTTGTTTTCTTGCAAACTACAGTTCACGATCTGGAATAAGCTGCAAGGTTCATGGTGCCGAAGTAATGTCGTTCCCATTCCTTACTTTCCAACACATTAGCAGTTTTCAACGTTACCTAAGCTGTTTTTATGCATTTTCCAATATGTTAAATAACGTTAAAAAACAGTTCCAAAAACTATGTAGATATTTAAAGATATCTAAAACATACCAGCCGCCGCCACGTCACGGCGTTGCAAATGCAGTATACGGAGAAGTTACACCAAGTCGTTTGAGCTTTAAATTACTAACAAAACATTCTGCACTTTGCGAACCATATTGCAGAGTTCGAGGGGGTTTTAGTCGCGTTTTGTCACGATTAGACCAATTTTGCGTGGAGACGTTCTAGTCTGTCGCGCGTCTTCCGGCGCGAGGCGGCCCGCGCTCCCCGCGCTGTTTTAAATCGCCGGAGTAGCGACGTCTAAACCGGTCGCCGGGACAATGGGGACAAACGAGCGCGGACGTTGTGACTTTAGACACGCTGTAACTGAGCACACATTCATGCAACTGTTAGACTATTTATCATGTAGTTATAAACAAAATCCTTCCACAGCCAAAGTCCTTTCAGAGAACACAGCCCCGAAACGCCTTATTTACATATAACAAGGGCGGTTTCTCCTTCAAACATATTTTAAAACGGTACACACGCGCTCTTAAAGTCGAAAACCTTTATGCTTGCGGAGCTTTAAAGTCAAAATTCAACTGGAAACACATTTTTATTGTAACTTCATTCTCAACCCTTAAACGAAACATCGATCTTATGCGGAAACAAAAGTTGTGTAGTGTTGACAACCCCGCAGTCAAAACACGCTAACTAGCCCTTAACCAGTCCTTAACTCACCTGCGTGGCAGATGAAGACGGTTTGAAAGCAGTTTCCCGTGAAATACCCGCTTCTCTCAGCAGACGCGGGGCTCAGGCCCGCTGCGCTCTTCCTGCGCGCGTTCCCGGCGCCTCGGCCCGCATTGCCGTTTCTTCGCGTCCCTCCAACTTCCGCAGCTTCGCGGTCACGCTCCCCGCGCGAGTCACGCCGTGTCCCATCCGGCGGGAACGCGCGTGCGGCGCCCCGCTGCGTACCGCAAGTGTCCCCGCGCCTGTGAGTGGCTGGAAAAGCATCAGAAGCACATTTCATCTGCCAGGACCACCTGGTGGGAGGACGGTCGCAGCGCGCGCAGCACATCCCCGCCAACACTTCCCACAGCGGCAAATGTGACACATCACTACTCAAAACTTACCTCTCGTACATCGCATCACAAATCCCGGCTGACACCCCATAGCAGACATCCCATCTCGTGTACTACAATCTCAGGTCGTAGTTCGCATCCCAAACGCCACACTTGAGATCTCACATCTCATGTTGTATCTCACCTATTTCATTCCACAATTTCAGATCCCATATATCAACTCAAATGCCCGCATGTCATGTCCCAACGCTCACCTGTGACCTTGACCAGGTTACACCTCTCTTTTCCCATCCTAACTGCCCTGCAGTTGTGGGAGTGTGTGGAGTGGGGTCTGCAGATAAATATTTGTAAAAGTTTTGAAATGGGGACAATGCAGTTTGCAGTGAATATAGCAGTGAGTTACATATAGTCATATTTACCGTGTTACCTGTGCAAATAACATTTTATGCTTTCTAATAAAATTTCAAAGCGTTGTGTGTACAGCACGTGTAGTGTCTGCCAGTCTTTGTGTGTGGAGCAAAAAAAAAATCCGTCCGTCAGTGTGTATCTGGAGGAAAACTGTACGTATCCTGTGCGTGTGACGTCACCACGTGCTGTACGACGGCTCCTCCCACCTCTCTGAACCTTGTTAGAGTAAATTTAAAATTTTGAAAATAATAAGTAACCATTTTGAAGTTTAATGAACTTGACTACACAGAAACCTCACCTAGTATGAAAAGTAACTGTTTGCCAAATTTCAAGTCTGTGATTTGAAAAACAAAGCCGAGTATAAAGAACGAACAGACAACCCGACGGATAGACAGGTTGAGCTTTACAGTCAGTACTTGGAGTGGGAGAGTACTGAGCAGTACAGAGTACTGGGACTGTCATAATTTGCTCTTTACAGTACTGGGACTTTCTTTTGTGTACTGTTCAGTATTTTTTTGGAAATGTCCGTCCCACTTATTAGAAAAATAATGTATGTTGTGAACATCAGCAGTATCTTTTATTCACTGCGGAAAATTCTAAATTTAAACTTTGCTGGTGCGGACTGGCACACGTCAACATGCCAGTAAGGGAAATACCAGCACTTTTTTCCACTTTAATAAAATCCCGGGAAGTTCAGGAGACACCGAAATCCACCCTGTCCTCACGTTACCCCGGACCCCTTTCTTCTTCTCCCGATTCCCCCTCTGCTCTCCCACTTCTGAGTGCGTTTTACTGCCTACTAGTGGCAACCATTAGAAACGCAGGCCATTTTTTTTGCTCTGCAACAGAAATTTCAGAAAATATAAATCAAAATAAAAGCAGGAAATGTTTATATCTTCAGCAATTCATAACTCAGATATTACACGAGGTACGGATGCATTTGTACTTTATTTTAATTTAATGAGCAGGAGAATATTCTCTAGGGAGTCTCTGGGGTGACTCTATACGCCCTCACACATATCATTTACTATTGTGTTATGATAACAGGCCACACGAGATTTATACGATGAAACAGTTAAATACATGTTTTGTGTTTCTCCCAGGCATTTTTTCTGTATCTCTAAAACTGCTGTAAACACTGATGTGCATGTTATTTCATAGACTTCATGTTTATCATTAAAATGTACATTTTGCCCAGTATGAAGAGTAATGAAGATTATTTCCTGGTCCAGGGGAACACCTCCAAGTTCCAGTTTGCAGCACAAGTTGAACGTGATGAGTGCCACCACAGAGTCCTCAGAAGAGGCTTAAATTATAGCTGCTAATAAAAGAGGGGACTGGAGGATTTCAGTGACCCACCCACCGGGAGCCAGGTGGAGACCCCAGGTACTGGCTACATTTCAGTGACATAACAGCAGGACACTGTCCACCACAGTGTCATTCTGTTTCTATTCTACACTAAGGCTGTTTATCTTATTTCCTGTATCACTGTCCTGTATTAGTGTAGTATTTGGTTTTACCTCATGTTAACTGCCGCACAGTATTTGCTAGAATGTCCTCATGATTTCATTCCTGCAACCTTGTAAGGTTTTTTGTATTACAGCCTGAGGCTGTGAGCCACAAAAGTGAAAAACATATCTGTTACATGAAGAATAAAAATAAACATTGCAGTATAACCTGAGCACCCAAATAAATTGAAATAAAAATAAGTCAACATGGCAAATAAATGCTATTTTAGACACTTGACAGAGGCGCAAAATTGAGTGTTATACAAGAATAAACATGATATAATTGTGTTAAAAAGTAATAATATGTAAGAACACGACAAATTTGTTTGGAATATTTTTGTGTTTCATCTAGTATGTTAAATATTTCCCAGTATCTATGAACCGTTTTTACACAGAAATACCTCAGATATACAAATATATTCATATGTCCGTGCGTGTGTGTGTACACAGTATCCCATATATAACATATTTCTGATAAGAAGAGAGGCCGTTAGCAGTGGTACCCAGGCCCCCATCCTCCATTTCCCCGTCCGTCTCCATGGTAACCGGGCGGCGAGCTCTCTTCCGGAAACAGTGCGGGTGCTGGACGGCGAGCAGGTAAGCAGGTCGCCATGTCCTCAAAACGAAAAATAGTGCTGTTTACCAAGAAACGCTCACGGGCGTGGGGACGTGAAGGGTGTGCGATGCGATCCCGGTGCGAACAGCCCGCCGCCGATTCCCGCGTTTGCACGTTTTCCGACAGCTTGTCCGCAGCTATTGTTCGCGTCGCGCCGAGCGCGTGCGTCGCACATCTTTGTTCGCGCCGGTGGCTCGCGGGACACGCGGCTTTTCCGATAGACCTGAACAGAAAGCGTCAGGTGTACAACTCGGCATCGTCCACAGTCGATGGTGTTTCACATTTCGCGTGTGGGGGTGAAAAAGCAGCGGCGGATGTGTTTAATTCGCCCTTGTTCGTCTCCCCGTGAGCAACGAGTCACGTGGGGCCCTTTCGGGTAAAAGTTACCGTGTAATAACTGCTGGTTCTTCTTCCTCTTTGTCTCCATCGCTGTTTTATGCTGCTGTCAGTCATGAACGCCAATGCGAATCACCGGCGGCTGAAACAAGGCGAGTTCTCCTCATCCTTCAGTCGTAATTCTTCATCCACCACCTCTCTTTCCTCACTCATCCCTCAGGGAGTCCTCATCCATCACTCATAATTCATCACCCACCTTCAGGTCACAGTATCTTCTCGTTGCTCGCTCCACCGTTGTCATTCATCAGTTGTGACCTCTCATTTGTCACTCAGCACTCCTCATGGGGACTTCCTCGCTCATCGCTCAACATTCCTTCTTGTAACTGTCCCTGCATGGAGCCGCTGTCCTTATCATGATAACATGAGTGACAATGAGTCGGGTCTAAGGTAGGAGCCAAAAACCATCATCTGTGTGAGGCAACAATACATGACCTGCAGGAGGAGATGATGAACAATGATGAACGGAATGAATAGATAAAGTTATTGTGAACTGAAGGTTTCTGGTTCGAATCCCCCTGTTGGTGTTTTATGCACTTACCGTATCTCACGTTGACGCAGGGAGAATATCCTATCCTGCTGTCACAAACGGGTAAATCATTGCCAGGTTCGTGTGCTAACCCCGTAAGTAGCCGAGGACTAAAGTAACATTGCAGGTGATAATGGTGAACATTGTGGAAGAATTAATAAAAAACATGCACCTGTTTTTAGGTTTCCACGCCTATAAGCAGAGCGCGGCTGCTGCCAACGGGGGGCCGAGCTCTCAGATCCCGGGGCTGTCGCCGTGTGCCAACAACGCCCCCGAAGAGAGGACCCGCGGACGGCGCGTCGGCATTTTCGAAACCGATTCGGATTACGTGAAACTTGCCAAGCAGGGGGGGCAAAAAGGTCATTGCACGTTGCAGCGGCAGGGCAGTTTTAATAACTAACGCTTATTTTGTTAAAAAAAAGTTTGCATTAACTTTAACCTTTTATGTTTGCAGCGTGTTTGTGTTTCTAACGTGACTGTTCTTTATTCGTGGATAAATGTGTGGTTTTCTCTTCTGCGTGATGCAGTTTGTGTTTTTATTAATTTCAGAAAGACCCTTTTAACAACATACGGAGTGTTTTCGCGTTGAGTTCATTCTTAACCGTAATGTTGCTCTAGGTTTACTCTGGCATGAGGAGACCAGTGGAGCCCCTAAAGCCAGTTCACAGTACAGTACGCCAGGCTGGTTCTCTGCCGACTCCGAGGCTCCGCAGAAAACCAGGTGAAGGAGCCCATTGGTGAACAGCTGGCAATGAACACACTGGGACTTGTTCCACATTTTCTTTTACATTTCTTGCCTTGTAAAATCTGCTAACATTTCAGTTTTTAATACTAACTTAAATGACATCTGTCATTTTCTTTTTTTTCCTACTAAGTATTGATTTTAAATCCCTTAAATCTGGCTTAAAGAGGCTTGATTTTCTCGCATGTATGACATTGGTTTCCTCAAGTGTTTGTGAATAAATTTCTAGTTGTTCTGTTATTGAAACAGAAGTGTCTGCAATAGACATTTGCATGGCTGCTGTTTGCTGGATTTCAGTTACTTTCTGTGTGTTCTGGGCAGATGTTTAAATGGAAAATGTGCTTCTCAGCCCTATGTGGCCAGTAAGTAAGAAAATATCAGGTATAAAACTAAAAAGTTTTTAGGTGTTTGAGGTTTGAGCGAATGGTGCTGGTAGACGGAAATTATGACAATTTTCTGCTTGCAGCCAGTCAAAAAGATCAAGCCCTGATTCTATGACTTCCGGAGATTGCAAGACAAGTGCGTCTAGCCGGATAGATGCTCCTTTTGGCTGTGATAATAAATCAGCCTGGGAGCGAGAAGCTGATAGCTTTGCTTCCGGTAAAGAGAAGGTGAATGGCGCAAGTCCCCTGGTGCTGCTGTCACAGTGTGACTCCTCTTACATTGTATTATGTCACCGCCACCCTTCCTTATGATTTAACTCATCTGTGCCCACATTACATCCACGGAATGGAAATATTATCTCTGTATAAGTGCACTTTGTGAGTATTTTGCGTAGGATGCGATTTCAGGCAGTGTTTTTGTTTGTTTTTGCCATATTTTAATGTTTTGAAATACTACATCTTTTTCCATTTCGCATCACGCTGCCATTGAGATAAGTGTGTGTGTGTGTGTGTGTTTATGTTGTAATATAAGTTTAAATTAATGTTGAATTGCAGGTGTTTAAAGAAAAACGTTCGCTGCCAGAATGGCTCTGAGTTTGAATGTCATTTAGAACAGAGGTCTCACACTCCTTGCAATCCAACTGCCCCTGACTAAATTGATGTCGTAAGAAGTTATATGTAAATAACTGTAAGTGCAGTTTCAGTCAGTGAAAAAAAAACTGTAGAATGTTTTTGAGGCTTTGAGCTCAGGTTCGATCCCCTGTTGCGGGGCTTTCCGCGCCTCCTGTGACTGTGGGCGCGTGACAGGTGGTATAGTTGCCAACCACAGTCCATAGCCATGCAGGACACCCTACAGCGTGGAAAAGCGCTCAAGTGAATAAATAAATGACTTGTTAGCTTCACCGATGAACTTAATTGGTACAAAAACCTGGCAACAAACTTTGGAGTGAGTTTGAGACCCCAAATTCAAAGTGAAATTCCAGTTACATGCAATATGTTAACTAACTTTGACATTTGATTTTTGCTCCACAGGAGTCGAAAGTTAGCCAGACTGCTGATCAGATGCAGAAATTGTCTTTAGCTTCTGAAAAATATCAAGAAGCAAACAAATTCAAAAGAAAGTGAGTGCTTTGTGTTAAATGCAGTTGTGATGATCTGCCACCGGGGGGCGGTATAAGTTAATTTAGCAGGAATCCAATAGCCTATTTAATGTGGGTAATCCTTTAAAATAACGGTCTTATAAGGAAATTAAAACGTGTGCATCGCACAGATAAAATAGTGGAAATTTTAATTTTTACTTTATGTAGCTTTTTAGGTTACTGTATTTCGTCACTATAAATTGTCCAATTTATATTCGCTAAATACAGATTTGTGCCTTATGTGTGGGAAAACTGCGATAACCAACCTGTCGGCTGGTCTAAACGTGTAATGAACTGCAGTATTACAGCTAGGAGGTAAATATTTTGTAGAATGTGATGTTGCTTTTGTGGTGTAAATGTTGAAAGAATTGCATCAGATCTGTTGTCGACAACGATTCGGTGGCGTTGGGCCGTCTGCTCAAAAAAACACCGAGTCCTTAAGGTCCGAGGAATGTCCTTAAAGATTTCCTTAATAATACGTTGAGCTTCGTAAAAGACTTAACTGCCTTCACAGTAAAGAGTGTCGATCTGTCTGCGACGTCAGCCTGGTTGTTTTGCGTTCGCAGGTCTTACGACAAGAAGCAGCCGCCTGTGTCCATGTCAAAACTTCTGAGTTTTGGATACGCAGATGAAAAAAAGTCTCCCAATGATGACGACACATCCAGTAAGATTCCTTATGGAGACCCTGGGTACCTGGGGTGATGCCTTCACATGTAAAAGTGTGGCTGAATCCTCATTCCTTGTGATTTGGGGGGGCATCAGCTAATGTGTCACGGTCATATTCATGGCCTAGGCCTCCTCTTTGGATGTGCGGCTTTGTAAATAATTGATATTTTGCTAACTGCCAGTGATATAAACAAAGGAGTAAAAACAGGTCCTGCTTTTGCTCACACAGAACACAAGATGCAGTAACTCAGAAGGTTTCTTTATGTTTTAACGCCGTCTGCCGCTGTGTGCGACTGGGCGTTGGTTTGATGTCTTTCTGTGCGGCAGGTATGACTTCAGAACCTGCCAGCACCATCACGGTCGACGAGGATTTGGAGTAACCCAGTGCGGAGAAACGGAAGCGGTGACACACGGCTGCGCAACTGCGCTTATCCCACGTTCTTTTTTCCTCCACACTACTGTACGTTTTCATTTGACACGTTCATTTCCACCCGTCTAATTGGATGTTTTGTTTTTTTATTATAACACCTAGTCCAACATGAGTTCTGTATTTTTAGATATAGCATTGCAGCAACAAAAAGAAATCAGTGCAGGAATGTAAGTGTGAAAGATTTTCAAAGGCGAAGTTAACAGATGAAAATAAGGGCCTCCGTATGCAGAAGTACAGCAGTGTATCTGATCTCTGGGATTTAAACTCTCGGTTAATTTTATGTGAAGGGGAGAGTGTCCACCTACACATCTGAAACGAGAGTACCGGGTCAAACGGAAAAACAAACATATTGTTTTAAACAAAGAGGTTTTTTTGCTGCAGACTGGAACCCCGCGCTCCATCAGCAATGACCTGACCTGCCATTTCTTCATTAGCCTCTTATTAGGACATTTTCAGTGATACTTCTGTCTCAATCTTCTATTTAATAGGTCTTCCATTTTCCAAATTAGTGTGTCTGTTAAAGGTCTTGTGCTGTTATTTCATCGATGCAATTTTTTTATGGAGTTTTTGTTTTTAATTGTGAGGTCTTCCATTATTTTTACCTTCTGAAGTGAATTGTTTACATGTGTTGTTATTTAAATGAAACTGATTTGCATGTGCATGGGAATAGCTTGTTGATTCTTAAATAAATGGAAAACAAAGACTTTTCTCATTGTGGTTCTCTGAATGAAATGGCTCAAGACAACTGGCCTTGGAAGTGTAAATTTGGGGAGGATTTTTGCTGGCTTCACAGGGGCTTGTCTGGTCAGCAGAGGCCAGGTGTGGTTGTTCCAGACAAACATATATGTCTGTCTTCGCTGTGAACCACACTTCAGCTGTACATCCATCTGGAGAAAACTGATAAATTAACTGTATATTGATTCACAAAAATATTTCATTTAAATAGTGATACAGCAGAGATAAAATGGAACTGAACCTACAAGGTCACCATTGTGGACCAGGAGGAAAGGCCCTGGGATGTATACTGTATGTGCGCGCGTGCGCACACGCGCACACACACACACACACAAGTTGACTGAAAGGAGGAGGGGAGGAAAACATCCTCAACACTCCACAATCTGCCTGAGACTTCCAGACAAGTCAAGATGGATGGAGCTTCTGTGAGCAGCCAGACGATCTCAACATACCCAAAACACACATCTGCTCTTTATCTCTCCCCGGCTAGGGTGTATGTACAGGAGGCAGCACTCTGCCCTCTTCATGTGCCATTAGCTGGTTCTGGGTAGAAGAGCACAGCCTACCAGACTCCCTCCCGTGTCCTCCATCAGTGTTAGTGTCCCGCTGCAGGACGGGGACAACCTGCACCTCCTCGCACGTTGCCACGACAACCGCACAACCTCCTACTTGTAGTTCCTCGTGGCACCCAACATACAGCTTCTCTGCAAACACAGCATGTGGCAGTTAGGATTTATTTGACCCTCCGGCTATTCATTAATGATTAAAATTAGCTCTTGAAACATTAATTTTGAGACGGTTTCATGCCTTTCGTTCTTCCTGGTCATGTTCCTTGTTCTAGAAACTAATCAGAATTGAATTCATCATTCGGATCTCTGTTAAAACAAAGCAAGTTTTTCTAATGTTTCAAATTTAACTTTAATTTTGCGGTGAGAAGCAGACCGTAAGATCGGATGCTAAAGATCCCTTCAAACGTTCGGATGTGAGCGGTGGGCCGTGGACGCAGGAGTGTCCTCCCTCTGTCTCCTCTGGTCAAACCGATCCTGGTCACTGCCAGCTGTCAATCATGTGTATATGCATATAAACACCCACCAACTGCTCCCCACAGGCACAAAAATCCCATCACCACCTCTAACCACCTGTTTTGTTTTTTTTGAATGGGGCTCAATCTGGGGGTCAACAAGCACTCAATGGCTCTCAGGTGCGAGCCCTCCAGCCAACTCCAGGCCCAGATGGAAAGTGCATCAAACATCCGGCCATCCAATCCTTCTAATTCCATTTACCTTCTGACACGCTGCACTTTTGTCTGTTAAATCGCCGTGTTTTGGTGCAAACCTGTCTTTTTTTTTGGTTAAAACGTCTCAACCTCAGCAAATATTACTCGAAAATAAACGGGCGAAAAAACGCACCATCTGCTCGAGTGTAAAGTGGTTCAGAAGACTCGTTTGAGAGGCTGGTCAGCTGTTGTGTAAGGAGATGTAATAGATGAGCAGTAAGGATTAGACCCCCGAAAGAGCGGCCACTGCCACCTCCCACACTTGCGCGAGAACAAAGTCGCACTTAGAACCGGCTCCGTTTCCCGGGCACCGGCAGCGCGCGCAAATATTTTGTACATAAAATCTAGGTCACATTTTGTTGGAGGCGTGAGCTTGTGATCCGAACAAACACGCGGCGTTCGAGAAGTTCTTTTTCTAAGGCTCCAGCTAACTGGAGGGTATTAGGGTAGAAACAGAATCTGCAAATAAGGCGTAAAATTAGACGCTTTGGAAAGGGATTTTCAGCCATCCGATTGTGCCGTCAGTGAAAAGCGGGAGGATCTGCGGTAAACTGACGTGCTCCTGCTTTCCCTTCGGCCGTCATTCCCGCCGGGTCCCACCTCGCTGCACCATGGGATGCCCCGCGCGGGGCGGGGATTGGGGGTTGGGGGTTGGGGGGGGGGTGTGACGAGTATCTGCGCGACGACCGCGGGGCTGGTGTGAGGTGACGTCACACGACACGCCTCCCAAGTTTTACCCCCTTTTAACTTACCGCCCAAATAACTGTAAACACACTTCGCTGTCCTGGTACAGTATTTAGCCGTAAAGTGTTCACAGGGTCGCGAAAACAGGAGTTTTGTATTTTTTTTGTTTTCTGGTGTGACTCAACATACACCGAATGAAGGGCGAGAATAAATAAATAAATAAATAAAACAAAATAAACGTATGAGAAATTTGCTGAAAGGTGCCGGAGGAGAGTGATTCATTAATACAGTAGAATTGATGTTGCTTCGAAAAAAAAAAAAAGTGAAAAATAGCGAAACAAAGATCGCTGTACAATTGCTGACATTTCAACTTGCCAACGAAAGGCGCAGAACACGAACAGGACAAAACTCGTTCGCTTTCTGATCCCAAAGTCTAGTCACATTTATTTGCAGGTATATTTTCTGTAATAATCACGACCACGGCTACAATAAATAAGACCCCTTCAATAATTGCCAATTTTTGTTTGAACTTTGGGCAAAACTATTAATAAAACTGAAATCCCTGAAAATCCCATTTGATCCCACGAACATGTGCGACATTTTTCATCGGCCGCCAACCCCACACACAAGGTGTAAACACTGTGAACGAGTTGAACGATGAGGGTCTCGCACTCCTGTTCCGCTACTCACATTTTGTCTGCAGGTTAACGTTTTCTCCACTGCACAGACATTTTGGAAAAGGGCTCAGAAAATTCAGTTATAAATAAATAGATATTCGCATCTTCGTGTCGCCCGTGGAAAGGTTCCTCGGCGGAGCTCATAAGCGGAAGGCCGTGGACTCGGTGTCCCTTCTTGCCGGTTTCAGGGGACGGATGCTGGACAGGACTTCTTTGGCGTACAGCGTATCGTGGAGACCTGCTTCCCGCAGAGCTCTTTCAATCCGGACCCTCGGATCGGACAATATCTGCGCAGACAGACATCGGAACAAAGAACCTTCATCGACGGCTTTATTGGTTCCCTTAGAGTCCTGCACAGCACATTCAGTTGGGATGAAAGTCTTGTGGACATGAAGCTCATCACCACGTACATTTCTGCTCACGTTCACCCCACCCTTTCCTTTTCCCACTCTTGTATGTTCCAGCCTCAGTAGAACCTGCTTTCATGCCCTCCTACTCTGGAGTTGACAAAAACAACCACACTGGTGTTCTACAAACAAGCTGGGAAGCACCAAATAACATAAAGTATTCCAACCCAACCTATTCAGACTCCCTGAGAAACTGGCAAGAAGCTGTTTTTTTCTTTTTTTAAATTGCAACAAATTCTGCTGTAAAACAAAAAAAAAATTACCCGGCGGCAGAATTTTACTCCGGTGGACTGTTAGTTTGCCGTAAATCATCAGCTTGAGCTTCTTAATTTTCTCATTTCATAGACTAAATAAATAAATAAAATCTGAAGACGTGGAAGAAGGTGGCCAACAGCTGTCATCTTATCATGGAAGGACGCGGGTTCAAATCCCCACAAGCTACTTACCCTCAATTGTTCAAAAATGACCCAGCTGTATAGTAAATGAATAAATAATATTAAGGAGTTTAATACACATATGTAATATTTTATGCCACCCTGGACAAAGGCAACAGGTAAGCAAGGGGTAATAAAAAAAAAGCTCAGCCAGGGGCCCCCCAGGTTTTTGTCTCACCTGTGTGTCTGTGTATGTGTGGAGGTAATAAAGAGGTTTCTGCAAAATAAACTCCTCCCCCACATGATTCCGATTCTTTGAAGCCTCGGTGTCTCCCATCATCCTCTGTGGGTCCGTCTCAGCAAGGACCGCAACCTAAAGGAGCCACAAGAGCAGCGTCACCTCCGGGAGGGGGTAGCGACCAAGGGCCTTAAGGAAGTCCTGCCACCAGGTGGCAGCGACAGTAGGAGCGCCTATGAAAAAAGACCTGACAGATACAGAGGCCCTTCAAAGGCTCCAGTGCTGTGCCTGAGGAAGGCACAGTGAAAAGCCCCATTACTCTTACTAGGAGGGTTAATGTTGCCACGGTGACGCACCTGACTTCTGAGCGACTCCAGACGTTCCTGTCGCTCCTCCTCCTCCTGCAGTCGTCGGCGCTCCTGCACCTCCCTCTCCTCCCTGCGCTGCAGCAGGACTCCTGCCCGGAACTGCACTCTATGGGGGGAGGGGGGCGGCCACCAGACCCCTGTGAGAGCCACGCTCCTGCCTAGCGCCCCCTCCAGACAGACACACCAAAGGAGGACGGTGACCCCCAAAAGGGCCCGGCGAGCACGACAAAAACACAAGCAAAATCAACAGACCACTGTGTCGTTTTCCCCATCGACAGCTAAAATGAAATATGACGACGCGGGAATTAAATTTCTCTCCATTCACAATGCCTCAGCCTGCCTGAGATGAACATAATAAAACATAATAATAATCCATCCATCTATTTTTAATAACGCTTCTCCCGGCCAGGGTCGAGCAGGGCAATAAGCTAGGAGACTATTCCTTGGACAGGACGCCAGTTTACAGGTGGCCGCACATGCACACATTCACATACAGCTGCAGACAGTGACCGGGTAATGTGAAACACATGTCTTTGGACTGTGGGAGAAAATCAGAGCATCTGGAGGAAACTCACACAGGCACAAGAGAACATACAACCTCCACACAGACTGAGCTGGAGTTGAACCCAAACCTGCACTCAGGTGCTGAGGCAGCAGCACTGTCAGTCTAATAATAATAATAATAATAATAATAATAATAATAATACATGTATCTATAAAGCTTGATCTGGTACACAAAAGAAAGTCCCAGTACTACAAAGAGCAAATTATGACAGTCCCAGTACTCTGTACTACTCAGTACTCTCCCACTCCAAGTACTGGTTATCCCTGTAAAGCTCAATCTGTCTATCCGTCTGTCTGTTTATTTGTTCTTTATACATAGCGTTGTTTTTTAAGGCACAGACCTGAAATATGGCAAACAGCTACTTCTCATACTAGGTGAGGTTTCTGTGTAGTCAAGTTCATTAAACTCCAAAATGGTTACTTACTATATTAAAATTTTTAAATTGACTCTCCAACAACATTCAGAGAGAGAGCTCTCTTAGGCTTAGAAAAGCAGGAGGAGTGACGTCACACGCCCATCTCAGATAAAAATTCCACAAGTTTAAAACTAATAAAGTTTGGTGATACATAATTTGCTATTACTGTGTGCAGGAGCCAGTGGCTCTTATATGTGAGCAAATAAAAATGCAAAAAATGAATAAGAATTTATACCTGACACACACACAGCACTGCAAATGTTAATGACATAAGAGTAATAAAGTTTGGTGATTGATATGCAGTGTGTGTGTGTGTGTGTGTGTGTGTGTGTGTGTGTGCGTATAAAAATAAAATGTGTTATTGCTTTTTTACCTTTCCACTCCTACACCTCCTCCTTTTTGATGTAACTTAGCTAATAATAATAATAATAATAATAATGATAATAATAATTTTCTGACACTTGCTCACACGGTGTGTTTGGGACAATGTTATTTACCTTCTCAGGGTTCCACTATTGTTACTCCATCAACACGGCGGAGTCTTAATGACCATCAAACCTCCACGGAGCTGTTCTCCTAATGCGCTGGCAACGCAGCTGATTAAAGTGAAATGGATGGGGGGGCTCCTGACGACAGTCAGGCCACGTGTTCCCTAGTGATCCTCGTGAGGACACACTTCCATGTGCCACACTTGGACTTCCAACCTGAACATCTGATAATGAGAAATGTGAATATTTTCAAAAGTGTCATTACCTCTCCCTGTCCCTCCTGGCCTGTTCCGCCATGAAGGATTTGATGCGGTCCAGTCTTTCCTGATTCTGCTTCACCAGCTCCTCTCTCCTCCTCTGCTTTTCCATGTGGTGCTGTCGGATCTGGGGAGCACCGGAGTGTTAAAATGCAGCGCCACGGCTTCCCGAACAGGGCGCTACATCCTGTCGGCTCCCCTCAGCCAGCGGCGGATGGAGGACAGAGAACAAATCAGGCTGGGAAGTCGGATTTCCGGGTCTGTGCGACATCTTCCGCAAAAGGTGTGTATAATCCAGTCTGACTGTGACCGATCAGCTACTTTTTTTCCCCGGCAACCCCACAGGAGGGGGCTTAATTAAAGGCCCTGGAACAGAAGCGATTCCCACGCCATCTGTGAAGGCGTCGGGAAAGATCGACACACAGGGGTGGCTGGGACTTTGTGCTGCAACCCAGCTGCTAAAGAAATGAGCCGATACTTGAATGGAGAGAAGGCAGCGACACCGACGCTCGTCACCTGTCTCTGTGCTACCCGCCGTGTCTGCGTAACCCTCGGCTTCGCTTCGAGATCCTCAGCCATTAACACAAGGCGGCGCAGCGTCTGGCTTTTACGGCCACTAACGCCACCACGGCTCCTTCACATCTCTTCAGCCATCATCACTGAGCTATTTAGCCTCTTCTCATCCCGCAAAATGAAAAATACTCTTTGTGGACAGGCTGCTCAGAGATATTCTTAGACGTGGGTGATTCGAGGAGAGCCACTAATAATTGTGTCTGTATTTCCAGGGCCAGAGTGTGCGCAGGTTTCTGGGCTCTCAGCGAGGTGCTAAAGACGAAATGAAGAAGCTCATTTACTCACAACTAGTTCAACTGGTGCTGCTATGGAAAAAATTATTTTGACCAAGAATAGTATATTCTATGGGTCAGGAGAGAAAGGACAGGTTTTACACGGATGAGGCTGGGGGGTGGTGGTTTAGGGTGGGACGGTGCAAATGGCCACTTTACCCTCTCTTTCTGCACGGTCCTCCGCATCGTTTCCCGCTCATGCTTTCTCCTCAGCTTGTCTTCCTCCTCCTCTCGTCTGCTGACTGCCAAGGTGGCCTCCAGCTGGGCCGCCTCCTCCTGCTGGGCGCGCCACTCTCGCAGCTGCAGTCGCAGAGGGGAAAATTGAAATGGACGTCACCCATGGTGGCCTGGGTGGGCAAGAGGTTCTCTTCTGCACCCTTCCAGGTAGCACATCACACGGGTTCCTGGAACTGGGATTGAAATGCCTCTGGTTCCACAAGAATCCTAGAGTACCAAACCAAGCCCACCGCTTAAAAAATCCTGATCTTTTCCATACAATCTGAGCTCCTTCTGAATCTGCGACGAGGTGCAGTGAAGCCTCAAAAAAGGGTTTTATTACTGGCCTGCAGCGTCTCGCCAGATGTCATTCACCAAGGATGCCGGTGATGTCATTTAGCCCAAATTTCATTGCACTTTACCTCCTTCTAATGAAGCCTGGAACTTTTCGCTCGTGTTCTTGAAACAGAAGCCAGTCGAGGCCTTTTGGTCTCAAACCGTGGTGCAGAAATTCACCAGAAGCAGACATAGACCATAATTTTCTATGCGTAGTTTGACAGTAAAAAACAAATGATATAATGAACTAAATAAGGCAGACTGTGTAACAGGTAAACAATAGTAAGGTCAAAATAATAAATGAGTACAATAGATTATAATATAAACAAGTGTAGTATTAAGAAAAATTAAAATAAATAACAATATAATGAGCAAGAATGAAAAGACTGGGTGCTGGAGGCCGTCTCATGTACTGATGGTGTTGTACTGCCCCTGGCCCCGAATCGAGGACCCGGCTGGGATCTCACTTGTCACCACAGTGCCAGAGTGGATGGCTGTTGAGCACCAGGAGGATGAGAGGGAACCAGAGACTCATGTTTACAAACAGGGAGACGGTTTTTCCAGGCTCGTCGGCAGCAGGCCGAGCCTTAAGGCATCAGAGGGGCCGTCACATGCCTGGCAGCGACATCCTTGATGCCGACATCCAGTTTGAGGGGGATAACAGGGTCCTCTAGAACTGCAGACGTCTCTGACGCCTAAAAATAAAATCACGCTGCCCCCTTTTGACCGATTTCCTTTCTGTTTAATTGGCACAGTAACGGCCAAACCGGCGATCACCGATTTTTTTGTTAAGTCTGTTCTTTTTTTTAAACAGAACATCTCACTGATGTTCTCCGCCACCACAAGCTATGGTTTAACTGCGCCGAACGCAGTCTAATTAAAGCTGAGACCAGCTTCCCTCGCCGTGAAAGTTGTGCCAATTTAAAGGAAAATAAATATTCAACTTTAAAAGCAGCAAGAGAAAAGACTGTGGGGGAGAAAAAGCTAAAATGTCACCAGTTGCACCATGGCTGCTATTTTTGTCATTCCTTCAGATAAACTCATTATGCACGATGCACTAAAGCAATTATAACAAAACGCAGCTCGACCTTTTTTAATTTTATTTTTTGGGAGGGAATTATTTTGTTATGTCAATGGGAGCCTGTTGCCAGAATGAGCTTCTCTGGGTTAATGAAGCACGGCTGAAAGCTGCAACAGGTTTTGGAGACACCTTCTGCAATGCTCTTTAATAAGATTAACACTTGTGCCTGCACACAACCATCTGTGCAAATACAGTTTTACTGTAATTACAGATACATTAGAGGTGCGCACCCCCACAACCGTGTGTTGGCCTGCGGTTACACAACATAAAGATCTTTCGCATTGCCACTGTTTTGCTGACCAACCTCAGTAAAGCAGTGAACAGCTCCCTGTCAGCAAATGATTTTAGCAAATTATCGCACGGTTATAAACACCGGGTTCCACATCCACATCCACTGGATGCGAACCTTGTTTGTCATTAGAGTTCCGGATGCGGCAAGGAATCTTTTCAATCTGGGGTTTGGGTCAAAACCCATCAACCCCGCCACCAATTCCCAGCCTGATCTGTCTGCACAGGCAAATTTGTTCACAACAAATAGGGACAGTGATTTAAAAAAAAAACCCAAAATCCACTGTAACTGAAGAGATTATTTGACTAGGGTAGAAGCAGTATAGAATTTCACTATCAAAGTGTGGCGCAAACATAGAAATGTCATTCCAAACTTACATGCTGCTTACTCATTATCCATCCAACTGGGGGGAAAACATCAGACTGATGCAGCCATGTCAAAATGAGCATTCAGAAACATAATGTTCTGATCGGCAGAGCTGTCGGACTGACAAGAAGTCGGTTTAAACAGCCCAAGTTACGTAACATTGGGGAAGAAGGACAACCAGCACCAGCAGTTTCCTGAACATTCCTTAGATCTGTCCCACATGGGTGCAAAAGTAATAAAACTTCTCCCCAGGTATGTCCTCATTTATACAGCTGATACAATCCACCTGCTTGTGTGTGTGTGTGTGTGTGTGTGTGTGTGTGTGTGTGTTTGGCACTCTCAAGGATCCAGAAAGGGAGTAGAAGGGAATCGGCACATTATGTGCCTGAATGTTCAAATAATGGTCAAACTAAATCCAATTCTACTGAATAAACACCAGGTAAGAAAGATCATTGCGTGAAAAAAAAAAAAAAAAATCACCTGCATTGTTCACGATTTTCGCGTGTGGCATGTTGCATACGGCATTTCGGAAGGCCGGACGCAACACAATGCCAGCGATTATCACCAAATCTGGCAGCACCACACAAAAGACCAGCTGCCTTTTAAGGGCCAGAAGGGAAAACGTCCGGAAAGCAGTGGTTTGTAGGCGGCGTTGCTCTGAGATGTACCAACATGGATGTTCGGAGTCAGTTAAAGGTTTTAGTCATTCCTCTTTCGATCTTCATCACGTATGCAAAGGTTGGGAGATAACTTCCCGGTGTTTCTAGGAGAAGCCCCGCTCAGTTAAGTTTGAAGAAGTGAGAGTGCTGTAACTGAGATGAGCACAGCAGAGCGTAATGTCACCGCAAGGGAACATGGGATAATAGTGGGGCAGCAGGTAGTGTAGTGGTTAGAGCTGCAGCACCTACTGCACAACATGAGTAAGGAACTTATCCTGAACTAAAAGAGCAAAAATTACCTACCCATGTAAAATAAATATGGATAGACAGATAAATAAATAAATATCTCTCTACAAACCTTACACTGTAAGCTGATTTGGAGACAAATGTTGCCTGACTGAATAAATGATAACGGCATCAAAGCACAATTCTGTTGCTGCGGCAACCACCCCCCATGGATTAGAGCAGGACACAATATAAGGAAGCATATTGCCCCAGTTGTCCCTAACGCAGGAAGAAGGTTTTTCCACTTCCGCAACATCAGAAATGCCCTCAGCCGGTACATTTCGCCGCTTCTTCCCTCCAATGAAAGTTCTTTCGATTTTATGGTAGCTTTAAAAAAAAACAGCCAGAGTTCTCTCCATTCACCCAGAAATGAGAGTTTATACAGGCCTTGGGGCTCATGCATCTTGACACTGACTTCTAATTTGTCATACATTTTCAAGAGTAACTGAGTCGAATCATTCAATTAGTCATATGTTTCAGTTTTTTAGACCTATACTTTTTTCCAGCTATTAAAACACACACACACACACACACACACACACACACACACACACACACACACATATACATGCTGAACTAAAAGAGCAAAATTTACCTTTCTATGTAAATAAATACATATATCTAGGCAGCTCAGTACAAACTTTACATTGATTGAATAAATGACAACTGCTAGTTGGATGAAAGTACAATGAACATAAACTGGGACATTTTAGCTTCTGAGAATGTATATGTATATCACAGTGTGTCTATGTGAGCTATTAAGCTGCTCTTTATTACACAGTACTGTGCAAAAGTCCTAGGCACCTGTGGGAAAAATGCTATAAAGTGAGGATGGTTCCAG
>UFQX01000246.1:0-58179 GCA_900497675.1 Arapaima gigas
GGAAGCAGGTGCAGGTGATCAGGAATCAGGAGGGGCGGAGTCCGGAGCCAGGGGCGTGACAATTATTATTATTATTATTGTGATAGCTAGAATAAAGGGCCAACTGGAACACCAAGTATTTAATAAAGCGTCAACACCAGTGGTCCTACAAGTTTTGGTGTCCCCTGACAATTTATTGCACACAACACCACGTCTAAGTAAGACGATTTATTCAAATGCAGGAAACAGCACTTTGGCGAGAAGCTTTTGAGAAAATTCCAAGCTCTTTTAAAAGTATTAATACATCCGGCTCAAATGAACTGCTTTTCGCTGAGCTTTGCTATATGATCCTGTTTAAGTATCACTTTCCTTCCTTCCATCCATCCATCCATCATCGTGGGCCACTTTATCCTGGTCCAGAGCCCATCCTGGATTCACTGGCCCTGGACGGGACACCATAAACCATTACGATTTTCACCATAGCTTGACCACTAGTTGTTAAAAATCACAAACAGCCAAAGAAATTCACCCATGTTTCACCCCTATGCTGCTGCATGTTTCAAACTGTGCTCATCCTGAAATGAGCAGCTCAGGTCATTTATTTCTGTCTGAATGAACCCCCTCCATTCCTGGGTGGATCCCGACTCGCTCAGCACCCCGAGTGCCGAGGAGACGCTCTGAACCACAACAGCTCCAACCCCAATAAGCGGTTAATGGAAGAGTTTGAGAGAATAAATCCTGAACAGAGAGGACTGCACTTAAACATCTGCTTTCTTACTTATTTATTCATGAACACATTCATGAATTGGTCAAAAACATGTGCATAATAACTTCTTCTTATTGTTATTGTTGTTGTGATTATTATTACTGCGCATCTCTTCACCGCTACGACATTCTAATCCAGCTCTTGTTTCAGTGGCGCTGTTTGAGTTCGCGTGGAACATCAGGTGGGTGTTGATCTAAGGAGCTTGACTACTGTGAGCTCAGTAAGAAATATGAAAATAAGCCTTTTAATTCAGTCAGAGGGAAGAGCTGAAACATTAGCCTTGTTTTTAATTTAATGTTAAAAGCTTCATCCATAGATGTCCTTCAAGGATACCGAAATCATATATTATTTTACTGTTTGCTTGGGCAACTAGAAAGTCACTCCTAGACTATACTTGGAATACAGTCGGAACGCTGTTGCGTTAGTGCTATATGTGTGGAATTCTGTACAAATGCTCAAAAAATGGCATTTGAGTGAAGCATCTCATATTTCTGGAACCTAGAATTGTAAAAAAAAGTATGAAGTCATTACTGACTCCTTCAATGGTGCAAATGTAACTGACAGACAATGATGCGCATGTTTATTTGCTACTTTAATCACGGTTGTTATCCATACCGTGTCATTTATGTAATTCATTACGAAACCCGTGTCTTGTTGTGTTGAAAACCGGAGAAAAAACAGCAACATTCTGTATATATTTCAACGTCTCCCATCTGACAAGATGGGAAATCACTGCATAGGAGCCAATTTCCCAGGGTGTCCACCGAGTTACACGTGTGTTCGTCTTTCGGAAGCGGCACGTATAACACACACACACACACACACACACACACACACACACACACACACACACACACACACACACTTCCTCCATCTCTCTCGTGCTTCATTGTCACACCAAGGCACGTGTGTTTATTTTCTGCCTGTAAGATCTCTCTCTGGGTCTCTCAGAAGTATATTTTAAAGGTCTGCTAATTCTGGCCCACTGCACGGTGCCTATTGTGTGACTTGATTTTCCCCCCTTTAATATGAGCCCTAAAAGGCAGTTCTTCAAAACCATCCCCTTTCAATGGGGGGGGGGGCTTTTTTAAACATCTGAGCCATTTTTGATCCCCACCAGGCTTGAATTCACTTCAAAAGTCAGAGACCAATGACTTGCAACACAGCTGCTTTTTGCTCTCCGTGCTAAAGGTCTAAAGTGAAACAGACTCATTTTTTGGAGAATTGTTCATACCTGTTTTCTATAGCAGTGGGTCAGGTATCTTAATATCTACTTTAGTCTCTGACAAAGCCAGACAAATGTTCAGTTCCTCGGGAAAACTGTATTAAATTCTGCCGTACGCTCAACACAGCCCCGGGTTATGAAACCGCTGCGCTGTCGGAGCGGCAGAAAGCAGGGGTAAGACAATGCGCGGCAGATGCCGAAGTGGAGATGAAGTGCACTGACACGTACATACATGTCGCAGGGAACCGGCATCACGTGTAGGGCGTGTCCAGGCCTTGCACGGCCTAGCGCCCCACGTTTCTGCACCGCCGTGACTGTACCTTACTACGAGTGCTTACTGACGGAGAGTCACTGGGGGAATGAAACAAAAAAAACAAAGGACCTTGCAACGCAATTTTTCTGAACAGTTTTTAGGGTTTCAGCACAATAAATAAATAAACAAACAAACAAACACGCAAAGCAAACAAACAATCAAACTGTGATGTACAATTTAGTTTCCCCTGTCAGGTCACAGTACATTTAATGCAGCAGGGCAGTGTGGCAAGATGTGTTTGTTCATTTAAGCACACCATTTTTTACATTTTTTTTTAAAATTTTATTTTGGAGAAGCACAGGAGCTCTCGAGATGTGCTGCGCTTTCAAAGGACAAGGCCCCAGCGCAGGGCTCGGCAAAACCCCGGTTCCCCGGAGCCACGTGGCTCTCCTACAACGTGTCACCTTATTAATTTCTCTGACCCCCCCCCCCCCCCCCCCCCCCCCCCCCCCCCCCCCCCCCCCCCCCCCCCCCCCCCCCCCCCCCCCCCCCCCCNCCCCCCCCCCCCCCCACACACACACACACTTTGTCAGAAAGATCAAAGGTATTCAGAAAGGTTTCGGACACACCTATGAGAGACAGAACCTATAGGCGACGCTATTATCATAATTTAAGCCCTTTAATCTTTTGCTAACAATGTGCATCAAAGCGGTTTCTCAAACGCTGCCCCTTGATGAAGTCCCCCCCCTTTCACAATAAGCCTGTTGTTTAAATATTTATTTATCCATTTTCGAGAAATAACAAGGGACACGTCACTTGTGAATGTTTAATGATCAGCCACAACTGTGTATATAAATCACGGCGAGTTTGTATCCTCATTGGGTCCACGTTGGCCGATAACTTGGTAAAACGGGTAGTGGTCATGAAAACACGCGTTGCCACACCCCGTACGATCAAAAACGGAGGAGAACCCGCGACCCCCCCCCGCCCCACAGTGATTCATAGAGGTGCCATTTCACCCCCCCCCCCAAGTGCTCGCTTTCTGCACTAAAATGGGAAGGAATTTCTATTTATTAAGGCATTTTTCAGATTAATGAGCAGTTGTTTGAAAGGTATCGCACACACTAAACAGCCAGATCCAGCATCGGAAAGCATTCTCAGCACGTTTTCTCTTTTTTTTTATTACATTTTAATTTTAGGCTATGGTGACATCGCTAAATGTAGATAAATTCACCACTGTAATGGAATCAATTCTATGTTTTCATGCGTGGTCTACAGCGATTAATCAAATCCAACCATATATACACACGATAAATCAATGGTCATCAGGGTCCGTTTTCTTCATCTTTTTCGGCAACACACGTCCAAGAACCTGAGACTGTCAACGTATACTGTCCGAGAAACCTTATCGTTTATTTACTTCTTTGGTGGACACCGTGCGACGTCTCTGCTGTAGGACACTTATTCTACTATATCAGTATCAAGTAGCGTCAACAAGCATAAGCAGGGATTCAAAGTCAAATTATTGTCTGTTTGCTGGATGAAAAGTGAACTGTTTACGCACAGTGCTGCACTCGAACGGCAGCGGGATTTGAATATCACCAGTTTCAGACTGGAAAACTGGAGGATCTTATCCATCCACATTCGGAGAAACTTTACAACAATTGGCAAAGCTACCCCCACGAAAGCCCAGTTTTTAGTCTCCTTTTTACTGCTTAATTCTACAAAAGAAAAGTTAAACGCACTCTCGTGCCGCGTGGCGTCTCCGATTCTAAGAAAAGTGCTTTTAAAGTAAAAAATTTTCGTGTCCGTTTTAATCCTGCTTAAGCTGTAAGCGTCCAGCTGTGCCCAAAAAACCCACCGACGAAGCAGATGCGCTCAAATAAATAAATAAACAAATGCATAAATGTACTGACAAACAAATTAGCTGAAAGACAAAAAAAAGGAAAAAAGAAGAATAAATAAATAAAAAATCCGAACAGGTCTCGCCGTTTCCCCAAAAGAGATGAAAATGAGGTCCACAGCTCACTACGCATCACCGCCTCGTTCTCAAAGAACTAATTATATTGACACACCGGCGGAGTTTATGGCTGCGTGGCGTTTTATTTATTTATTTACTTATTCAGTTGCTTAGTTATTCATTATAATTTCCTCCTTGTGCCGACGTTTCCTGAAGGGTATTTGAAGCTTTCGCATCGACTCTGGAACCAGATGGAAAGACGGAGGCGGCGCAGCACAGCTGCTCCTACTTTAAGGTCGAGGCCCGGCGCCCACAAGGATCGGGGATCTCAGCCGAGGCAGGAGGCCGGACACTCGAGGCAACATTCTGCCGCAAGCCGATTCTTGACCTGTACCGGTGACCCTCGTCGCGCGGCCAGGACCCACGGCCCCCCGTTCCACCCTGCGGCGCTTTGGCCCATAAAAATAATTAAATAAGTACGCCCCCCGAAAATTAAAACGAATAATTGCATCACGTGAGAAACGGGTTTTACGTCTACCGCGGCACTTCGGGGGGAATTATGCTCCGGTGGTGTGATAATTTGGAAATTAAACCCTTCACGTTGCTTTAAATGAGGAAGAAAATGGAGGCGGACAGCAGCGCTGCCGGTCGCTCTCACACGAGCGCCTGCGGTGCTTCTCCCGGGCGGGTGGGCTACGTCTCGCAATACGAGTCGAGGTCTGCAACGTTCGCTTTTCCTCGCTAGTTTTACTCCGAGTTGTAAAATCAAAATAGCAATAAAACCAAAGCAATTAAGTTATCACTTCACCAGATTCGTCACAGCACACAACCAAAGGGAACATTAACGCAATCGGAACGCTGTCGTGTGTCAAACACAAACGCATTTAAGGGCTGTTTGGTCCAGCATCTGCTGTCCCATTTGAATTTATTTGTTTGTCGGTTTTGGGCATATTTTAAATTCCACGCAAATATTTGATCTCCCTCAATATCCCCAGGAAGAGAAACGGTAAACAAAAACAGATATAATGATACAGCAGAGGAACGCAGCTGACATTCCGGTCCCGTGAGACGAAACAAATTGGGATCATTTAGAGAAACTAATGGGCACTGTCAGATAACAGGTTACCGGTACAGTCGATAGCTTCCCGGGCCGGGAATTCTGACAGGCCGCACTTTGGAGATCCGCGCCATTCCAGATTCCATAATGAGGCCCTTCTGAGAACCAAGGGAGCGAATTTGCCAGCACAGCTGACAGGACAGGCAAACGTGATTTCCATTCATTATGAAAGTCTGCCGAGAGTCTCGCATTAAATGGGTCTCACGGTACAAACTCGCAAGGCCAATGTAAGCAAACAACAAAGACAACAGCGGTGATCTAAAACCTGGAGTAAATGAAGGCCACGTGTTGAACTGTCACATTAACAGCGTTTTTCGCAAGCGATCCAGCGCGAAATCCATCAAATTAACGCTACGAGCTCTAACTTTACGAATGAATACACTTATATACGATCAATCTGTGAAAACCGAGCACCGCGGCGCAGGACAGGGATTCCACAACATGGCCACCGGGTTCAAGCTGAAAGGCCCGGGTTTGGAACGACCCGGAATGACCGCTTGGGCGACCGACCCATCCATGCTGCTGGTGTTAAGCTCCTTCGACTGATCTTGCGGTTTACAGCGTATCGGAATCAGAATAGAGTTTATTCACCGCACGCTCATGCACGCATTGGGGATGTGTGTCTGCGCTTGGTCACGTAGCGCGTAAAACATCACAGTTCCTATATGGTACATGTTTCCCCCACATCACAATTTAGCTGGATATTTGAAATGATTATAAATAAGCTCAGCTGAGGTGTAACGTAGATTACGTGTGACGCAAATACGAATGTACAAGTGCGCAGGTAGGAACACGCTACAGCTGTGGCTTTACAATAACGTACGTGTCTAGTTCACGACCCAAAAAGGTTGACAGTTCAGCAAATCTCAGGTTGGTTGGGGGGGGGTAACAGTACCAACAGGTAATACAGGGAAGGGCAGAATTCTATCTTTCTTTGACAAGGGTCACTGCCTGAGCAAAGAAAGTGTCCGAGAAGTTTTAACAAAAGCAAAAAAGAAAAATACAGAAGACAGCAGACCAAACCGCAGCAGCCGCCATCTTGGGCGACACCAGAAAATGCATTAATGATATATTTAGGAGGAGCTTTACGTAAAATATGCATCTGTGTGCATCTCAGTGAGTCCCTACGCTCACACTTCTAATGTTTTTTATTTTTTATCAATGTACTGTGCATTATAAAATGTGTGTGATGGACAAGTGCAAAGTTTTACTTTAGAAATACAGGCAGCTGTGACCGATGCATGAAGGTCTGGCATGAAAGTGCTGGGTTTGAAAAAAATTAGTTGACTTTGGACAGAACAGCCCTTACTGAACCATGGAACAAAAGAGGTCATGAAGATGACTTTGAATCACAGTCTAAGAACTGCACTGCAATCCAAAATAACGAAAAACCTGCTTACACCTACGTGACCTAGATCTTCGTAAATCCAAAACGCAGGGACATAAACACGCGAACACACGTGACGATAGAGGAAACGCATGGGGACGCAAGCTCTGGCCCGCACTGAGTCGGCGGCAGGTGACCTCTAACCCAGCTTTCTCCAGCTGGGTTTTGTGCTTCTCCTCATACAAGCCAACAACACATTTCTTATTGATTTTGGTAGCCCTGAACCAGAGCCATGAGATCCCACCAGCCAGATATCTTAATGCCTTTCCACAAAATTCCCCTCTCCGGTCACAATAAGGACAGCGGTTGCGGTGTGTTAAGTGCCGTCCGGCCGGCATTTGTGACCATATAAACAGAGTTCTTCCAGAATGTTCCGTTCTCCACTTGCACCCTCACTGCTGAAAGGGGTGTGTCCACTGCCGTCTGGTTGCCGGCCGCCAGCTTATTTTTTCCCGCGTTAAGGAGAATCCGATCTTCGCGTGACATGTCCAAAGTCTGAAACCCTCAGTCTCGTCCTCTTGCTTCTGGTGGGAATTCCGCCCTGGTTGTTTATCGGTTTTCCTCATTTTCCCCGTTTTCCTGGGATCCTTCGTGTCTCCTCTAGCACCGCAGTTGGGCGGCGTTAACCTACACGTTCACTCCTGCTAACATATGTGCCCGAATACAGGCTGTGTGGTGTATTCATGTGGCAGCATCAAACGCTGGGGGTCGCAGACGCTGACCTTTGTTATACTCGTATAATGACAACGAAGATGAATTGAATATAACCGTACAGAAAAAAGTGCCGTTTTTTTCCTTCCACTATTCAATAAAACTTTTATTTATGAATTAAACCTCCTCAGTGTTTGCTGCAGATTGGAATCTACAAAAATCTCACATGTAGTTAAGAGCTACAAATGAATTGAAGAACTTGCTAAACTGTGGCACGTGAATTGTTACAATGGCGAAATTTGCCAAAAGTAACACACTCTTTATTCTCACTTTTATTATCTCAATTCAATGTGGTCTGTATGAGTGGAAATGGTCCCCGGTGGAGGGCAGGGGGTCACCCTTTCACGCGCTGCGTGTCTGATTGTTCTACAACAACAAGCAGAGGAGCAAATACGGACACATCTGTGTGCAAAGCCACAATAGCGGCACAAAGGACGTAACGGACAAACGGCGGTACGGTTTTAAGAAAGAGCGACTAAAATCTGAGCAAGGAAGCAGATGGACATCGTAGCGGAGAGAGACGTATTTCGTCTTATCGCCTCGCAACTGAACAATAAGCGCTTTGACAATCCTTTCTTCTTCAGTCAGAAGCATTAGATGCGATTTTAGAGGAAATCTGGTATGAGTCAGTTTCAGTGCTTCTTTTTATATGCGGGTATAAATTAGCCACCAAGAAAAAAAAAATAAACAAAACATGATTTAGAGTAAATTTTATAAGACTGCTGCTCCGTTAGGCGTTTAATACGACACAGTATGAACGGCGTTTAAGAAAGAGTGTTTGAAATTTAATGTTAAAAAAGTTATATACGGCATATTTATGGTATTCCGGTTTGAAGGAGAAGTACCACGTCTTAGTCTTATTTTCAAAAGAGCGGTAAAAGAAAACGGCTGATGGGTGTGTGGGTTGCTAAAAAAGAGCGGCTGAATATATAATAGCGAACAGCATTTTTGCATATGATAATTTCAGGCGCTGTCAAACGTGGGAAGTAGCAAGGACTTTTGGCGGAGTCAAGGACAGCTGTAATTTTCTGCATGAGTCATGTAAAACACAAAGGAAAAAAAATACCATACCTGGTACACCTTTCGGTTGCATATCCGAGGCAATGAAACCTTTTGTAGGAGCAATTAAAAAAAGGAAAACTAACTGCAAACAAATAGATGGTGACAATGAAACGGGGGCCGAGATGTTGACAGATGCCTTACTTCTGCAAACTGTTAAAAAATGTGCAACTGCTTTCGCTTGGTGCACATCAAGTGTTTTCCCACAAACTCTCTTAGAAGAAGCTACGTGCGGTTTTTCCAGCACAACCTTTCAGCAATACGTTTCATTTCATACAGGATCTGATGTCAAAGCCACGAGGGCTTTGACATCAGACCATTCAGGAGCTATTTTTTCCCCCATTCGCCTTGTCAGGTCGGCAGCAGGGTGGCCAGATGACGCTCCTGGACCGCAGGTTTCAAACCGGGCTGTGGATTATCAACGGGATTGAGGTCAGGACTTCAACTGGGCCACTTTCGAGGGGTCCGAATACTTCTGCAAGGCATCGTAACTTCCGGAAAATATCGACAGCTGATAAGATGAAAAGTTTCTAAAATTCTCCTTCGGACTTCTTTACACTTTTCACTCGGGGTTATTTAGAGCGCAAATAATAGGTCTGTGGTCGGTGGGATGAAAGATTAGCAATTTTAATGCCTTTTATATCCTGTATACATACTAATATGTTTATGCGACTCCAGCAGGTTTGTCTTTATTTCATCTCGACTTGTCCTTCCTATATTTTTGTACACGGCACTCACGGCAGACACATAAAGTAAAAGGAAAGGGAATCGCTTTCATCTGCCTGGGAAACGCGGTAAAACGTGCCATGGTACAGCAGAGTAAATCCCTGCTGCAGATAGGGAAATCTGAATTTAAAAAAAACATCAAAAGTTAGAAAAAAATAAAATAAAAACAGCAACGCGCACTCTCAGAGCCGCTGTCAGCGGGTGACGACTCAGGCAACGTACGGCATCGGCTGGTGGCCGAGGACAACCATTTTAAATCGTTTCAAAGGCGAATAAAGCAAACTCGCGCGGGACACCAAACGGCTGCCGTTAATCGCACACCCAAACATTTACTTTAACTGGCAAACAATTTTTTGAGAACTCAAACCAACATACGAGCTGTCAATGGTGCCGATATTCATATGGCTTTATGTGTTTTATGTGGGAGGCGGTTCAGTACGTTTTTGCTGTAATATATTCTCAGCGTGAAGCAACATGCAGTTCAATTACTTTGTTTTACTCGTTTTAGATTTTCAGATTTCGCTGTGGGCTAAATGCTTTTATCTCAGAATTTGTATGTAGAGACTTAGAAAAAAAATACATTTATATGAGGGTTTGGGCAAAAGGATGAAATTATAATTCAAGTGAAACCTATAATATATGCCATACATAAATATGTGCTTCTAAGTAAGTTCAAAGCGACTGACTCTCATTACTAGTTTGCTGCTTATACTCTACTGTGTAAAAAAGAAGGGCCGTTGCAAATATCTGCAAAGCTCTACTCTTCTGAGATATATTTCAAACTGCTTTTATGTTTTATGATGCCAGACGATTAAATACGAACCGAAGGCCATTCTCAACGAGAACCATCATGGTCGGTGTCATCCCGACTTCACCACAAGCAGCAGGCTGGTGTTTGTGGAGGTGTCACTTGCAATGCTGGTATTATGATGCCAGGCTACTGTCAACGTGGATGTGAACGTGTCCGACAGCCTCAGTCCCAGCTTGGAATTTACACTGACAATGAGGGCAGGTTGGGGAGGGTCTCTGTCTCACACACACACACACACACACACACACACACACACACACACTTCATTTTGTAAGGGCCTGCTGGTGATTTAACGTTACGTATGACAGGTCGAAATATCCACTGAGCCACGGCTTCTTCTCTAAGTGGAGTTTCCTTTCATAACAGATAAAGCCACACATAAATATACTGGTGCCATGGATATTTTATAGAAGCCCCCCCGTTCAGTCACTTAGCTTTATGCTGTCTTATGCTGCACTTGAGTTTGAGAGGAATTACAGGAATTTCCCGTCAGTTTATTAGTCACGCGTCTTCTAAAACAGGCTTCCTTTAATGACAGCCTCTGGGGCCCGAGAACAAAACAGCGACAAAGCCCGCGGTCTGCGGTACGATCTAATTAATATTTCAACCGGGCCTATTTAGCATGGCAGCCGCGGCCGAAGCCGGCCCGCCGTGACGAGCCGGTCCGTGTGACACGGCCAGTCGCGCCCCGCCCGGCGAGGACTCCCTGTTAACAAAACCCGGGCGCCGAGCTTAACAGACCCCCCGCCATTTAATTCGCCTCGTCGAAATTCTTTGCGGCGATTCAGGCCACGTTTAACAGCGCCCTCAGATGGCCAGAGCCACGGGAACTCGTAATTCTCAGCTCCCACCCGTGTTTGGGCCCGACAGGATCTATGAGCCTCTCCAGCCCTATAATGCATAAGTAGAGAGTTTACCGGAATGTGCAAATTGCGACAGTACATCAATCTCCCCGCAACGCCGGCAACGTACGGCTGTAAAGAAAAAATGCTCTTCAGAACCGAAGCTGATCTAATTTTTCCGCCACAGGCGCCTTGCTGCCATTACAGTCATTAAGATGCTCAGAAACTGAAGATAATTAGTCTATTTTTAAATCTCTATGAAAGTAATAAAAATTCGGGGCTTTTTTAGCTACATAAAGAGCCGAATTAAGCATGTAAACCCCTGCCTCATTCCTTTGGCTTCTTTAGCTTTATTTACGTTGGTTAATTATAAATTTTCAGCATCTGCTGTCAGAGATGATATGAAACCGCGTTGTATGGGAACCGGTCCGCCTAACTTATTTAGACACACTTTTTCCTCCATTTCCTCCGGAACAGCTCGTGCAAAGTGGCCCACCCGTAAGACGAGGCAAAATCTTCTGCACTCCATTCCTACCAGAATATTCATACATTACTGGTTTCCACTTATCCGCCGCAGGGTCCCAGTGGTTTAGAGTATTGCCCGGACTGAACAAACACACACACCGGACGGGACTCCGGTCCGTTTACACACGCGCTCAGTCACGCAGGACGATGTAGAGTCCCCGATGTGCCCGGGACACGTATTTGCATATTTTGAAAGCATTAGGAGGAAACCCACGTGAACAAGGGAGGAAAACATTCAAAGTTCAACCAGGCGAAAGGGTATAGAAACCCAGTTGAGAGGTTCCGGCATCGGCCGCTGCGTCACCACACCACCCTACTGAGCTCACCCTCGCTTCGATGTCAACATCTGGCCACGCCAGAGATTCTTAAGAACTCTGTACAACTATTATATGTATTTGTATATAAACAGATTGGAGGACTGAAGAGGAAGATGGAACCTCGAGGATGACATCCATACGTGTGGTCAGCGAGGGACAAGATGGACTCTGTAAGCTCTAAATGGCAGCCAGATTTAATACTTCAGACCCCGCTGCTGAAAACTGGGGGCTCCGTCTGCAGTGCACATGCAAACGGGGGCAACTGCAGGAAAGATGTGGCTCTGGTTCTCCACCCCGGGCTATGTGCTTTTCCCCACTTTTTATGTTTGGGAGTCGTGACTGGAAATGGCAGAACTCTGAGATTTATTCTGAATTTCAGAGGTAAAGCAAATAAACACGAGCAGGAGCGGTTCTTAATCTGTATGCTCCTTCACCGCTCTTTGCCTCAGAATATCAATATGTGCCCTTAGCTATTCTTTTTAAATCACATCTGACATGACATCATAATGGCGTTTACAGAAATGGCTGCGTTACGCCGCGTTTCATCCGCCTGTCACACATTTATTTTTGTACTGTTTATAACTACTGGTTTTACAAGGATAAATCTATGGTTACTCATGCTTGTACAACTGATATCCACCTTAAATTCATTTTAAAAATTGCTGCAGAATTTAAAAAAGGAATTATTTGGAATTATTTCTTTTGTTTATATGTTTAGCTCGTATATTCAAACCGTCAGTTATGGGGGCAGGAGGTGAAGTAGAGGTTAAGGCTGCTCCCTGGCAAGCAGAAGGTCCCAGGTTTGAATTCACTTCCTTCTACAGTAGCCTTCAAGGTCCTTACCCTGAACTGATGCAGTAAAAACAACCTGCTGTAAAAACGGACAAATAAGTTAGTGAGTTACTGTACCGACTGGCTGCAGTACGTGGCCCCGGACGGAGGACGTTTATAATGCTGAGTCGTTCACACGTCACGTCTTTAAACTCGTGTGCGACAAACGTATAGAACGTCGGCTCTAAAGCCGACACAGCGTCATTTGCCGCTATCAACCAGCAACGAACAAACACACGGGCGAAACTTTATTAATCCCGGGGGGGAATCATAAATCCACACATTACACATGTACACAGAGAAAAGAGAGCAGTGGGTGAACGAAGCAGAAGAATGAATCAGTTACTCAATTATTACTTAGTATTTGCAAGGTAAACCCCGTTCCCACCCGCTCCAAATAGCACTTTCCAGAAAACATTCACTCCCTCACTGCCTGTTAGTGTTGTGGAGTGGGGGGGACTGTGTGTGTGTGTGGGGGGTCCACCTCGGACAGGGCGCCAGCGCATTTCAGGGTGACACGCATGCATGAGTTCACGCGCTGTGCAATACACAGTCAGCAACGTGTCTTTAGACTGTGGGAGGAAACCAGAGCACCAGTGGGAAAGCCATACAAAATCAATACAGAGATTTGGACCTTTGGCCAAACAAGCAGTACTGTGAGGTATCAGCGCCACCTGCTGCCCCACCATGTCCCCCGTCGGGAAAACTTACACCTATACGTCTCTCTTCCATTGATTTTATACAAAGTTGGCACCGTCTTCTCCTTTCAGTTCCAGCCAAACTGCTCTCTGTTCTCACTCCCATTTTAAGGGAACATTCTTCTCACAAAGTTAACGCGGTCTAACAATCCACACGCCTGGTCATCTCACTTCCTTCGAACCTCCAGTGACTGGGAGTCAAAGCAGAAAGCGTGAAACCCTTCTGTTGGATCAGAACTCGTGTTGGTCGACAGCTACCGCAATGCTCAGCGCCAAAAACGATCCTGTCGTGTTTCTGTCGCCGAATCGATGCGGACAGTTTCCGTAATCACGCTAGAATGGCCGCCTTTTCTGACATCTGCGCGACGACGGCGGACGACTATAAGCGTCGCGCACTTGTTGAAAAGGTCGAAAATCAATGTTTTCACATCTGAAATCATCTGTGGGCTGAGAGAAATTCTTAAAGGAAAAAATAAATATCTGGCAATGCTGTCCATGACAAAGCTAAACATTTCCGGAGCATTTCTGAGGGTGAAGAAAAACAATTTCCTTTGACTGGAACACAAAGGGGAGTCATCGCTTCACAATAGCGACTAATACAAAGTGCTCTGACCTCTAGACCCATCTCCTCATTTGCGGAGATAATAATGCCCATAAGGAGGATCAAGGAAAGCTACTGGTGCGCTCACCTTGGGGTCTCCTCTGTCTCCTATAGAACGGGTGCCAAGCCAAAGTGTCTGAGAAGCTTTCTAGAAGATCTCATTAATTTTAAGTGCCTCTGCCTTTTGTTCCAGGCTTGACCTCTGTCATTAAGCCCTGGATGGAATGGCCATTGTCTTAAGCGAGGAGTCGCTCGCTGTTCTTGTACTTCGGAGTGCATTTGCCAGACTGTTTCAATTAAAGGCGATAAAGCTGAAGAAGAGCTTGTCGCTTTGCGACGATAACGCGGTTGATTAGTCCGATCCATCTCAGATGTTTGTATGCTGAATTACACGTGCACGGTTCTTAGTCCCCACTTTCAGGGTTTCAAATCTTCCGCTGAAATGAAAGTTTCCATTGTTAAAAAGCTCTGCAAAGCACTGAATTCATTACTTTAATTGTCTTAAAAGTTTAATTGTGGCTGACTTGGACAAAACTTTTAAGTAAGAGATTGAGATTTAGAAAAGGTTTTCTAACATTGTTTGTGGGCATAAACTGCAAAACACAAACAACTGATGTTAGGTGTTAGGTCAGTTAACTATTGCTACTAATTGCCATTGTGTTCATTGTTACACAGCTCCAGCTTTGCCTTCTTAGTTAAGCATCTGCACTGTGCGGAGATGATCCCTTTCAACAGCTGGTATTAATGAAGCTTTGGCCGGGACAGGGATGGGAATTCTGCCATAAACCGTTCTTGGCGAGAACAGGAGTGACTTGTCGTAACATCCTAACTGCTAAATGAGAAACTAACTTATCATCCAACAAAATCCACGAACACCAATGCTAGTTGCTGCTAGGGGAGGATAGCAGCTCATGGGTAGGTGTTCCATACACGTGCAGATAAAATTATGCACGCACGTACAATTTCTTATTATTACCAGTAATTTCTCGGTATTCAAATCTAATTCTTCCCTGAAAACGCGTCGGATACCGGACTTTTTGGATACCGATTGCCTAATTCCTACTCTTTTAAATGGGAAAACAAATAAATAATGCACTCCCAGCCCATCGGAAAACACCTGTACAACCATCAACCCACGACTTCAGCACGATAATCGCTGTAAACACCAGTTACCTCATTAGAAAACACTTCATGTTGTCGTGAATGTGTGTGTTTGTACCGCGGGGCAGTGTGTGCAGTACGGCACATCTCACACGTCAGTCGCTGCGTCACACACGGGGGACGAGAGGCGCGTGGTGGGGTTTGCAGCCCGGCTTTAGCATTATGAGATGTCGAATGAAGGGAATAAAGAAGTGCGCCACGGTAACCCACTGCGTTGCCTCTTTGTTTCGCGCAACAATCCACATTTAAATAAATTGGCTTATTTTTAAAACAAATGAAATGTGCATTAAATGCGGTAATGCGGCACAAATGTGTTCAGGCAAAGCAAAACAGGCGGAAACAGTCAATAACACCCGTGCACGTCGGCCTTCAGTTAAATTTGTAACACTGCACAATAGAGTTTACGGGAATACATACAGTATCGTTTTATTATACTACACTGAAAGTTACTTTATGGTATTTATTTGTATTTATTTATTTAGATTTTTATTTCCATTTAAAATTTTTCTATCATAGATAAGTTGTGGGTAAAAAAATCGTTACAGCAAAAGTTTACATTCGGGTACTGATATATAGATGTTAATTCTCAAAAGCCGTTATAACGACAATTTGGATAGAGATAGTTCGGATTGCACGGAATCACCACATATACCTTTCTCACCCCCCCGTTTTCCCCTGTGGGTGGTAACTTTCCTCAGCCATCGGCCTCCTCCTGGGGTTTTGAGGGTACAGACTGTATTTTTGTGGTTCGTAGGACTGCGCTCTTCTGGACTGAAGACCGATGTTGTCACATCTGGGATCTAATGAAGGCCCTCTTCTAGCTTAGGGGTCACAGTCCCAAGTGCTCCTATCACCAGTGAGACCACCTTGAGACTACCTAGCTGAATATACAGTATATATTGTTGAGGTGACAGTTTAACCTAAGTCAGAGTGAAATAAGCTTCATGTTCCAGGGTACAGCTGTAGTGGGCAGTAGGACTCAAACTAGCAAAGTTTCAGGACACAAATCCACAAGTGGCGAGGCACAGTGGCCTTGAAGGGTTTAGGGAAAAAAAAAAATTAAAAAGTGTGCGTTGAATACGTGAACTGATTACAACTCAGACTTGGCCGTTCACGTGTTCTAAATTATTCATCACGTAGCCTATACGACATTAAATTAAAATGTCTAAAATGTGGGTCTCCAACTCTTTCAGCCACTCCACCTCTTGAGGACGGATAGTTCCGCGTAAGCAAATGTTCTCCAAGCAGCAAATTCAAATCGTCTTTGAGGAAGTAGATTGGTCTACCGAGAAATGACTTGCCGTCTCTAACAAGGTCCTGGAGAACAACGAAAGCTACAGTCCACAGTGTAGTGCTAGGCCTCTCAACACCTCCAGTTAGCAGTCAAGGAGTAGTGGCAGTACAACATGCGAAAGCAGCAGTGCTTTTTCCAGTGTTGTAACTCTCCCCTATGGCCACACTAACTGAAGGTTTTAATCCTGCCAAACGTCAGCATTCGATCTTAACAGCGTTTTTGCGCTCGCGTCACTTCGAGTCAGCAATCTGCAAACAAATGTTTATCCAACAAACATTTGCCTGGAGGCAGTCAGAGCATATATTACTATTAATCTGTGCTGACTGACCAGATTATATCAGTTTGATTCAGCAAACTCCTCGACGAGGCATTTAGCATTTCCATCATAGTTCTATTTATGCAAACAGCATCTGACAAACAATACACTACTTATATTAAATGCAATTAAATTATTTTAATGTTTCTATGTCAAATCTCTATTAAAGTCAGACGATGCAATTAAATGCAAATAAGTGAGCAGCGCAACAAATAAACATTAGCCAGTGGTCATTTTGTTCGCATCGGAACAATGCCGATGAGGCCAGACTCAAATGTGGAGGTATAAAGAATCTGAATTAATGATCGGATCTTAATGGGGAATACAGGACACCCGGAGATGTTGTATAAGGCCTCACGTGGTGGATGCCTCAAGCTGCTCTTATACCAGTTTAAATGAAGTGGATACAACAGGAAAAAAAAAATTCCCCTTCCAGTCTGAATTATGACCCAATTCTAAGTACAGTGGAAAGAAGTCAGACCTCAAATGGAAACCGAATCCCCGCAAGCTGGGAACGAGATGGAGGTGCTGCTGCTGCGGCTGGCAGTTGCTCCGGACGCCACGAACGATGGCGCCTACGTCCGCGCCACAGCCGGAAACATAAAACGTGACGCTCGTTGATAAACTCGCACCTTTCCATGCGGGCAAAACGCCGGTGTGGCGGTGGGAACGATCGATAAAATCTCGGTCAGCAAAAACGAAAACGTTAATTACTGTTTTCTTAATGCTGGTTGATGGGGGTCTCTGCACAGCAACCGTAGTCAAAGACCAGCGTCCATATATTCGACGAAATGCATCGCTACTCTTCTGTTTGGCTTACTGAGCGTCACGCTTACCATTACATCACCCTCACAAAAACAGTTCGCCCGAGCGGCCGAAGCGCTGAGGACGCACGTAAGATCATACCTTGTTTAAACTCACAAGTGCAAGCACACAACACCACCTTTATTTTGTCGACGCAGCAGGATCCAGATCCCATCATTCAGTCTGTTTTTGCCAAAATCTGTGTCACCGTGTTTGCGTTTGAATAAAAATACACACATTTTGACATTTTCGTCAAGAAATCGCGTCTTAATCATTTGGCACATCTTGACAGACGCGATTATTCTCCTCTCCCTTTTTTCTCCAGACATTCGCCCCCCCCCCATCTCCCTCTTCCATCCACGCAGCAATGTTCCTGCACCGTATCAAAGTCAAAGACTCCCAACAACCTGGAAAGGTTACCATCTGTTTTACCGTCCCCGTTCCATGTTGATTTGTTGGAGATCCACGCGGAAGGAGCATTTAGGCCCAGCGCTAAAGGAGGTGTTTTTTTTCTTGGAGGGGTGGGGGGTCTGGCAGACGTGGTGCGACGTGGGGATGGATTTAAGGCTGAAAGCAGCTCATCTGCGGGAAAACCCTCGGTCCACGTTGCGGGTTGTGGACGTGAGCTCAGCACATGGCTGACAGCAGCCACGCGTCAAAGTGACCGCGACACGGTGAGGAAACACGTGTTGTGCAGCAGTCGCCAGAAACGCGCTTTCCTACGTGTCCGAGGTGACGCCGAGAAAGTCGAACTGACACGTAAATGAAGACAAATTCGCATTTAACGTGTCAATTTCAACCCACGGTGTGTTGCGGCGGGAGGGTGGCGCGGATAACCCAGACGCCAGGATGCCTGTCAAAAGTTTGAGCACACCACCTCTTTTCCACAACTGACATTTCACGTCATCCTAAGTTTGCTTTGGTTAAATTAAATTAAATTGAAATTCTGCTGCCTGTCCATCTTTTTTTTTATCAATAATCACTTATCCAGCGCCGGATCACGGCGGCTAGGATTCCCAGAAGCACTGAGCGTGAGATGCCCCCCCCGGGGCATTTCACTGAAATTGAAACATTTTTAATGTAAATCATTTAAAAATATATATTTGTGATGTACCTACATATAAAGGACTGATATTTAGGAAAAGCCTGATTTAAAACTGCTCTGCTTAAAGTGTTGACTGCTGCTGTACAACATGCAACATAAAGCATATTCAGTTTGTAGGATCCAATAGCATATATTTAACAAAAATACATATGTAAACACTATAATAGCTTTGTAGGAGACCTTTTTTTGTGGTCAGTATGAGCTGCACAGGTGTATTTACCACGAGCTGTACCACAGTCCACAGTCCTGGTTCCCAGCTGCATTACGCTGCGGTGACAAGCCCTCTCACCAAGTTCAGAACGGAGGACCGTGCTCAGTCACTCAGGATCCTGAGTGGAAAATGTGTCGTTTGATACGCATAACACCCCCCCCCCCCCAGGAAACCCGCAAACACACGGAAACGCACACACAGGAGCGTAGCCGCATGCGGTCTGACATTCAACTTTGGCTCCCTCCTCGTCGCTCCGCCGCCCCCTCAGATGCGACACATTATTCACCACCCACGGACACGTCTGTCAAGCGCTCTGGTCTGATCACAGCCGACTGCTCCCGCTTCCCTCCACGTCCACGCCTGCTGGCTGCTCCTTCTTTCGACCGAACGATCAAACCAATCCTCTCCATCTCACACGAGTAACCCTTCTGGAAACGGGTAATTCCGAAAGTAATCAAGTGTACGTGGATTCAAAAATGATAAAAATCCTTAATACGGGGATACGGTATTCTCCGCTATAGCCAGGATGACCTCATCTGTTATTTAAGCTAAATACTGTCCCACGGAGGCCTCCTATAACAATACCCACATCGACAAACACCATCAATTATCGTAATTTAAATACACACAACCTTTGGCAACCTTACAGCGACTAATTATAAATGTGCAAAGTAGCTCAACAAAAACGAGGCGATTTGATTTCAGTTCTATATTTTCACAAAAGCTCAGTTACCCCGAGCCGGAGAAATCAAAGTAGCGAGCAAAAATGCAAATAATATGCAACCTACGAAGATTAAACTTTCAGCACTTTGCTTCTTTGTACAATTTCAGTGTAATTACACAGTAATAGCTGCAGTATATTACTGGGAGCGTAATCCTCACAAACAGCGAGTGCCGACACATCTACATACGTTCCTTCGGCCTGTGCTGCTCTGCAAAACCGCCTGCAAATCAAAGTAAACAAAGGTTCCGTTTTACAGGCTGGTCTGAAAGACTTGTTTCGAGAGCCTTTTTTGAATGAGATTCAGCAGCTCCGAGGGCGAGAGGGAACTCACTCCGGCACAAAGTCTAAATTGAGAGCCGACAGAATTTGAGGTCTGGGCAGCCTGCGCGTGTGACACCACAAAGTGGGTGACCTCAACAGGTGGAGAAGGTGGGGTGAACGGAGTAAGACGGCCCTGTGGGCAGGGTGAGCGTTTTTCGACCATCTTGAAGAACGTAACAGACTGCTGACTGCGATACCGGCAGCTACAGGGAGCCAACGGAGAGAGATGAGAAGGGGACACATTGGCAGGTCAAACACCACTCCCATCACCACCTTCTGGATCACCTATTTGCAGCCGTAGAGGTTTAATATTATTTTTGATTAATTCAGTGCACAACTTCTGAACGAGTTTCCTTAAGTCACCAAGGACCACCTAAAGTCCTCACTAGCTAAAACCAAAGCGAGAGATGGTCAAACTGTCACTTTCAAACAGACAACTCAGTTCTCCGGTCCCATTGGTCAAAAACCCGGTTCTTTATAGCGAAAGCCTCTGTGTCTCAATGAACGGAGCAAACGGTGGTCTTTTTTTTCGTTTTAACGCAAGAACATCTCCCGCTGACCTCGTCCGGCGACTGGTTGACCCTGAAGAACTTAAGGCACATATTTCCAAACCGTGGCTGAAGTCAAAGCCGCATAACAAGCCCACTGTGGCTGGAAACTTTGGGGTTGCGCATCAGCGAAAGGTAATTAGCATATTAATTGACAGTTTTGCACAGGGTGCATCTCAGCTGGCTGTAGTGTGAGCACCTCCCACACACCTGTCACACACCTGCAGGTTACAAGCCGGCGCAGGGCAGGAGGGTCTCTGCTCGGCAGCGGCCCACTTGCAGCGTCGGGGGTCGCAGGTGAACAAAAAGAAGATATACGGCGATCCATACTAATTGTAACGATGCTGCCAAGTGATTATTGCCATTAACTTCACCGCCTCACTACTAATGTGAGTTTGCTCCATCACCTTGACAATCGCGGAGGCTGTACGCTACCAACGTGGCTGTTATATATGCCCACGCAGGCCGATGCCAAGCGTCTATAACTTTAACCAATTTGTCAAAATCTCCGTGTAAACGTGTTGCAGCGAGACATGCAACGCATGAGTTGCGTTTATTTTAAACTGTTGTGCAAGTCAGGAGGAAATATGTCTGTTAAACATCAAGTATTGAAGGCACTGTACTGATTTTATCGATTTTATCATATTTACGTCCTTTAGAGAATATTCACGTGTTTCATGCTGGAACGCGGGCAAAAAGTTCAAACAGTAGTACTGTATTAGTCTCTGTTTTCATTTTGAGGAGGAAAAATCCAAATCACAATCTCAGTCAAGCCACCTCCTACTGCGAATTGAATACAGAATGATGAATGTATAACAGGACACATCAGTGGTGATTTAAACAAAGTTATTGTTTAAGTGAAAACTTTTTTTTTTTTACTTTTCAATCACGTCCTTAAAAACTAGTATGATGCACATCTGCTACTCAGATTACTGTTCTTATAATTTTTTCCTTTATCATCCATTGTTCAGATGATGATCTTAATACTGTTTTATTAGTGGCACTAACTTTTTAAAATCAAAACTCCACAAGTATACTAAAAGCATATTAACACTATTTAAGAATACCCCGCATCTAAAAAACACTTTTTTTTACTGCCATTTTCTTGTATCATTAACAAAACAACAACAACAAAAAAACATTTTTTTCATGCAATTGTTCCAGTTTCTAAGCAGAGTTCTCATCTAGTTATTTTTCTTTAACTTTACAGGCCTACAGACAAGCTATTATGAGGAGATTTATGTTTTCTGGAATATGGGTCACCAAACTGTCATCTCAAAAGTGGAGGAGATAATAATTATACTCTAACATGACACTTCACCTGTAAAGGGATTGCAGTTTCGATTTGCATGCTTCCCTCGAGTGCCTCAAATGAAAGTGAAAAAGAAGAACTTTCAGATGAGCTCTGGAAGTAAAATAGGCCACGGTTTGGCACGAAAAGACTACACTTCCGTCTGTGATGCAGAAAGAAAACGGGCGGGTGTCAGTGTTACACGAGAACCGTTCCCTTCTCTGATCTACCGCGGCTGTCCAAATGGCGACGGTCAGATGGTTAATGGATAAATCGAGGTTAACGTTGAGCAAAAAAAAAAAAACAATCCATCCATCCATCCATCCATCCATCCATCCATCCATCCATCCATCCATCCATCCATCCATCCATCCATCCATCCATCCATCCATCAATCAGCTGGTGGTCAAACGCAGGGTCGCCGTGATTCAGAACCTATCCCAGAAGCACAGCAAATGAGGCAGAGCGCAGCACGGATGGGACACCAGGCCACTGTAGAGAAGTCTCACACCATAGGAAAACTTATGGACATAAACCCACCTGAAACATGTGTCTTTGGACTGCGGGCGGAAACCAACGTGAACGTGAGAAGAACGGGCACAGCCGACGCAGCTCAGTTTCATCCTGCCTGCGCCGCCATGTTACCTACAGAATAATGTGTGTATCAAATACTCTTTGACAAAGGCTTGAGGCAACAAACACGCTTCCATACCTGCGTTTCCATACACCTAATAAACAATGAAACCTTAGAATGAAAAAAACAATCAGGAACTCGTGCCAGCAAAAGGCAGGGAGAGCAGGTGCTAGAGTAGATGTTCAAACTCAGCTGTGTTGCCGATATGATATGAAGCGGTTCAAAAGAAGTCAAGACTCTCGGTTACTCCGTTTGTCCGGGCCTGGAGAGGGGGCTCGCTTTAAGTCAGAGTGACTCAAAACCCTGCATGGGAACGAGATGCGGATGAAATATTAGGGCACATAACCTTTTTTTCAAGAGCGATCGGACGCGGTTGTTACAAAAGGACCGATTCCTAACGTGCGTCACCGTTATTTAACAATGCCGCTCTCTTCACTGCACCCACCTGCTTTGACTGTGCACATTTTTTTAATAAAGACTATAAAGATTCATAAGCGGTCTTACTAATAAATGCAGTTCGCCGAGCGCATTTAAAGTGCCACAAAGCAACACGAACAGGCCTGCTGCGGCTCTGTTCATTTGATTTATTGAGTCGCTGTACTGTAAAGGACACAGACACAAGTGAAAGTATGATACTAATATCCTCTTTATGGGAAGAAATAACTCCTGCAGTCGTGAGCACATTTTGTCATTTAGCTTCCTTATTACAAACTTTCCCAAAGCAATAAGTCCCCTTATTTTTGCATGAACTTTGAATCGTTTGAAAAAGCGCCCGGTGGCAAGTTGTCGTGAAGGTCAGATGTTGTTACAGCCAAACTTTTAGATCCACCCCCCCAGACAGGTCCCACTAGTCTTCTGACGGTTTTTGGTTTGATGGCCCCGAAGGCCGCCACGGATGCCTTGGTTTCTTCTCCCTGGGCCGCCCATTGATCGCAAGAGCACCGCAGGGGGAACGTGGCTGCGCAGGTAAACACACCCTTCATCCCAGCCTGAACCCACTGACATGTATTTATATCCAAAAGAACGTGGTCACATTTACCTGGAATGTAAGGAAGGGTAAAAAAGGGGCTGTTATAATTTGTCAACTGCAAAGTAAATAATGTCAAAACACCAGTTCCTGACTTGATTTTAAGAATATTTTTTAATTTTTCAGTTTATGATTGTGGGCATGTTGACCGTGGTTCTCAACCCTGATTACTTTGGCTTATAGGACCCAACCGTCTAACACCTGGCTAGTAGAGCTGAAGGTCTACCAGTAACCGCTCTAGTCTATTAACCACGTGGCAAGTTTAAATACCCCCCGTTCTCTGAGGTCCTACAAAAGACACTGCTTTAGTTAAACGGTTTGGCGACAAACAGTTATTTTCGCATTTGTTTACATAGGGAAATGCATATTGAAAAAAAGAGCTCCAGAGCTGCAAAATGAATTATAAAAACATAAAATATCTGTGGCATGTATGAGCGCAGCGACGCCCCCACCCACCACGATGATCGGTGGCAGGTGCGACTACAATATTTAACGGAGTGACAGAAGACAGGAGCCAGACCCGCGCTGATGCATTTTCTGCCGACAGCTCCCGTTACGTTTTTTTTTCTCTCCTTTCTTTGTGTTTGGTGCACAATTTGTTTTGTGTTTTTAATAAAACACTGAGCGCGAGCAGTGCGCTTTGCCGCCGGCGCAGAGGCAAATATTAGTCGGTCGTACAGTTTTGGTCCAGGACATGAGTTTTAATGAAAAAGTACTCAAGAGCTCCGTGACTGAAGTGCCCCTCAATGAAGTGATCCAGAAAAGGGACGGTCGGTCGTACAAGCGCAGGTAAACGGGCCAAATACGCAACTGGCCCAATGCCGCGGATAATTTTTCGGACGTCTGAAGGGAGGCAGAGTGGCCCTGCGCCAAGACCTGCTCCACGATGCACCGTGCATCACGTGGTCGGCAGCCGCGGACCAGAATAAATCCTGCGTTTTCTGCAGCCAGAGTTCCCGGCCTTCTGCCTTGACCACCACCGCTGTGCCATTCCAAGACACGGTCCCCAACACTGCCATGGCGTCTCAGGCTGCATTAACCTCTGTCTTCCTCTGGAAGGAGTGGTCCCGGGGCAAAGCCCGGGACAATATGTTGCAAGACCCTTCCTCCCCGGGCGGAATTTATACCTGCTGGAACCAGGCACCGGGACGTGCACGGCTCCTTGGGCTGTCGGCACACATGCGCGCGCCCATTTATCAAAAATGTACTGAAGGACAACTCGTCAGAGCATATCACTCTCCTCCGCGGCAAAGACGCCCACTGTTGGTGTGCTTTGGACTGCTGGTCCTGCAGAAAAGCTACCGTGAGGTTTTATAGCCAGACAGCGGCGCTGCAGACTTCACCTATGCGGACGTTGCTGAAGCAGCACGACTGCAGCCGTTGATGCATATTGTCTATAAGTGATTGACCATTATTACGATGCTGCTTTCCCATCACTTGTACTTGAAGCTACTTACAGTTCTACAACGGGTGCCGATCTTTAACTGAATACTTCCCTGGGGCAGCTGAAGTCAAGCATTTCACTTAAGAGTGCCGCAGCAAGGCCACTCCTGGGACTTGAATCTGCAGCCGTCAGGTTATAAAGCGGTCTCCTTTACTGCTACGTCACCTTCGTCCTACTTCGGATCGTCTCGACCTGGACCTTCGTTCTGTGAAGTTTGCTTCCGCCCCAGTGTTTTCTACAGACACGTCGGCAACCCTTTAAGTTACTGACATGCGACTCCACTTTCAGAGTTATAATTGACACGCAACGTCCATGAAGCCACCTGGATATTTGCGGCCAGTTCCAAATCAGTGCAGCGCTGGATCGTGGCACTCAGGTGCACTGCCCCAGACCGCATTCAAGCCAGGACAAAACAAGCAGTAGCCCAACAGTCGCTTAGAAGAACGCGCTCCGTATGGCTGCCTTTCACTTGGCCATGAATTCATCTTAAAAAAAGAACGACGACAACAAATGATCACGGCATACAGAGCTTTCAAAATTGAAAAGTCTTAAAATGTATGTTCCTCTAGGCTATTGATACAAATGGAGTTATTAGCCAGAGTGACAAGGGGTCAGATTGAAAATGAATCCATTCCTTACAGTCCGCAGCCACTTACAGTTGGGTCTATTAATACTCTTTGCGGAAAGTAATGAAATATGTAACCTGTGGATCTCACCGTATTATTTATTTATTTATTTATTTATTTCCATACCGAATAGGAGATAATGAATTTACGCAAGCCCCACAATTTAGATTTTGATCTCGCGTATAAAAATATATCTGAGACGTATAAACAGGCATGTAAAATAATTCCAATTTTCTCCAGTCCCAGGACATTTGGCGAAATTAAATGGTCGGCGAATCATTTTACATATTGCTTATCTGAGACACTTGCACTAAGAGATAAGGCTTAAAATACGCAGCGACTTCCTTTGCGCTTATGGTTCATTATATCCCTCCTCAATTTTGCAGTCAACTGCAGCCTCACAGCGAAATGGCGGAAACGAAACAAGGACTGCAGGAAAAAAGAAGTGAGGTCATTATTGACGGTGCGAAATGCGGGCTCGGAGCCGGTTTGGGTCGGCGTGCGCTTGAACCGGACCGCTGCTTTTTGCCGCACCTGAGCCTCAATGTAAACACTGAGCTGAAATAAGTACCTGCGACTCATTTGTGTTTCCGTCACAAATTTGCTGCTGCCGAAATGAGAAAATCCTCGCCTAAGGAGAGAGCTCCCCCTGGCTTTGGGAGACAAAAACATAAAGAAGGTTTCCTTCAGGCCAAAACGCTTTCACCGCAAAACTGACCAAAAATAAAAAAGAGGCACTGTGCATGTATGCAATGCAGGTGCGCAGCGTTCAGCTGCATTTATATATGTGAATAAGAGTGAAACCGACCGTGCGGGTTTTTATCACGCCAAATGAGAACTGCTTCACTAATAAACATGAGAGAAGGCCAAGGCAGTTGTTTTACACAGCCAGACAATTGTGCTACTTTTGCACGAAATTACATTTGCAGTTTTCGCCCAAACACTGAATAAGCCTGCATAATTAGGCAGAAGCAAATCCACTCCAATCTTGTAGTAACAGGCTATGCCCAAGTGACTGAAGCTCATTTTACTGTAAACACCTTTGCTTAAATGGGGGGGGAATAATGATAATTATAAGGAACGAGCAGGTGTCTAATTACCTAATTTATTGAATTCTGACCTTTCTGTGAGGGAGCGGAGCCTCTCAAAATACCCCCGGCGTGTTTAGAGAGAGGCAACGTCAAAGTACGCCATCGGTTTGATCTACTTTTTTACCAAATTAACCAGTGCGTGCATATAACACACACACACACACACACCACACAAACTATATTTATACACACATATATACATATACAATATGAGCGATGTATGTAAGCGCAAAACTTCATGACCATTGTGTTACAGTACAAATGGGTATGTTTGAGTTCAAGTTTAAATGCACAGTGTAGGTTATCTGTTGATAAAATACGAAATACGCTGCTCTTATGAAACAGCCCCCTGCAAAGGGGCAGGTGTTTCGACTGACATACAGCACTAGGTCTTATTAATGTAGCTTTAAAGCAGAAAATGAGGCACAGGTCCCATCAGTGCTCTTTACTGTTGAATCAATGCACCTGTTGTACAGTCATAAGAGATTTCTAAGAGTTAAAAAGTCAAATGCCTTGCTAAGGACGTGTGTTTTCACATTATCCAGTTCACTTTCATTTTTATCTATTTACATTCTGCATCTCACGCAGGATGTTTAAATACTGCAGGCTTCTGAACTGTCCAAGTGAATCTGTTCATGATGTTACGGGGAATACAAACAGACACATAAACTGTGTATGATAAGTGTGCAAAGGCAGCATGTAAACAGGATGACACAAGAATTAAAACCCCCATGATGTAAAATAATGGTGATCAGCCACATTCATGTCAGCCGCATTCAACCATTGTACTTATGAGAAACGATTTCAGTGCTGCCAGGATTATGCATCGGTGGGGGAAAAACGGCGAAGTTGCCGGAGTGCTGAGTCTGTCTATCCGAGAAGGAGCCGCACTTCTTTACTGCCACGGCTGAATTATGTGCCCTCTGGTATTCATCCAGTCGGAGAAACGGGAGTGAAGATTTCGTAGCCCTAGGAAAACAGTTTTACCTCGTGAGCTACGCTGGAACGGAGCAAAATACTCCGTCCTCTCGCCTCATAGCTGCCCTCAGCTCGGCATGTTTACACTCACATGTTAAGGATAACTACCATACTGTCGCAACTCACTTTAAAATGTACTGACCTTTCTCCAGCTTGTCAGTCAATATTGTCTTGATCACACTTACGAGGTAAAGAACGGTCACATTTCACCGACCCCTAAGGTTATAAAGGCCAGAATAATAATGAAAATTACAGATTTTTTTCCCCCACCGTTCATTTACTGCTGTGCTGCTCACAACTGATGCAATAATGACATTTACTCAGCATTATGTATTCAACAGTCACATCATATCTGGGGAGACATTTTCACTGTTTTTGACAGAGTACATCTTACACTCGGACCTGCTGGGTTTCACCACATCTTGAGCTCCATCTGCAGAGCCAGACTGAGTTCGGAGGACCGTGTGTGTGAACGAGCGTCTCACTTTGTCACACTGATTCCCCAATCAATTCGCTCTGCAATAATAATAATAACAATAATAATACTAATACATAGCTGTCAATCACTTCCCTGCCGGAACCCGGCATCACCGACGAGGGAAAACTTTCTACTCCGCAAAGTTAATAGCCGCCCAGGCGGACAGGCGTCGGAACGGAAGGAAAATCACGACCGTTTCATTCGTTATAATAGAGACACGCGGGCTGGCGGGCGGGCGGGCGCGCGCGCGTCGCCGCGCGGTTTTCCCGGCGCTGACGCACGGCCACTTGCAAAAGGCGCGTGCAGGCGGCATTATTTACAGCAGTGTTATGTCACTCGCGTCCACTGTTGTATATTCTGTCGCCGGTGCCGTTTTTCTTCCTTTTTTTTTAAATGACGGAGCACAGCCGCAGTGGTGTGTGTGTGTGTGTGTGTGAGAGAGAGAGAGAGTGTGAGTGTGTGAGTGCGCGGACGGGGTAGCGCGCCCGGCGAGCCCGTGTGAATCAGCAGCTTTCCCGCAGGTGAGCGCCACGCAGTAATAACAATAACGACGGTAAGAATGACAATAATCGGGGAGCGATCAGCACCGCGGCGCCTTTACCTGGGAGAGGCGTGTCCATTCCATCTCTTCAGAGCGCCGCCGCCGAAGGGTTTAAATCCCGGGTTGCCGGTGTCTACATCGATCCCGCTTCGGAGGAGCGGATCGCAGCGGCCGCGCGGCGATGAGGATGAGGATGGTGGTGGTGATGATGGTGATGATGATAATGATGAGGAGGAGGCGGTCGGGCGGGGGGGGGAGTTTGGTGGAGGGGGGGGGGGCTCGCACCGTCGGGCGGGCAGGTGCCCTAAAAAAGTGAGAGGCGCGGCGGGATGGGGGGCGAACAGGAGGTGGTCTTCCCGAGAGCTGCGAATCCGCCGTAAATCTCGTCAGATTTCTGGCGGTGCGCGAGCCGGGCTCGCGTCCCGAGCATCACTGGAATATACCATGTGGGAGCGTGAGGAAGGGGGTGTGGCAGGGCCGCGAGGGGAGAGAATGGCCGGGATGGGGGGAGCAAAGCCTTACACCAGCAGCTCGAGGCTGCGTCTACTGGACGTGGGGAATTGTTAACTAATAATGCAAATAATTCTAATATTAATGAGGCGACTTCCCCTCATTAATGCCATTTGCACTGAAGCCCAACCATGGTGAGAAGTTCATGCGATGGTTGTACTGAGCCCACCTGCCTTGTGCGTTTTATTCCCTGTGGATTGTGGACTCGGATGAAGATGCTGGGGGTCCGCATGGTGGTGGTGGAGGGGGGGGGGGTGACATGTGCGGAACATGCGACGTAGCGTGAAACCAGGGGACTCGCCAGGGGACACGCCAGGCTGAACGTCCAAATTACAGCACGAGCGAAATGCTGAGCTGGTTAGGAGATGTAGCCGTAAGACACATGCCGTGGTTGCCATGTAAAGTACAGTAAAGTAGAGTACAGTAAAGTACTGTACCGGCCCTCGGGGGGGGGTCACTGATGGGCTGGACAAACAGGGTTATTGTCGCCACACCCTGTGGTCTCAGCCACCTTGTGATTCCCTCCCACTTTTAAACCGGGCGTTTGCTCTTTATTTATATAAAACGAAAGGATTTTTTTCCACGAGTTTCGGGAAGTTTCTCTGCGCATGTTCAGTGCTGACCACTTCCAAACAGTTGAGACATCAGAAAGAAAATAATGGTTTCCATGGACAATATGAATATTGTAACAATCCGGGTTGGCGGTGTTACGGACAGGGGGCTCGATAGGCAGAGTTGTGGAACACAAACTTTATTCTTCCACGGCTTGTTTAACAACACACCCACCCAGAGAACTATCATACACCCACCCAGCAAACTTTCATACACCCACCCAGCGTCAGGGTCGTTGCCGAGCCCTGGGCTTCCTTTCACGGTTAGACAAATCAACTATTTACAGAGCATTGCATGATGGGAGCCACAATTCCATCAGACATTACAATATTCATAAACCAGTCAAAGCTCGGCTCTAGCAAGAATAAGCCATGTTTGCCTTACATGTCTTTCACGAATGCATTTTTAATAACACGTCACGGCACCGATGGAGATGGAAACACTGAGAACTCGGAGGCCGCACCTTTTTGTGGCTAATGTCACCGAGACCGCTAATCCATAGGGTGGACAAATGCGATGGGAGAAAACGCCCCTGGCCAGTGACAGCGTTCCATCCTCGTACCCAGTAACTGTCCTTTTTGTTTCGTCATTAACATTCAGGCATGTGTGCTGTGAAACTTGACTCAGGAATGATGTGTCAGATGTTCCCCAGAACAACATCCCATCACATCTGGTTAACAAGTGTTTATTTGGCCACCTTTAGTTACTCAGCGCCGGATCATCATTGCTTGTTCCAAATGAATAATTATGCCAACTGAACAGATAATATTAATGATGCAGGCTGGTTAAATGAGCTATAATTCATTAAATTTAAATATATTTTTGGATTCTGTGAAATGTACATCTCACTTTAGTGACCAACATGCTAACAGGGTCTTGTCTTAAAAGCTTGAAAGTAACAATAATCTCATACTGATCAGTACTGTGAGCAAAATCCACGCTCTGTATTGTGACGTGTTACTCGGGGTGCACAGCTGGTGTTTGTAGCTTAACTGAATATAAAACAATATATGTAGGATACAGTTCATGTCTTTACGTAGTTACCTGCAGAATCCCTGCTAAGTGCGTATTTTTTGGAATGCGGTTTCTCTCTGTTTTTGGTGGGCGGTGACGTTAGGTTGACGTGCCGCCGTTGTTATGGCCGTCGCAGCCGAGGGGCGCGTGGCAGGGCTGTGGAAAAAAGGCGTAGCTGTGTGGTTATGGGGTCCCTCTGATGATATCAGTACCTGGCGGCGTGTTGCAGAAAGGAGGCCCCTGATTGGCCGAGGCCGCGGTAAAAGGTGCATTTCTTGACCGCGGGCTGCGCCTGAGCCATGTCACCCACCTGTTGTGACGGATAATTGGAATGACGGGCAACATTCCACCGCGGCGGGATTAAGGCGGCTTGTCTGGTGCCTGCAGATCACTGGCTGCCGCAGGAGTGACGTGCCGGAGAAAAGCGTCTCCACCCGTTCTGTGACGTGGACCTGTAGCATCGGCAGCCAAACACGGGATTGTCTGTTAAAGCGATGCTGCAGCACCTTTAATACTTTGTCGATGGTATTAAATTTGAATTATTACGCTGACGCTTCCTGACAAACCGGCACAGGGAATCTGGTTTTGACCAGGAGGTTGCAGGTTCCAACTCCAGGGGTTAAAGTTCAGATGTGTGAGTCGGAACCTCTTAAAAAATAAATAAATAAATAAATAAATAGTTCTTTATTATCGTACGTGACTGAGCCGCGCCAGGCCGTACCACGTCCAGGTAGTGACCTGGTGGGAACAATTCTAGGTGAATTTAGTAGACTTTTTATTCTTTTTCTCCCCCCCATGGTTTTGCAGCACAGGACTGACAGAAGAGTGTAATAACAAGAAGAAAGAATCAGTAATAAGAGGCAAAACACAAAATAAAATTTAAAGTGACCCAGCTAACGTTACCGCGCTACAGTTCCAGAACCCTCAGGTAAACTTTCCCTTCTCTCTCACTCTCCCAGTCTGGGCTTCTGTATGGTCCTTCAGCAGTTGATGTGGCTCCTCGTTCCATCAACAGGTTGGACCTGTCAGTACGGCGGACTGGGCACGGCCAGACTTCGGGCCGGCGACAGCGACGTTTATATAACGTAAGCAACGCGCGTTACTATGCAATTTTTGCAAACTCCTGTGTAGTTTCTGCTGGAAAACCGCTCCTTCTTCTGCTACGTTATTAAATTCCTCGCGACCAGTGACACATAGCGAAGCAGAGTGTCACAAATCCATTCCGTCCGTAGGCGTACGGGGAAGAAGACACTCGATTTTTTTTTCTCCTTTCTCCGTGCGTTTGATTAAAAATCTAATTTCGTGTGACCACATCCTCGATCCCAGAACCCAAAAGCAGCTGCGGTGATTAAAACGTAATCCGAACATACGGCCACGAAGACGCGCGCATCCCGGGTTAAAGAAATGCACGGCTGTCTCGCGCGCGGCCTGCGTGCTGTTAAGAGTTGCGGTGGAACGTGAAGTGGGCGCAGGTATAACTACTTTAATTGCGTGGTCTGCATTTATAAAATTGGATCCCGAACCGAAGCGGCGTCCAGCTGCACGTGATGCGCGCCCACGTAGCAGCCGCTGTAATTTTTTCCCATCAGTCGCTTCAATCTTCATTGTTCGCTATTAAGTAGTTATTGGCAATTTTGATTAATAGCTGCCTGGAAATGTCGAGGAGAGGGAGACGTGCAGCCTGGACGACTTCCATATATTCTGTTTTGGAGTAAATGGTGTCCCCGTAGTACTATACATCCAGCTTTGGCAGATGTTTTTAAGCTTGCTCAAACCAACAGAGACATGCAGTTTTCATGAAGCATTGTTCCTTGCCAGTTTTTAACAGTTTTGTCACAGTTTCTGCGCAGACACAGAGCTTCTGGATTCTTTCATCTGGGAATGTATTGAACAATTGTTTACCCTGATACGGGGAAACTGTTTCAGCAAGTCTCCGAGTCTAATAATGCAATTTTTTCCTCCTCTCTTTTTTCTTTTCTTTGCTAACAAAATTGAGGGCCACAGCGAGAGGATGAACAGTAACAGATGTCTCTTAGATGACCCTTCTGTCGAGAGAGACTCTTATGAAACACGATGCCCCCCCCCCACCCCATAGAAGAGGGCCCGTCATTTACGTCGGGGCTATTCAACTGCGGCTCCCTTTTGCGAGCTCTTAATGGTGTTCGGACAGCTTGAAACCAGAAGCTAAAACCATCCACGTGTCCTTTACCAAAAAAAAACAAACAAAAAAAAAAATAGGACCAGCACAGGGTCACGGTGGTCCAGGGAATAAGGCTTGAGGGACGTTGCTCAGGATGCCAGCTCATCTCATTTTTAGTCACCAGTTGGCCTGAAACACTCGTCTGCAGACTGTTGGAGGACATGAGAGCGCCTTGAGGAATCCCACACACAAACTCCATGCAAACTCTACTTAATGTCAAACCTACATTCATACCCGTTCCCCTTGTCAGGCGCTGTGCCCCTGCACCACCCGAAGCCGAAATCAGGATTCCCAAAATCTTCTCCCCAAAAATTTTGAAACTGGCAAATTGTGTCTCGGTGCATAAGGTGACACAGGTAACACAGACGTCCCCAGGCAAAAGCGCAGTGCATCTTTCCACAGCTGTCACTTACTTTTCCTTATCTGCGTGGATGTAGTCAGCAATCCACTGCCATGACAGGCACAACACATCACTCTTCCAACAAGTGGCAGACACATCAACTCCCAAACACACCCCCTGCCCCCGTGAGATAAGCTCATCAAGGGCAACTTTTGTCTACACATCTTGCGGGCTTTGCGTGATAAATCTGTGCACGTGGGCCCGTTTGTGCTTCAACAAGTGTTTCTGGGATTAAAAAAGATGTAGATATCTGAAGACGCGTCTCTCCCGGAGCTGAGGCAGAAGCCCATTGGTTTGTTGAGAAATCTGAGATGCAAGTCGTGCGTTTCGCCTCCACTCTGCCGCTGCGTCGCTGAACAGCTCATCCCCGCTGAAATGACACCATACATGACACTCGTAGTAGGACTCACATGGGGAAACACTGGGAGGGAAGCTGCTGGTTCCCTTGTTCCTCAGATGTCTAGTGGACCAGGATGGAACTGTTTTTAAAATCAGATGATGATGTGGAATAGATGTGTGTGTGTGTGTGTGTGTGTGTGTGTGTGTGTGTGTGTGTTTTTTTTTCCATGTTCCATCCATGCATCAGTACAGACACATCTGAAGTACATTTTATACGTTGTACACGTTGTAATTTATATGTTGGAGAATTTCGAAGAACAGTGGTCACAGCATCAAAGCCTTTAGCATTTTTTCATCCCACCTTTTTAAAAAATGGTGTGAGTTGGTGGGTGGGGGGTGGGGAGGCCCCCGATGGACAGTTCCCTGCTGTCTGCTCCTGCTTAACAGATTAATGCCGACCAGCTGCTGGCAGGAGAGACTGAATCAGGTTGGACTTTTAAGCAGCTGGTCTGAGTGGGACGTTCATGGGGGGTGTTGGCCCGGGACTATTTTTTCGGTGGGACAATTTCCTGGTAGCTTTTGTTTTGCTCATTTTTTGCCTGTGTCAGTTTACTGGTTTTATCGTCCCTTAAAGGGGCCAAGTCTCCGTTTTGGTTTATAAATATAGGCTTTGTGCTCTTTTCCCACCATGAGCCCACCACTGCCTCACAAAAGATAGCAGCAGATTGATCATTTGCTTGTTGGTAGCTCAAGATTATGACCATAAATCTTCCTCCCAGCTAGTGGTCTCTCCAGTTGAATAATCCAGCCATTAGTTTTCATGAACCGCTTGTCCTGGTCAGGGTCACGGTGGTCTGGAGCCTAACCCAGGATCACCGGCTGTGAGTAGAGATACTCCATATTCTTGCTGACATAATAGATAAATGTTTATAGCAAACTAGCTTGAATCGCAGTAGAGAACTATTGCAGCTGTTAGTAAAATTTCCATTTTTTCATATAATCGCATTAAAATGAATGGATAAATTATGTGCCGACACATTTTTTATCATAGTGATATAATTACCTTTCAGCTTTTCATTTCAAACACCCTATGATGTACCTGCTTTCACTCTGCTTCCGGGTGTTTCTGGGTTCAGGGCTTTGCCAGCTGACTCTGCGGTCACGACCCTTTTCTGGCGAACACGTCCTGAGGTGTAAATGGAAAGACTGCCTCAGCGGGCCCAACAAAGCCGGTGTTCCTGTGAATGGTTTGGCTTCTGTTTGTTCTGTTAAGTTCAGTTCTTTTCTCAGCGTCCCGCACTAACATATTCACCACTTTCCATTCTATCTATCTATCTATCTATCTATCTATCTATCTATCTATCTATCTATCTATCTATCTTTGTCTGTCTGTCTGCCTGTCTATCCCATCCATCCTTCCATCCATCTATCTATCTATCTATCTATCTATCTATCTATCTATCTATCTATCTATCTCGCTGCCTGTCTGTCTAGATTATAATATGTGGTTCAGGCTCATTTTATCAACCATTTTGTGAAGCTTTCATGTTGAGCACTGTGTGCAGATTTGGTGGAGAGCATCAGTATTACACCCTGTACAAATAATGTCCATGATTACACGAGTGCGTTTTTTTTTTTTTGCTCTGTGTCTTTAAGAAAATTGAGATTGAAACTCGGTGATTTTGTTGATGGTGCTGCACCGCTGCTGGCCGTTCTCACTTTCGGCTCTGCTCGCCTAAGACTTGGGTGGCGGAGGCTCATAAACGCATCGGTATTTTACCACTGGGGGCAAAGCAAACCACGCGGAAGTAGCAAGAGCACATTGTGCCCAAATGGAGATCGTTATTCCTTCTCTTGTTAAGGCACAAATGATACCTTGCTTCATTGCCGGGAGAATGAGGAGGTTGAATTTTCTGAGCCATTGAAGCCTGTGATTGAAATTAAACTTTATGACAAGGAGATCCTCAATTACTTAACAAGTCTTTTGGCTTTTTGTGTAGAGGAGAACTGCAGCTGTCCTCTATGACAGTTCACCCCCCCCCCAACTGCTGTAATAATGGAAATATTTCAAAACATTTGCTGATTCACACATTTATTTGCAAAGTAAGATCGAAGGCCCTGAATAACTCCCTGCTCTGAATGTCGCAGAAAAACTGCCCTTTTTCCAATACTGTCTCGATACGTCTGAATATAATTTCAAAATTATCTCCACATGTGTAGAACTGCTCACAGCCCAGTTCCAATTTTCAGGTTTATAATGTCAGACTGTAGAGATAGGCTATTTATTTCAATTAAATTATGCCCTTTTACAAATTATGTTCCGTTCCGTGCTTGTTTCTAATTCGCTTTGTCTCCCAGTAAACTCTGACATAGTCCTTAGTCTCAAGTAAAATATATGTACGAAACAGAGCCCGGAGGACACGACATCCCTGCCAAATTTGATAAGCGCAGAGGAATCCTTTTATGTCACCTCATTGTAGCTGCTAATTTAATTTGTCCTCAAAGTAAATCAATTGCAGACCGCAATGAAATAGCGTTTATTTGACGTGGTGACTTTCGCTCGGCTGACGCTCTCGTGAACCTTTGATCTCCTACCTGCGAACGCTTTCGAAAGAGACCCCGTGTCTGGAGCCCAGATGAAGAGGAATAGGAAGCAGAGCAGGAGGAGAGCATAACAGGAATGTTCCAGAAAACAACGGGGTACTTTACAAGGCTTGCGGTGCAGTCGAGATACTGCGGCCCCCTCGGTGTGCGCGTACCGCCCTGACCCACTTTGCTCGGATAGTTTTACTTTATTATGGTGGGAAATATTTAAGCAAGCGGAGAAACCGGGCCGGATGGATTGGCCGTTGTTTAACATCGACGGAGGCGCGGTAAGAAAGTGTCCTTAAATGACTTTTACTCAGTCGTCAATTGAATAAATGTATTATTGTTCCTTCCGCTGAGGTTGTTCCTCAAAGGCAGCTCGCAGGGGGGTTAGCCGTTTACACGGCAGGGTGGTTTTTAATGGAATTTAGGGGAAGTGCCTTGATAGATAAAACAGGTGCATGAATTTGAACCTGGATCCATCAGATTCAAAGCAGCAGCTCTAACTGCTGCGCCACCTACCGGTGCGGTAGCCAGCTGACGCCTGAGCCCAGCTGAAATATTTCTTTCAAAATTCAACACGGTCCGTCCGCGTGCAATTCCCGTCAGTCCGTGCGGTTTTAGTCGTACTGCTATTATTTCAGTTGTTTATGTAAACTGTCCACAAAGCAGCACTGGTTAAAAACTTGTTTAGAACAGAGTCAAACGCACCAAGACGGGGAACTTTCGTCCCACAGCGGCGGTCACAAGTTTCTTACAAAATGTGTGCGCGAGTGACCGGTTTCAATTTTTGAAATCGTTTAAGGTCTCCAAGGTCACCTAGAACTGTCACCTTTACATCCGGCAGCTTTATTTGCCGCACTGAAGCTTCCCATGATAGTCAACCTTAAAAGAAGCGTTTGGAACAAATGTGTTTTTTTTTTTTGTTTTGTTCCCCCCCCCCCCCCCCCCCCCCCCCCCCCCCCCCCGCCCCCCCCCCCCCCCCCNTTTTTTTTTTTTTTTTTTTTCCCCCCCCCCCCCCCCACTGTCTTGACCAACGCTTTCATAAGACGTGTGACATAATGACTGGGAATATTAGTACCATTGTGATAGAAACAAACGTAATTCATAAACATTAGTTATCTGATCGCGCTACCTTAAAATGGCATTTCATCTCCTACTTAGTTGCAGCACCAAATTTTATACATAAAAAAATGATAGATTGGATTTTTTACGCCTCATGAAGTGAAAAGGCTTGTCAGCACTGTTCTGTAGCTGCTAACAGAATTTCAGGTACTTTAATTCTCACATTAGACGTGAGAACGATGACTCCAGATCACGCCAACGTGCGACAAAGGACCGATCGGTATTTGCACGCTGTGGCAGGCAGCCAGGGCCGACGTGCCCATCTGCTAGCGGCGGAGCGGCACGGGCGAACGTGGGCGGCGCAGCCGGCGAACTCGGAGAGCGCCCTTCACCGCGGCCTGGGCCGGTTAACCGGGAGACACGGGTTCCGTTGACCAAAAAGGTGTTTTTCTCTCGTTCGGCTTCAGCGGTTCCTCTGCCCGAATTAATAGCAAATCGCATTTGAAAAGTGGCTCTGCAGAAGCCCGGACACGCTGCGGCCTGCTGCAGATATATCACCCCGCCACGCCGAGCGCCAGACAAATAATGACGGCAAGGCTGTGTGTGACAGAGGCCCCCTCGCTTCTGCAACTGGAGACGGCAAAATCAACTCATTAATTCGGCTTATTTCCATATTGCGATTATTAACAATTAAAAGTATGCAAATCGCGTGGGTTCACTTCAGTAATTAAAATAACACTATTGAAAAATCAGCACGTGCTCTTGAACCTATTAAATGATTTAGAGCTAGTAAGACATTGCGAATGGGATTATGGTAATTTGGGCACAAACAAGATTTTGAACGGATAATTTTATTAGAAGTAGAGTCTATGTTTGTAAACTTTTCCCCCCCTCTATACCGTACAGCAGTGAGAGGGAAAGCAGCAGAAGATGCTGCCTTCAGATGCTCTGTGGACATTATGCTCACAGCCAAGGCGGCCACGCCGTACATTTCTCAGATTTAAGGGTAATTAAAATATCGCCTTTGCTCCTCCATCAGTTGTCCTTTCTCATTAAAGCGGCTTCTTGACACGCAGCTGAGGAGCGGCAGCTTCGGAAGTCGCTGGTAACCTCTTGTTTCTCAGGCATAAAGCTGAACGTACGTTATTTCGATGACATTACTTAGCCGCTCGGTGGACACTGTTATCCAAAGTGACTGGCGTAGCTTACAGACTTTACCGCTTGTACAGCTGTATTATTTCCCCAAAGAGTTTCGAGTTAAGTACCTCGCTCTGCGATACGACAGCCCGATCCAGGTACGCGAGCCGGCGACTGTTTGCTTCACTTCTTTAACTGCTCTAGAACCTGCTGTCCTCCAGTTTAAGCACTTCTTCTTCTTCTTTTTCCTTTTTGAGAACCCAAAACATTTGAAAGACATTTAATCAAGCATGCAAGCGAATACTCTCATATCTTAACTTTGATGTCATGCACAATACGCCTCCCGCATATTCCGTGTCCGCGTTTCAAAGTTCCCTCTTATTTACAAAAGGAGCGCAATACTAAATTTAAAACGTGACAATTATACTGTCAAAGGAAAACAAACAAAGTTTAATTCTATTAAATTATTAACCGAGTCAAAATGATGCAAAAACATAAGCATCGGCCGTTGCCGCGGCAACAAATGGGCTGGGAAGGCAGCGCTGAAACCAAAGGGTTTTAGCCGCAGTGAGGCTGATGAGCGGGATCTTCCCTGCGCTTAATCATGTTAAGAAGGAACATGAGACAATCACAACATCACAAGAAAAGTGCCTGCAAATCTCACACTTTTTTCGAGGTTATGAAACCTCTGCTGAACGTCTGCTTCAAGGCCCAACTACACGTACGTTTATACTGCAGAAGGATTTCGGTCAAGTGTCTCTGGCGCTGTTTTTATTAAAATATGTAAACAAGACCGACAAAATGCTATGTGCTTAACTGGTATGTTGACAAAATCTCCATGTTATACTACGGAAGTGCTGTGCTATTATCAGACATCTTGCGATGCAGCCTGAAGTCTCTGGGTATTTCAGGTCTTTCAGCATCAGACAACCTCACTCAGGTGACCAGGCTTGCATTCAGGTAGCACCACTTTGAACCTGTGGCTGAACTGTCCTCATCCATCAGCCAACTAGATGCCCTCACCACAGCCTCAGTAACAACTTTCGGCGCCTCCCCCCTCTGGATGCCAGTGATACCCAACACGCTATGGGTGCTTCCTGCAAAGGCCCTGCGGCCCACTTCAGTAGACGCTCATCTCGCCCCTCAGCCTTCTGAATGTCTCTCTTCCACTAATTCCTCATACTGCGCCACCTTCCTTTCAAGAACCTTTGTCGCCCACTCCTCCCAAGGCACTGCTGGTTCTAACAAAATGGCTTTCTTAGAGGTGATCAGGAACCTTCCCGAGTCGACCATCATCTGCTAACCTTGCACAGTCCCGGGGAGCCCTGAGCCGGAGCTGGGAGCCGACACGACTCTTTCGCCTTCCTCGACTGAGCCGAAGGTGCGCGCTGTCGGCCGGCAGGTCCGACTGCGCCCTATCCCCACACTGATAGGCTCTACGGGGTTAAATTCTGTCAAACTGTCCCTTTGGAACCAAATGACTTGGGCTCAAATCTTGCTTCAACCGTGGAACCCATCATCAAGATACTTACTCCAGATGAACACTATAAAATCTACCCTGCTGTAAAGTATTGGAAGTAACCAGACAGCACACAGTATACGACCTTTACACTGGAGCTACGTTGTGGAGAAATGCATCAGATAAATAAATGCTAATAACGATGATGTCGGATACAGAGTCGGTAAAGGCATTTCAATAAGATCAAGAGAAGTTTAAACTTATTGCAAGAGGAGGTGAAAATATTGGTTCACGGATAAATATGTCTGGCCTGTCCTTCTAAGGGTGGGGTCACAATACACTTCGGTGAGTGTGACCAGTAGACCACTATTTATTCCATGTCTTAAACATTTTGAAGTGGGGGGGGGAAATCTGCATTCAATTACATATAACTTTTTTGGCTGCCTGTGCCAATTATCATCTTGTTCTGTCACGCAAGGCTGAATAAAACACTGCGCTCCTTGTATTTTTCCATAATATTCAGGGACTGTCAAAAAAATATTCACTGAGTATCTGATTTAAATAAATTGATTTTCTTGGACTCGTGTTTACCAGCTCAGTAGAAAAGAAACTGGCCACCGGGAGCTCGTGGCCGTATAACAGAACAACTGGAATAACTCAATAATACAACAGACAAAAGTAGACTTTGACAGGAATCCAGTGAAATGTCACTTACACAGAAGGTAGCCTTCTGTATGCTTAAATATCAGTCCAGTCAAACCAATGGATTACTTCTCAAGATGGCCGACCTTCATAGTCTTATTATTCTAGTAATACAGGGGATTTACGTGCAGGTGAATCAAGGGACTCTTATTGCACCTTTTCCACTCTTGACGCTCCATTCTCATCTACTTTCCTACCTTAACTCTCCAAATATCGATCCACCGTAATGGCCAGCTGCCTTTTTCGGCATCTTGGAAAGTCCGACCGACTGATTGTATTTCGGATTCGTCTCTTACTCAAGTACTTTACAATTGCGTTTTGGACTCAGCAGCACTTCCGTTGCCTGCTGGGATTCCTTGAAAGCAAGACGTGTCTCGGTAGGTCAGACAGTGCCTGGCAGGTGAGCTGACACAACATGGAGAAGCAGCACTTCTTCCTGCCTCTGGGCAACTTGCAGGCACCTAACAGGTCTGCTGGGGTCCTCTGCACGGTAGCTCTTTACATAGCAGCTAGCTGGAGTACGCTGACCAGCATGCAGACTGAGCTTTTGGGAGTGAACTTGGCCAGGGCAGGTAATTTTATCTTTAAAGGTATATGTGTACGGGGGACGGATTTCCTGAACCGAGTCTGAAAAAGTCATCGTACAAATACAGTGCAGTTCAAGTCAATACCTCAAGGAAGGAATAAAAAATGCAGTAAAGGGAAGCTGGTTAGAAGTACGATGCCTCTGCCTCACGCTGTCACTCGTGAGACACAATGTCTGCAGAAATAACACCATTCACCGACCAAAAGCAAAGGCTGAATTCAGCACAGAAGACATATGGGAACAAGGGTCAATCTAGGAATAACAAAATTGCATGCTGTGCCACGCGATGCATTTTGCTTTTCTCCAAAGGAATTTACAGTGATTTACCACTTTGAACGGTGGTGTAATTTTCCCTGGAGCAATTAAAGGTAAGTACTTCGCTCATAGGCGCCGCAGCCGGAGGCTTGAATGTCAGATCCTCGGTTTGACCAGCTGCTCCAACTTTTCGCTTTACGTGTTGTATGTAATTGGCAGTCACCCAAAGACATGCAAACACGACAACGTGTTTTTCAACATGCGTAGATACATGACCGCCGCGGAGTTTGCAGTTCTCCCCACGTCTGCTTGGGTTTCCTCCAGGTGCTCCAGTTTTCTCCTACACTTCAAAGATATCTTTCAAGGTAAATGGTCAGTCTAAATTGTCCAAAGTGTGTGTTTGTGTGTTTGTCTGCATGTGTGTGGTCGCCCTGTAATGGACTGGCATCCCATGTAGGGGTAGCTTCAATGATTCGAAGACAGGCTCTGGACTGCTGGAACCCTGATCAGGATTGACAGGTTATCGGTAATGGATCGATGGATGGATGGATTGATCGATCGACTGATGGATACAGAGCCAGTCGAAATTCTGAGATGCTGGAAGCATTCGACACCGAGGCTGTGAGTTTGATATGAAGGACGTAAGTTCTTCACTTGCCTTCCCGCACGACTTAAAAGGTGTGTTTCGGTACATCGACGCAGACAGGCTCGGGAGGCGAAGCGTAAAAGTTTATTTACAGTGATGATGATGCACCGCTTCGAGTGCAAACCAGACTTCCGATAGAATGTGGACAGCGGGCGAAGACAGGCGTAAACAGATGAGGGCTTTCACACCGGACCAAAACAACGGAAACAAAGTTTGCAAAGCGAAACCCGGGTATCATCCACACACGAGCCATTCGCTCACCGTCCGAGCAGCACACAAATACTTGGCAGCTGGATGCAGATCCTTCACTTTTTAACTGATTGGCCAATAAGACCGACTTCCATCATCGAAGGGTCTAATTTCTGTGTTTTTCAAATAGATGCACTCACACTTTTCACTTCCCCTGCATATGTAAGTGTTTATACACGGCGTCTCCTTTTCGAAAAACGTTCTTTTAAGCTTTATGGGATTGAACTGCACCAATACAAAACAATACAAAAATTCTGTAAAAAAAAAAAACATTTGCTAATAGAAACAAAGTGCAGTTTTGTGGATGTTCGGTACAATGAGGAAACAGTGACGTGAAGCCGTACCTTTTAAAAACAATTTTATTTCTGTTTTAAAAGGCCACAGCGTCCATGTATTTAGTATGAAACAAACATACAGAGAATTTCAACACGCTGCCTACGACAAAAGCGTTCATTCACTGTATTTAAGGGATGAGAGAATGCGGATATGGCGTTTATGCATATTTATATGAATATACAAATGATGTCTTTTTATTTTTTTCCCCAGTGTTTACTACATTAGAGTGATGCCCCTCCTAAAGTCTGCCAATTGAAAATTAGCTGACCTGGGAGCATCACAGCACTAAAAACATCTCTACAAAGCAAAAAAGCAGCATTGCCCGTCTTAGAGTACTTACCAAACACCTTCATTGCAATTCTGTTTATTCTTGCGTAGCTCCCATATGAACCGGTTGCCTCGGAGCCCTGAACAAAGAATAATGCAAAAAGCACTGAGACATGCAACAAATAGAATAAGTTAAAAACAAGTGTGGCAGAAGGCGATGGAGGCGAGGAAACAAAACTCTTAAGGTCGTAGAAAAGGAGGGCAAAAAACGTGCTTGGTCCAAGGCCAGCCGGCTTCTCGCCCCTCCTCGACGTGACGACATTACACAATAAGAGGAAGGTCTTCTTGTTGGTCTTGTACAAGCAGTTTCTGCGGCGCTCATGTTGTCTTCCACTTGGGGCCGTCATCTTATGAGTTTATGAGGTGATCTTCAGTGGGTCAAGCAGCATAAACAGTGAGGGCTCGTGGAGCTCAGCTCACGGGAGGCCGCTGATATCCAGGGGGGTCTGGGGAGGGGGGGGGGGGGTCCACAGAGATTTATATGACTGCCACACACAGCAACAATTAATCAGCACCATGGAGAAACCAGCACGAACAACCCAACCAAATCCAAATTTTGGTGCGCGATGTTCAGTAGTTAGCAAACAAGTCTTAAAATCGCTTCTCCTCGTCTCTTTCTTCTTCCTCTGAAATGTCAGGTCAGCAATATTCCAGGGACTCCACCCTCAATCATTCCATCCAGCAGCATAATTCAAAATTATTCATTTTTCAAGTGACAGAATTCATATTTATAATATTCTTTAAAGGAGACTTGGCGGTGGCACGGGGGGCAGTATCTACGCGTATGTGACAGATATGGATTTGAATCCGGCTCGGTCTGTGCGGAGTCTGCAGGTTCTGTGGGTCTGTGTTTGTGTGGATTTCTGCCGAAAGTCCAAAGACTCGTGTTTCGTGTGACTAGGTCAGTTTTCTGCATGTGGAAAAAGCGCATATTGCTGCCCTGTGATGGACTCGTGTGTCATCTAGTGTACCGTACCTCATACCGTACGGCTCTGGAATAGACTCTGGACCTCCTCAAATCTCCACTGGATAAGCAGGTACTTATAATGAATGGATGAACTCCACAGCGCTGCAGTATTTTCCATTTTGTCGTGAAAACAGTTTGCCGTTTGCCAGTTAGTCTGTTTTTTTTCCACCCACTTCCAGAACGGACTGTATCTGGAGGTATTTAAAGAACTCGCGTTTCTTTTCGTTCCCCCTTTCGCCACCTTGGTGGTCACACCGCCATTTGCCCTACAGGGAAGGTGTGTGTTGCCTCTTCTTTTCCGCAAACAAAACACATCAAAAACCAGACACGTTTCCTACAGGCAGGTTCATGTTGCTGTAAACACGTCCGTTTGTACGTGTGGTGCTGCGAAGGGGCTGCTTTGTTTCTGGTATCTGAAGGACACCTGCATCTTCTGAGTGAGCAGAGAAATTTGGTTTGTATTAATTCCAGCAAATGCACGATGGCCAAACCTCTTTTTGGGCAGCCATAATAGGTTCGTGAATGATACTAACATGTCATACAATACATCTGACTTTCAGTTTAAAGTGAAACAGCAGCGAAATGAATAATAGCGAAAGAGTAAATTCGTGCAGTTATAAAACACCAAACCATGGTATAGCAAGTAAATACTGTGCATCAGAACTAACATTAGCCGTGACTAGCTTATAAATGGACAACAAGGGGTTAAATATGGAATACAAACTTCTATTTCCCCTCAACCAGAGCCGACTATCAAGCTGCAAAACTGTGGAATAACACAAGTTGGCCAGAATGTAAAACTTTGACACAAGAGAGAGTTTCAGATGTGTAGGAGGTTATGTGACCATTGATTTCTGCTGATATGATGAAAGTTTCTTTCAGGCAAAGTTCACGGGGGGTAAATCAATATGCACATGGTTTGAATGAACCCTTTGGCCTGGCCAAAAAGTGTGCAGCTACTGCTTTTCTCCACAGCGATACAGCGTTGGATGCCTGAAGAGAACCTTGAAGACATTTTCAGAGGAAGGTTTACATCAAAATTCGCGCTTCTGTTTCGAGATCTTGCGTCGAGGGCAACTACGGGAACGGAAAAATGAAAAAGGCTGTTGATGTTATCTGTTCAAGCCTCGAGAGATGGTTTATTTCAGACTCGTGCTTTCCGAAAGGTATCAGGTCACGATGGGCTTCGGGCTGTGGCGCTGCAGTGTGAAGACCCAGCATCGAGACCCTCCTGCTGCTTTAGTACTCACGAGCGCAGTACTCCCCCTGAACCGACGACAGAAATACCCAGCTTGTGTGCGAGTCATCAAGCTGCTTAATATGTAAACCTAACATTGAAAATCATCTCGGAGAAACACGGGGGCTTATGTTGCCTTACAAAACATCCTAAAGGCCTACAGTTTAATACTTTGAACATTTTTCATCCTCACGGATCCTTGTCTTATAGTCAAATCCAGACCCGTATTGTCGCCACCCTTTAAAGTTTTTATGGTGAGTCACGCCATCGATTTTACGTGTTTATGGTCCTCGTCTTATGCTAATCTTGCTCGATCGTATTGCTGTGTCACTACCTCTGCGGGGTTATTCCGTTAGGCTTACTATACGGAATAAACACGCACGCTAGTCTAGGAAAGGTGGCAATCTGGACTTTTAATAAAATATCACGACACTATTTTTAATAATCTCCCACTACATAAATCGGCAAATAAAAAAGGTCCATGTTTGTGCGCTACCTCGATTGAATTTTTAACCTGTTAGTCAAAAACGAATGCGACCCACAGGGAGGAAAGCAGCATATTGTCAGCATTTTTAACAAACCTCTTCACAGACAACCGCACGGTCCATTTTTTTCTTCGCTTTTTCGGCGCTTCAAAATTGTACTGTGACATGCAGACATTGAGGGTGGGTTGGACTCCAGTAATGACCGGCGGCAGGAAAACCTGAGTGTTGATTTCAGGTTTTCATTCACCCCCTTTACAAAGAACGGCAACAAAAGAGGCCTTCTGGGTATCAGCCGAGCACAGACTGTTTCAGCCCGTCTTTAAGAGCAGGGGTAAAAAATCAGGAGCCCTCGGCTTCTCCTCTCTCCCTCGTTCAGCTCTCTACGCGGCCAGAATTACTTTGGTTAAAGCTTAAACATCCAGCTGTAAAGAGGTGAAGCGCAACGCTGCCAACCAGCCAAGTCGCTCGGTAAGAAAGCAGCTCGGGTAACATCTGAGCATTAGAGAAAACTTCATTCCTTCATTTGTTAGACTTTACTCCGCTGTCTTTTGACGTAACGCAGCGCACAGCAGGTGCTCAAAACCAGAACGCGTCCGCATTCAGCCGCCGGCATTATTTTCTTTCCGGAAGTTTCCGGGAAACCGAACGCCACGAGTCCACGTCTGGTCACCGCAAAGCTGCTTATTCGGGGGCGAAACGGATCCCATCGGAACCACTTAAAGTGGCGAGCGCAAACAAACGGGAACTGAATAGGTGAGACAAAAAAATGAGACATTCAACGCAGGTGCGGTTTTTCAAATTGAATTTTCATCTGCTCACCCCAGTCGGTCATAACAGCACTCGCTCCTCTTACCAGTTATTTCTCCATGTTTTGTTTGCTACATTACAGCTTTTTGGATATTTTACAAATTGATTCTTCAATTAACCCAGCCGGCACGTCGACGCAAAACAGACGACAACGGAAAACCCTTCGCAGATGTGGACTGTGATTTTTTGTTTTTCAGTTATTTTTGGATCATTATGTGAAACACTCAGCCGTATTTGCCCTGGTCTTCTATTTATTCCCAAGTATCCCTCGCAAACCTACCAGTCCTGGAGAAGGTTACTGGAAATGCTGCATTAGACGGTTTAGCTTAGAGGTTAGAGCTGCTGGGGTTCAGCACTGTCCTCCCGTAACACCTCTGAGCAGGGAATCCAGCCAAAGTTTCTGCGACTGCATAAACGGTCACTTTCGAGACAAATGTAGATGCGTCGTGGCTCCACCATCACCCGGTGTGACGCACACAGCCGTTTCATACGTGTAAACCCAGCAAAGACCTCAGATTCCTCTCCACCTCCAGCGCGACAAAATCGCCGCTTCATTCCAACCGAACAAAACCGTTACAGGCCGTCCGCATCCAGGCCTTTCCGTCCCCGCATGGCCACTGTCACATTCGCTTCACTTCCCTCAGAAGCGAACCTGACAGAAGCCCGGCTTGCCCGACGCTACCGCATTGCTCCCTCACCCCCTCCCCGCCGTGCGAATCGAAGGCGAGAAGACACGATTTTCCCACGTCGCCCTGCCCTGCCTCGTGCCTCTGTCTCCTTAAAGGGAGACGTAATGGAATCTGGCACCATGTCGGCGTCGCGTACAGCTGCGTACAAGCGGGACAACGAGCTCGAGTCGGCGTCGTAAACCCGCCGCGCGACACCCACCATGCGACGCAGCTCACGTACCGCTCGCTCGTGAATTTCCATCTTCTCCCCGAGAGGCCGGCGACGCATTATACGGGCTCTCTTTTTCCCGCCACGCCGCGCATACGAACCACCACGCGTCACTTTGCCCGAATCTCGTTCTGCAGCCGTGAGAAATAACTCAGACGCTGCTGTTTTGTCTGCTCGCTCCGTCTTTGTGACTGTCTCGTCGCTTTCTATTTCCCGCGCGAAAAACGAACTTTTCCAGGGAGTGAGAGCGGGACGATAAAAAGGCGTTTCCTCTGATATAGCGAGGGGGCGAGGCCCGCCCCGCGCGCTGTCCTGTCGCCGCGGTCGTAAACGCCATTATACTTGCAGATGGAACGTTTTTTTTTGTTTTCATCAATCGAGAAAGAACCCGGCGGAGCCCAGCGCTTTTAAAAAGGGGCAGCATTTGTCACACGCGAAACGTCAGGGTGACAGAAATCACGCCCCGAGTCACGATTAGTAGTCATGCAAAAGTTTTGGTAAAATTACCCCGCCCAAAGACACGATCCCCATCTCTCTAATATATGTCTATATGGACAAAGGTTTGGATTATCAAATTGACCATGTAATGTCTTATTCCGTATGGCTGGAGCAGCTAACACAGATGGTAATTCGTAATTCTATTATCACCTAAGTCACAGAGTGGGACATTAAGGAGCCAGGTTAGTCATGCTAAAAGTGCAATTATATTGTGCATATCTAAGCAAGTGAATGAACCCCCCCCATGTCATCCAGTTGTACATGAACTGTCTCCGTGATCCATTTCCACAAACCTGTGCAGATCATTAATCTGGACATTAGTACTGAGTGTGTGTGTGTGTGTGTGTGTGTGTGTGTGTGTGTGTGTTGTTGGTAAGTACTGCAGTCTGTCTGACTTGAGCAGCTGCTGGTCCTCGGTGGGGTCACAGTAGCTCAGAGTGTGTCCTGGAGCTATCGGGTATGAGGCAGGGCTCACGCTGGACAGGACAGCCCAACTGTTACTCACACACATACACACACACACACACACACACACACACACACACAAGGGCAATGTACAAGAGAGTCATATGCAAACTAGAATGAACTGAATGTTAAACCATCCCCAAACAACCCGCAGCGCCCCACTACTGTGTCACCTTAACAGTTCTGCCAGTTCCACATATTCAGCACAGTCTGCAAACTGGCATTCGGACTGCACTCCAGATGGGTGTTTAAGAAGCGGACCGGACGAACCGGTGCTGTCAGTGTGCAAAACAGATTAGTTATACCTCTAATAATGATGAATAAATTCAGGAAATTTGGGTAAAAATATTAACTGGCAAAACAGTTGTTTTGAGATTTTCCAAAAAAATAAATAAATATGGTGAATGATTCTGATAAAGTGCACAAATAATTTTTGAAAGTTAGGAAGGCAAATCAAGGTGTTACTGTATAAGATGTGTGGCAAGATGTTTCGTCCCGCCTAGTGAAAAGGCTGCGTAAAAGCAGCGTGTTTTCCTTGCACGGTGAGACGAACTCGTGTTTGGAGTTCATTTACCCCTCCCGGAGCTCTTGTAGCAGTTGGCTTTACTGTATATTTTCCTTAAAATAGCAGCCTGTAGGACACCTAATGGGAAATGAGAAGGTACTGGCATTGACCTGCAGCGGGATCGTTGCACACTACACTGGGGGGTATGGCGGGGCGGGTAGAGGAGGAGGGGCCGGGTTGCAGAGACAAACACCGCGGGCCACGAAGGGGGCCGTGCAACACGCAACTGTGAAAAAAAGGCAGAAGGAAAGCAGGTTTTTCTGAAGCTTTTAAAAGCGATCGATAGCGGCAAAGTGCTCGAGTGGAAGCGAGAACGGCCGTACCAGGAAGGGGCTCTCAGACGTCCCGGGCGGAAGTCGGCGAAATAAATCCTAAATGATAAATAAGTTAAAAAAGAAAATAATCACGGGAACGGCGCAGAACGTCTTCGGTGATGCGGCTGGGGATTGTTAGCGCTGGATTACGGCGCCGGTGTGCATGCAGATCAGGCTGGGCCTTCTCCGCAGGGCTGTGAAGTGTGCGGAGAAAAAAAAACAAAAACAAGCTCTTAACAAATAGGCAGAGGTGTTGTGGGTCAGCGAGCGGCGCGCTCACCGGGGAGCCGCCAGCACCGCCAGCAGGTGGCTTGCGAACCTGCTTCACCTTCACAAGAGGAGAGAGAGGAGAGCTGTGCCGGCTGCCTTTCCGCTGCTTCCGGCCAGCGCTCGCTCCGCCGGGTACGCAAAGGCAACCGATGCGAGCTGCGGACACAGAAGAAATACGGACATGTGCCATAAATAAGCAAAGCAGAATTGAACAGCTATGACACAGGCCCTGCAGGGGAGCCCCAAAAGTGTATTGCATAGCAGTAAAACAGGTAAATATAAAAACATGGGGGGGGGGTTTGCCCAGCTCCACACACCTTCCTTTATGTTAAAACTTTTTTTTGCAAACACGAGGACAACTCATGATGGATGAGAAGGACTCCTGGACCTCCGAGGAATAGTCAGGAACGGTCACGTTTTAACCTTTGCGTGACTTTGAGCTAAATCTGCTGAATGTCCGGATCAAGCCACATCTAAACTAAAAAGATATCGTGTAAAATCCTGCTTTTCAGTACCGCGTGGGGTTTAAAAGTCCGTCTCGTTCCCGTGAGTCTCCTCGAGGTGGTCAGGTTTCTCCCCGCAGTCCGAAGATATGTTGCAAGCGAAGCGGTGACTTTAAATGGATAAAATGCATCAGTATATTGAATATGTGCACAAGACAGACTCAATGCTCGGTGGCAGTAACCTTGACGCCCGGAGAAACTCCGTCGGTTTGGAAGCACCTTAAAAGGTTGAGGAAGCGGCTACAGGGCTGAAAAGCGTCTTTGAACAGAATGTTGAAAAAAATGTGTGTAAATAGTTGTCTTTCACATTCCTAGAATGTTCTAGAGTGAGTCTCTGCTGCACACCCGCCCAAACGGAGGAGTGAATGGTAATGCTGAGGATGTTCGGTATGGAAGTTAGAGAGACTTTTCATTTTGAAAAATAAAGGAGGTCAGGACACGTGTATCAACACTGCCATTTCATGAATATTTCCAACGCAGTCCAGCCTTGGTTTTCCAGACTGCCGGAGGGGGGAGGACGCCAAAGTCCTCAAAGTCAAACACTGTGTGCTATAGTAGCGTTATTGTGACGTAATGCCATGTGTGGCGAACGTGACTAGAAAATTTAACTAAAAAATAAAGTGCATGCAAAAAGCAGAGAGGAACGAGTGATACGGCTCCGCCAGAATGCCGCCACGAGGGGACTAGCTGGCGCTTCGCTTCCTTCATTATTCTCTAACAGGTTATTTTCTCCAAGAAAGTTAAATAGCTATATTTTCCCATCTATTACGCTTAAAAAGAGTTTTTTCAGGATGCGTCGCTATGCTTTTTTTTCGGCAATATTTTTGCAGGTGCCCTGAACATCCAAAATCTGTAAAGTCGAGGCCAAGAACTTCGAGGACAGACGGTCTCGACATTGCGAGGGCCACCTGATTCCGACCCGGCACGTTCAGCACTACGTTGTAAGCAGGTGGCCCTCGCAATGTTGAGACGTAGTAACCGGGTGATCGACGGCTGGCAACCTGAACGCATTCTGTACCTTCTGTGTTTATGTTCCTTTGTTTGGTTGACGTTTCTCCAAACGACTGACTGTTTAGCTACTCGCGGTGAGTTAACTGGTTGTGCAGCGAGGTAATTTTTACCGTGTCAGTTTGATAAGAACACGGATGAGCAGCAGGAGGTTGGATTTGAACCCATCGACGGCATGGGGGCACTAATCCCAACAGCACCTTTAAGCTTGTCCCTGACTCAGCCCGCTACTTGGCTGTAAACGTACCTTTTTCCGGTAATTCGGAGGTGTCCCGATGAAGGTAGAACCGATCAACTGGTCGAGTTCTGCGTGAGTCGCTCGGTTATGTCACGTTCGCCGTTTACGGAGGAGCGTTTAGCGGCAACTTGTGTGGGCTAGCGCGGCCCTCCCTGGGGGCGATTGGTGGGCCCGCCTCCAAGAGGAGACACCAAGCGGAAAACCAAGTAGAAAATCAGGCAGAAAAAAGCATTTGGCATCCGTTGAAAACCGACCCCCCCCCCCCTGCTACTGCGCCGTGAGGGACTTCTACTTATTTATTAATTTATTTATTTCGTTCTTGCGGGCGGTGTCATCGGAAGCTCCTTCAGCATTTCTGCCCGGGAATTCTCAGACTGGGAACGTTTATTCATATGCATCATTTATTATGACAAAGGACTGACTGGAGGGGGGAAAAAAACCCGACTGGGGAGAGATTCTGTCTGGGGTTTTGTTATATATGATACTTGAAGTTGAATTTCTTCTGGGGATGTCGAGTAATTAATCCGTTGCGTGCTCGACAGCCGATACTGTACATGGGTTCTAAGCACAGTGTAGGGATATGTTAGCGGCATTGCAGAGCGCAAACCAAAGCAAGCTCATAAGTCTTTTTCTTTTGCTGTATAAATGATAATGTTACCGTTAGCTGGTTTGTTTCAAGAGAGCAGCTTAAAGTATTATGTTTATATACTAAGCAACTCAACATGCTGGAGATGTTTGTAGAACCGACTCAAGGTTCTACAGAAAGAGCAGCATTTGAACCCAGGTCTTGTGACTGTGAGGAACCAGCTTCGGCAATTATTTTACTTGATGGTTCCGGGTGGCGCTGAAGACAACAAAAATATACAATTGTTAATGTTGGTTTTATTTATGACACCGTCCTGCTTCAGTGAAAGAGAGTAAATCCGTCCGTTTGCACGATCCGGTTGTCCCAGTCGACGTCAAGAAGGTCCGGACCCAATCTGGAACCACGGGGGGGGGGTTGGGCTAGCAAAGGGTTACATCCTGGGCAGGATGCAAGTCCACCCCAGGGTAGACGCACACACACACACACACACACACACACACACACACAAATAAACCTACAGAGGACAATTTCTTGTATAGGTGCCAGTTGACCCGAAACGTCTGACTGCGGAAGGAAACCCACACAAACACAGGAAGAACCTGCAAAGTCCTGCAGAATGAGCAGGATCCGAACCCATTGCTGAACTGCCCGACCACGCTGACCGTAAGTAGCTTTATGTCGATGTTGATACATCACTTTGCATAAGCAGCAATGAAACGAAAGAGAGTCAGTCTATGACAGCTGTCTAGAAGAAGGAGAAGAACGAGAAGAAGCCTAAAATGCTCTTTGCGAAGGCACACGTTCAGCAGGCGCCTCTCTTCTCGGTTTCCCCGCCGTCCTCATCCGGTGACACCGGGAGGGTTTCGGTGTATTAAGGGATTTTCACTTTATTTTCTACCCTTCTTGAGGGTCGATCGCGCACAATGTACTGTACGGGGAGAAAGGAAAAAAAAAAGCCAGAAAAAGGAGAAAAATGAACTGGTGCTTCAGCACTTGAAAGTGTTGAAATTTAATTAGAGCTGAGAATCTCTACCTGATAAGTATCCCATCTGCACATTTTGCCACAATAGAGCATATCCACGGAGCCCATCAATACGGAGGTTCCACAATTACAGATAAACAAGACATCTGCTAAAACCAAATTAAATTGTACTCAATTTGCAGATTAGTGCGGTGTTGACTGTTGAGGAGCCGTTTTTTTGGTAATTACTTGCTGAACATAATGGGATTATCTCTCCGTGATCTATGGGCCACCGAATGCACTTAGTGCTCCCGATATGAGCGCAGACTTGAAATTATAAGCCACCATTCAGTGAACTTATTACAAAGGGAAGGTACATTTTTAATGCCGTAATATAGTTTATTTTATTATTTTTTTATCTCCCCACGTCACTCCGGATGATATTTCATTGAGGGCAATGAGAAGATGGAAACATCGCCGCGGCGCATTTATTATAATTGAATGGGCGTGTGTTTGTGCATTCTGATAGTCTTCCCAATAAAAACAGTGATAAATTTTTAAAACGCATTTGAAGAAGGCCGTTTAATGCGACCGCATGCTCACCGAGCCTTCGCTCGGCGCTTTACAGTGCGGCGGTGTGCGAACTTGTCAGTTATTTTGGGGAGCAAAAAAAAAGGCACGAGCACAGAACCAAATGGAGGTATTGCTTCGCTGCCGGGGGTTGGGGGGCTCATCCCCTCCTTATTACACTTGCATTAAGGTTTACATCAACACGGTATGAGGATCATTCCACTCACTGTATCATTAATCATTCATTTGGGCTCCGCTTTCCTTCAAGGTTAAGTTTGAATACCAAGCGACATAAGATTATTTACCCGTTTATGCAGCTGGGTGACTGTTTGCCGGTTAGGCGCGCTGTTCAAGGACGCGGCGGCACGAACGCGGATTTGAACCCGGGCCTGACCGCACTAGCCAGCCCCGCGACCCCGTGCGCGTGGCGCGTCCGTCGGTTTGCCGCGGACGTTTACCCGTCGCCACGGCAACCGAGCCGCTCTTTCAGTCAGAAATCGACGCCGTGCCGTTTGTCATCCTCTCGTCGGCGCGTCATTCGATTAATGGCTTTTTAAAAGGCACAAATTCACGGGAGCACTTAAAAAGAAGCCGAAAGATAAGACTGTAGCGGAATGCAGATGCCGGCTGTGTCGAAGGAGCGGCTGCTTTGTAGGATGTAGCGGAGCTGCGCGGACTCCCCTTCCAGCCGCAAGAAAAGAAGAGCAAGAAGAAAATTCAAATACTCCATGTGAGGCTAATAATGGCATAGCAGGTGCACTTTTTAAAAGGCTTCGCTCGCTCAGTTCAGAAGCACATTCGCCACGAAACGGGGGAACAGACAGAATGCGAGATGAGCCACTGATCTTGGGGGTCGAGGAAATTCCGAGCCCTTCGTCACGTTTGGAATATAAGCGCTTATACGACTCGCTAGTTCACACGAGGCGTAACAGGCCTGGGTCGAGTTGCCGCGGCGGAAATCTGATGCTCTTATAAGCGTTGATATTTTTGGTTCATTAAGAAAAAAACGCCACGACCGTCGCAATTGCACGTCGGTCTTTGGGACACCCAGCCCTGCCACGCAAAAGGCGATATTTCACGTGTCATTTAGGGTGAGTTAGGGGACGTGAGATCGTTTCCAAAAGAGTTTTGCTAAAAACCACCAAAAAGACAGCAAATAAGAGACGACGCTATGTTTGCACTTTACTGGCTCGCTATTTTCTAATATAATGTATAAGACCATCTATTTCCTCACTTTTTCCTTTTTTCCTCCTCGATGTTGTCAGCACAGTAACACCTGGACTTGGGTCCAGGTGAGTTCTTGAGAAATGAAGCAGCGCTATAAGAGGCCATTAATGCAGCATGTGGGACAAATGGACACGGTCCAGCCTCGAGGGTCACAGACCTCCGTTTTAATGAGTGTTGGATTTTACGGACCTTCGCAAAAATATTCCAGAAAAAAAACATTGGAAACCTACTTTAAAGAACGAGAAAAAATATAAATGCTTAATGACTTTTTTTTTTTTTAGCAAAAATACCTTTTTCAATGCAAACAATGACGGGGACAGTTTTGATAATGCGTCTCAGGAAGGACCCATCCGGTGGAGGCCATTTTAGCTCCAGCAAGGCGGCGTAGCGCCCCCTAGTCCCCTGTAGCGCTCTTCCGATCCGTTACAGGGCCCCGTGTTCTCCTTCGCTCTACTGCGCGCGTGTGTGTATATTTCGATTACGGAACTGATTTTATTGTATTTTGTTATCGTGTTATAAGCGTTACTGTGGTACACAGCGCAGTACTACATAGTAACAAGCATTTCTTTAAATTACGCTTTTGATTTTCTACTTTTGATCTTCTCATTTTTTTCTTTGACCGCATCCAGACCCCTCCTCCCCTCCTACAGGAGAGACGTAAGAGATTAGTTAAAACAGCGAATAATCACGGAAACGTGTTTTATAGAAAACAAATAAGCAAATAAGAAAAAATGTTTAGGGATGTTTGTGAAAGTGGTTAAAATGTGGTCGACTGTTGTGATAAATGAGAGAACTATCAGCGCTGCAGGAGGTGGTAACTGAGGTACAACTGAACGGTGAGCGGAGTTTCTCAAAAACATTTTTCCAGTTAAATGCTGCCTTTTCGGTGGCATCTTGCAGGCTGAGTCTGTTAGAAGACCTGCCAGAGAATTTAGTCTAATTTTCCTCTAATCTCTAAAACCCATCCCTCCCCCCCAAAGACAAATGATCTGCCCAACAAAGCAACTGTGTGGAAATGAAGGCGAGGTCACCCTGCAGACAGCCGCCGCTCACTGAACCCTTTTGGAGGCGTAAACAGCGGCAGCCGCCGTCGTTGCCGGGGACACCTGGCTTCACCGGGGGTCGTCCTCGGCACTTGGGCTCATCGCACGAACCGCGTGACTCGTTCTAAAATGAACGTCAGTCATCCGCTGGAGTCCAAGCCGTGCGCCTGAGCGCGACGCACCATTCGGTCATTTCCGGACAACGTGTGTTAAATACGTAACACACGTGTTTCCTGCGAAGTCTTCAGATCGATTCAGATGAGCAGCCGTGTGCTGGACTTCTGGCTTCTGACAACACTCTGTAATAAGTCAGAACTCAAATAAACTTGCTGCTCTCTTTTTATTAAATCATTTAAGGAGCATTGAGGAGTAATAATTTTGCTGCTACTACTAATAATAACTATTATAATTGTAATAGGAACAATACAGGGGCCTTTCATTGTACGGCTGCAGAGCAAAGCAGAGACCATCTTGTTGAAAAGAACAATGATGGTTCTGTCAGACTGTTCAAAAAATCGGCAGTAGGAATTCGATGTAGAAGATGCAATGTTTACAGTGTGTAAAAATGTGACCAAGCGAGCGGGCAGCGCGGCGGCTCGGCAGGTGTTGCTCTTGTCTCCTGGGCTCCTCAGGTGTGGGTTTTGAATCTCAGTCAGTCTGTCCTCCAGTCGGTGCTGGTTCTGGCTCTTCAACGACTCTTCTTCATGGTCCTAAAAAGCTCTCTAGTCAAACTGTTAAAAACAGGTTCTGTAGCACCGCCGCACCGCCAATGTATCGGCTGCGAACCTCCGTCTGGGTTCTGGCGTCGCCTGGATCGCGCACCCCGCCCGGCGGTTCCCGCCGACGCCGTATCTCCGCGCCTGTTTGTGCCGTCTCATCACGCCGCCTCCTCCCGTCTCACTTTTGCCATTTGTTTTCAGGTCAAGCCGCCCATCCCTGTCATCCAGGCACCCGGGTCTCTTCACACCCGCTCTGTCTGTCGACCTGCCAAAGCCCAACGGGCATTTCTTCTGGGCTGAACCTCGATGAGCGCGACAGTTGTTTTGTCCGTCGACAGACACGTGCGAATACGCTGTCGACGGCAGGGGCGAGAGCGATTTTCCCGAATTGATGCGCGTCCCTTTCTGCAGCGCTCGAAACGGCTGGTGGTCTCGTCTTAAGGATGACGATTAGGGGAGGTTCTGCAAAATAAATCACAGCTGCCAAGGGTGAAAGTGGGGCTGTGACCTTTGCGTACGACAGCGTGGACAGAGGTGGGACGAGCCGGCGTGAGGTCTCAGGTGTTGCCGGGGTTTTTATTGCCGGCTCTCGGGGGGAAGACGACTCCGAGGTGCAAACGCACCCCCGCCCCCTCACCCGGCGGCCGCAGCCTGTATTCGGGGGGCCCCATTAACCTGCCCTTCTGCTAAATCAGCTCATCCGGCAGTCGGGTCCTTTCTGCGAATGGCGATTTGTCTACAGGCCGGGTGTCTGTGAATTCGCTGCTCTGCGTATACTGAGGTGCCCCTTTAACACGGAGGCCACCGCGCCCCCCCCAAAGGGCGCCCGGGCGTATCCGTGCGGCCGCCCCCTGCCGTTCTTCTTCTCGTTTGTTATGTTCATTGATCCCATCTAGGTGTCACTGTCATAAGAGATAGTCTTCCTTTTGCTGCCGGAGCTCAGCAAGGCAAAGGAAGAGCAGAGCCTCATATTTTATCGTCAGTGGATCAGAGAGGCTGTTTGTCTTGTCAGTCCCGGCGCTGGCCTGTCCTGCGGTCGGCCCGGAGCCCAGAAGCGGTCTGGTGTTGGGTGAAGGAATTAAAGAAATGGCAAAAGTCGCTTTAAAGTCATCCTGAAATGACGTGTCATTAACGCAAATCTCAGACTACAGTTAACTCCTGTTCTGCTCGCCCGACGTTTCTTCTTTGTTCTACTTTCTCCCTTTTCCCTCTGGCTTTTTCTTTTCCTTCCTATTTCTTTCTTTCTTCCGTTGCGTTTTCTTTCTCTCTTTCTTCCCTCCCTCTTTTTCTGTGTTGCATTTCTTCCCTTCCGTTTGCTGCCTTTTCCTCTTTTCCTCTCTTCTCGTCCTTCTTCTTTCATTTTATTCCCTTTTCCCTCCTTGTTTTCCTCGTCCTTCCCTTTTTTCTCCTCCTTTTCCCCTTCGCTCTTCTGCTACCCCGCGTACGTAAGACAAGGACAAGCCATTGAACTATTTCAAACGTGCGGCCATTGACCGCGGAGAGATCCACCGTCCAACAACTGAAGTGGGGTTAATATTTCTCCACCGGGGGGGCTCCACGTTTGCAAGGGCGGCTTCTCCGTCTCCTTTTTCGTTTTTCTTCTTCCGTTTTATTGCGCCACCAAAATTGTTTCCGGATAGTTTGCATCGTGTCCTGCAACGCGGAAGAGCCACATCGGCGGGGAAGAAGGCGGCCAGATCCCGCGCGGGTGCGGATGAGCGCGAAGCAGAAGAGAAATGCCCATCTGTCGGGTCATGTCCACGATGAGATCAAGCCAAGGGGGGACATTGCCAGACTCCTTCTATTATTGACATTCGGAGTTTTTTGTCTATAGCTGCTCTCGGATGATGAATATGGGTGGACGTAATGAGATTAGGCTGGAGACTAAGCTGATGTGTATCGAACACGTGCTGGAGAACAGTGAGGGTTAAGAAGGGAATGAAGCATCTGCTTCACCGGGGGGGGGGGGGGGGGCCCAGTTTAATTAAAAAAAA
>UFQX01000246.1:58218-118713 GCA_900497675.1 Arapaima gigas
GGGGGGGGGGGGGGGGGGCAGCCAAGTTTGATTAAGAAATATGAAGTAAGGGAAGACATTATGCGTATACATTTATTTATACGGTACTGGAAGCAGATTAAAGCAGATGACATGTCTTGAAAGTGATCTGGTGTCTTTCAGACCAGCCTGATCTCATGAGGAGCGTGTGCACGACTTACATTTTCGCACCGTCGCAAGAAAGTGTCACAGGCGGTGTCACCTTCGCCTACCGTGGATTTAAAGTGCACGGGAAGACGGGGACGCAGCGGCACGGCGACAGACCTCCCGGGTACCAGATGAAGGTCGCTTTCGCATTCTGTAATTTTTTTTTTTTGTTTGAGTACCGACGAAACGCTTCAGTAAAACGTAGACACGTCATACGAGGCCAGGGCTGTTTACGGTGTCGATCTGAACACCTCTGGCAGCTTCTCACAAGGCCTACATACTGAAACGTCACAGTCCCAGGAAACTTGTTCTTTTCTCATGTTTGCGGCACTTTGCGAGATACGTTCGACTTGTTGTGACATGTAGCCGTCACCGCGGCAGCTTAGTTGTTGTAATAAAGAATAAACACGCCGCCGAGTTACAGGAATCGTGACCCGCGCGCAGGAGACTGTATGCGGCACAAGCGAGAATCGCTGTGAACTGCAGATTTTTTTTTTTTTAGGACCGCAGCCCGTGAAAATATACAGTGTCACTGTGTCACTATCCAACAATTTCCTTTTTTCTTTGAATTCAGCAGATGCGAAGGGAACCCTCGCGCTGCTGTACTTGGTTCAGTTTGCCGACCACCCGCCTGCGGACCGTTCAGGCCCCTTCTCCCGAAAGGTAGCGTCGAGGTTGTCTGAGGTGACTCGTGGATTTTTTAAAAACGATTTAATTTAGAAAATTCTCTGTTAGGCCAGAGAACATCTAATTACATATTGTCAAACCGAGGGGCCGCGCTGAGGGGTGCGCATTACCGGCTATGACCCGTTTCTTGTAAGATAAATTTTTGCAAATGATGCGAGCCGCAGCCTGGTGACATTATGAGGTTTGAGGAAATCTGTGTTTTCTAAAACAGCTTTTGAAATCTCTATTTAGGTTTCCGTCCTGCATCCCTTGGTCTCTTAAAGACACGCCTGACAGTTAAATGGAAGCTGTCAGACTCTCGTCTCCTCCCTCGGGTCCTCGCGCAGCTTCCGCTCGGCGCTCTGTAGCCGCGACGAGCCCGGATTTCACATTCCCGATGCAAAAAGGGATCCGTTCCACATCCTGATAGCACTTTACGCGTACAGTACGTGAACACATGCGGTAATTTCACAATCGCGCTCAATTTTTGCGAAACACGAGTGTTTAAACGTCCCTAAAGAGGCGCGCTTGCAAAATTGCACCATTATACACACCCACGCCACTAGAAGTTTACACGACTTGCATATAGTGCCGTGGAAGTGACCTGGGAGGCTGCGAGATGAGGATTTCTCCATTTCTCACGTCCCGGCTGACTTGTGTGTTACCCACGAAAATGCCATTTAATAATCGAAGTTAAACAAGCTGCGGCAAAGGCCCGAGCAAAGAGAAGAGTACATTGTATTTGGGGCAGCTGGCTTGGCTGAACGTGCGCTCCGCTCCCGTCCCGCTCGTCCTCAAAGGTAATTAAAACGCTGTGATTTATTAAATCCTAAATCTATCTCTAGCTAATTGTTCCAGGATTACGGCAGCCTTCTGTTCAGCAAAGGAACCATGCATCGTGCGCCGTTTTTAAGAAATTGTTTGGAACTCAGCCGGCAGTCTGGGAAAAGTGCAAAATCGCCATTTGAAGGGCTCCTAAAAGACGTGCCGATCGTGGGCTACCAGGTCACCCAGGTGTGGTCCTAAACCGGCCGGCCGGGTGGGTCGCAACGGCCGTTCGGCACTATTTGAGCTCCGCGGCGCCCCGGGGTAGGCGTTCGACCAGAAGCACCGCAGCGGGCAAACGCCGCAAACGGCCACGTGGGAAAGTTTCCTCGGATGAAGAAAGCGGCTTAGTCGACCTTCTGAGACCGAAGCTCCGCCCTGATAGTTAGACAATGACCTAGAAAATCCGGCTCGCGTTCAGTCCCCCGGTGGCCTGTGGTCTGCAGCCATGCTTACAGTAAACGATAATCGAAATGCCTGGTCTGTGAATCGTTTTCACATTTTGCGAACGTCTTCGGACGCGTTGCGATGCGTCCTCCGCCCTCGTCGCGTGCAGTCATTGAATCGCCTTTTATACATATGTCATAACGGAGGCCGGCGGCTCACAGGCTGTTGCGGGGGAATGAAAGTGCAGTTTTCCTCCTGTCTAATTGTGATCCGTATCGATTGCGACCCGGTGTGCCTCGCAGGGCCGCCGCCAGTCAATACTCACTTCACAACTCAAACACCTGTCCTGCAGCTCTCCGGGTGGCACTTGACAAAAAGCCCGAATGCCCTTCCTGCGTCTTTCTCCTCCGAAGGCGTGCGCGGGGCTTATTATTTTCAAGATCGTCTTTCTAGTGTGGCCATCCGGGGGAATTCAGCCACGTGCACAAACTCCACCTCGTGCGCACGTCGCATTTCTGCTGGTTGCGGCAGAAAAATTTCAACTGACTTTTGCATTAATCTCTCATTTGCTTTGAGTTCAGTTTATTATCCTGGTTATTATCCGTCCTGGTTAATTTGGGTGTGAATCAAGCACAACAACAACGATAATAATAATAATAATAATAATAATAATAATAATAATAATAATAATAATATCCTGGGGTACCACGTTACCCAATCTACATCCTAAACCAGGTACCCTACTAGGTTGTAAGGGCAAAGCAGAACTATTTGAGCTCACCTGCACCCCAGGGATAGGTGTTCATTATTATTATTATTATTATTACTATTATTATTTGCTGTGTACCAACACGAACAGAGTCAGTTCTCTGTAGACGTCACCCACAGGTGAGGGTCAAGTGGTCAGCAGCTGTGCAGCACTTTCATGTCCTGATCCTTTTCACAGGAGTTCAATGTCAAAGATGTGAAGTGTTAGTTTATATAGTTAAATATAGTTAAATGAACATAATTTTTTCCTATCAAAAAAGTTTTTTTTAATGTGGTTTAGTTTAACGGCATTGTGCTGGACATTTTTAAACAAATTACACTTAAGTTGAATCCCAGCTAGAGTGCCGGCGCTACATTCACGCGTTTGCATTTATCCGTTTAGCTGAAGCTTTTCTCCAAGACGTGGAGCGCAGAAGAACGTGCACGTTTACAAAGCCGGGTAATTTTTACTGGATCAGCGCAGGATGAGCGCTGAGCTCAAGGGCACCACAGCAGCAGGTGGCGTTCGGACCCGGGTCCTTCCCGTCCAGCGGCTCTGAACGCTGGTCTACCTGCCGTGATTTCCTTTAAGAAAAGGTTAAGGATAGATTTTCTATTATAACCAAAACGGCATTTTTTTTTCAGATTCTCATGTAAATAGCAGGTTTTATCCCATTCTTTCAAAAGCATAAAGAACAGCAGTCCTTGGAGGGTCTTCTGTAAGGGGTTCAACGTTTTGATTCCAGTCCAGTTTTCGGCTTTTGCTAATAGCACCTGCCAGTGAAGAAAGAGAGTCTTGCCTACAGGCTATTTTATTTTATGCAGCCATCAAAACAATGGTCATTAATGTCACTCCAAGTTATAAAAAAGTAATTAACGCCAATAACCATTAAGCGTTGACACTTCAGACAGGAACCAAGGCAAAAGTGCTGAGGACAATTAATATGAATTTCATTTGAAACCCAACTGAACAACAAGATGCCTAATAGTTTTACAGTATATTTATAAGAGCAAAATTAAAGCCTCCCAATTTACCGATAAAGGTTTCTTTAATTTTCGGTGTCCTTGGGGTTTCAAGGAGGCACGTTTGATGCGGTTTGGTTATTTCAACCTTAGTCCCTGTGTTGAGTCCAGGTCTCCAGAGGAGTCATTAGCGCAGCTGCTGCGGTTAACAGGGTTATGCAGCGATCGCGGCACCAGCGGCCTGTTGGAGGGGTAGGTCTCACACACACACACACACACACACACACACACACACGTATGACGGTCTGCTGATCTACTGTAACCCCGGCGCCATTGTGCCCAACGTCATCAGAAGCCCTCAGAGGTCTAAGGATGTGAGGCCTCGCTCTTATGAGGAGACAGAGGTTCTGAAACTGGGTCACTTGCCAAATGGTTTTTTGGGGTCAAACGAGGGACACAGGTACCAGGGGTGATGAAGAAAGACAGCAGCAGCAACCACGTCATGGCTGGCAGTTGGTGTGTGTGTGTGTGTGTGTGTGTGTGTGTGTGTGTGTAGTTTCCTGATGCTCCAGATGTATCATACTCTCCTGAAGGAAGTGTTGCTTCAATTTAGTTTGCAAATCAGTGTTGGTTCCTCACAGCTCCTGAACTCTGGTTTCAAAACTATGATGGAGTTTGCATGTTCTCACGCAGTTTCAGGTGGAAGGAAAGTTATTGCACGAGCTCTATGAGGAAACAGTGCTAAGTGGGGCACTGTTAAGTATTATTATATAAAACAGTGTTGTTGTACAAAAGAGAAGGTTGGTGGCCCTAAATGTCCCTCATATATTCTCCATACCCCAAACAGACAATGTACTTACTAATATTATGATGATCATCATCACCCATCCATCTGTTACTGTTAACTTCTTAACCTCTTAGGTCCAGAGCCTATTCCGGAATCACTGGTTGACAGGCTATTGAACTGCATGCTACACCTGGATGGGACATCAGTCTGGCACACACACACACACACACACACACACACACACACACACACACACACACACAGGTCAAGTGAGTGGTTAACCTAAAACACACATGTTTGGACTGGGGGAGGAAACCTCCACAGACACAGGGAGAACATGCAAACTCCACCCAGACTGAGCCAACGTTGAACCGACACCCAACCACCCTGGGCACTATGAGGCAGCAGTAATTCATTACGAATATACAGGATAAATTGACAGATATCCTGCAGCCTGGGATGTGGCATAGAGCCCTACCATACCCATCTAACGCCCTACCTATCTACCCCCCTCCTCCCCTAATACACCACCCTGTAAGCTCTTCACCAGGGTCATCAGGTAGGCACCATCCTTCATTGGGATTTCGCTGACTTAGGCCCACGACACCTCCGGATGGCTCAGCAGTGCGGCCTGGCGTCCCAGACCCACCCCCCTCCAAGCTTACTAGGTGACAGGTCCTCACCTAACTATACTACCTCACCTTCCCCCATTCTAGTTGTGCTCTCCTCAACCATAGCCACTGACTACCCCACTCAGCTACCTCTGACAATTCCTTTACCACTTCCCTTAACCTATGTCCTCTAATTCCCAACTGACTCAACAGCGCAGTAACAGTTTTTGCCACAAAGCCTCTGGCACCTACCTCTACCGGTTTAACATATGCCCGCTACCCTCAGTCACGAGCCTCAGCCACTAGTTCGTCGTACCTCAATCTCTTCCTCTCATACACTACCTCCACGTCATCCTCAAACAGCACCGTCATCTCTATGAAATACACTATCTGCCTAGCCTCCGAGTACAGCACCATATCCGGTCTTAATGCAGTCACTGCAACACAGCGCGGTACCTGCAATTTCCCCCCCACGTCTACCTGTAGCTTCCAATCCTTCGCTCCTAACCAACTACCTATTTCAACCCTCCCCTGCCTTTTGCACCTCCCCTGGCCTTCGCGAACAAACGCAATTTTCTCAACCCTACCTGCAGTCGGCATAGAATTACCTTCCAGCTGCTTCCTCTCAATCACCGCCGCCAAAGAACGCAGCACCTGATCGTGTCTCCACGTGTACCGCCCTTGCGCTAAACTAACCTTACAAGATGACAAAACGTGTTTCAGCGTCCCGCTCCCTGCGCACAACTTACAACGCGAATCCTCACCTGCCCACTGTCCAAGATTCTGCGGCGTCGGAAGTACATCCTAGGTGGCCCCCAACAAGAACTTCAGATGGCTTGCCTGCATCGCCCACAGCTCTCGCCAGGTGATCGTGCGCTTCTCTATTCCACTCCACCTCAGCCATTGCCCTTGCTTCACTTTCGACGCCGCCTTCACACACCGAGACTCCTCTTCCTGTTCCCGCAGGAAGCCAACAATCATCCGCCTTCTTTCCGGCGACCTGGCCCTACTAAACACCTTCCATCGGTCACCTGACCCTAATCCTACCCTCCCCCTCTGCACTCGCCCTATTACGTCTCTATGCTGTAACGCTCTCCTCACCACGTGAACCGCTTCTCGTGGCTTCCACTTTCTTCCTGCCCCCGTGCTTGGTGCTACTACCTGCACCAACGCATCCCTCGACCCTACTATCAACATCTCCCGACTTGCCTTCGCGTATTTAAACTCCTCCACCAAGCCGGTTCATGGTAACTCCAATATCCCTTTACCAAACTACGCTATGCTGGTTAAACAGTCCGGCACCCCTCCACTTCCGAATTGATCTATTTACTACCCTCTCGAGCCGCTCCACTTCCGTAATCGGGATCTCATACATTGCAAACGGCCACCTTACACGTGGCCACAAACCGAACTGCAAACACCATAATTTATGCAGCAGTGATGTTTGCTGAACCACTGTACCATCCCTATTATTATTATTATTATTATTATTATTATTATTATTATTACTGCAAGATGCAGTTAAAGTAAAAGCGCCACAGAACGACTGAGTAATGTATACACTCCTCGAGTCCACGCCCAGGCCAAACAGGCCACGTTTACGACACCACGGGATGTTGCGATGCGGCGACACCCCCAGAACACAAACTGCCATATGGATATGGAAACGCCATCAAAGAAATACAGCCGATGCTGACCTGTGAATGCAGAATCAGGCTAGTTAAAAACTGAAGACGGCACGAAGCTCCGGGAGCGGCTCGGCATCAGCCAACACCTGGGGATACATCAGATGAAAAACAAGAAACAACTCCGAAGACGTGATTTGATGTGCGGCGGCCCGCCTGCGTCGAAGAGCGAAACGTGACAGTAATTGGGAATAAATGCGGTGGAAAGGTTCATTAAAAAGTTGGAGAAACAAGAGCGCGGCGGCTACCGCCGCACTGCGATTCACCTTGTCAGCGAGACGTGTTGGTTCTGAACTGACGGAGTAAACACGTTGGCGCCGGACGCCGGCGCTCGCGAGGGACGCTTCTACGCCACATTTACACGAACTTCGGATAAACACCGGGTTCGCGGTTATTTTTCTAACTGCTTCTCTTGTGTTTAAACATCTCCCCTCCTTCAGGCTGCATAATTAATTCCGTTCCGAAATTCTGCCTGTTTTTTTTTTTTTACGTCCACCCGTCCCTCCATTTGCGTTAACCGATTGTCCCGAGTATAAATATGTGAACGGTTCGAGGCCAGAGCTGGTTTTGAATCCCCTGCCCTGCTATAGTGACCTCGAACAAGGCGCGTACGTCGAGTTACTCTGGTAAAAACGAACGATTTACTTAAACAAGTAAGACGTCGAAGGTAGCTGGGAACGCAAAACGCGCCACTCTAGATCCGCCTCGGGAAAAGTGTCGGCAAAATAATGTGTTGTTTTGTTTTGGAGCTGATGTCTGTTCATGGGAGTGTAACGCAGACTGCGCTCGATGCTAGTGACAGGAGTTCCGGGAACTTACGTAAGGCACTCGCCCTTACTCCGGCGCTGCTCGGCGTACTGTCTCCGATTGGCGCTCACGAGAAGTTGTCATGGAAATGTCACAGGCTTGTTCAAATGTACCCTCTGTCAAAAATCCTCCTTCAAATCACTTCCAATGCAAGGGGATTAGCTGCTCGAAATGATTTTTAAAGATAGACTGGCGAAAAAACAATCTTGTTTAACATCCGACACAGAGATTGTTTGCTTTATAAATACGCTGAGAGCGCTTTGCCAAGTGGCTTTGAGTTTCTCCAAAAGGTCACATCTGCCATGGATTCTGTGCTGCACTTCAACGCTGAAACTTTGTTTTTTTCTCCCCCCCGCATTCAGCCTTTCTGTGAAACAGTAAGAAGAGAAAAGGCTGCACGTCTGTGTTGACTTGTGGGCCAAGAAGATGGCAGTGCATTTCTGGACTTTCTCTGACCCCCCCCCCCCCCCCCCCCCCCCCCCCCCCCCCCCCCCCCCCCCCCCCCCCCCCCCCCCCCCCCCCCCCCCCCCCCCCCCCCCCCCCCCCCCCCCCCNCCCCCCCCCCCCCTACCCCCCCCCACCGTGAACGTCCACGTGTGGCGGACGGACGTCGTCGGCTTCAGTCAAATGTTCGGCCAACACGAAGCCAGCTGGGCTGGTCGCTCCTCACGGGAGCCACGATGACTGCGATGAGTAACAGAAGAGAAATGGAGGAGACAAACGCCTCGGTGACAATACAAGCCCGTCTGTGAAATTTTCCGCTGGCAAAACGAGAATGAATTCATCCAAAGTGACTTGTATTACTTTCAAGCACACGCTGGGCCGCTGGCTCTTCCGAGAACTCAGTCGTTCGTGAGGGTCGAGGGAAGGGGATCGACATGCAGGGTTCAAATAAACTCTCCAAACAAGCAACGGGTTGTTACACAACTCAGACCTGGAGGGGGAGGCTTAATGGGCAGCAGGGGGCGTGTTGGTTGGAGCATCGCTTTACCATTTCGGGACGTGAGCCCTTAGTCGTAGCTCACATGTACACAGGGCTTTGACGGGGAGACCTGGAATGAATTCCTGGCTACATGTGACTTGTGTGTTAGAATACATTTCAGCTATATAGAGGTAGCTGTACGCCTGTATCCACACCTCCCGTGGCGTTGCTGGTGTCCTCGGCGAGACTAGATTACATCGCTATATTGTACACACACGCTACGCGTAACGCTGTCGAAATCTCAACGGCCTCGGCCTCTTTTTGTCTGCCCGTTTGTTTGCTCTTTATTCGCGCTTGGCTTTGTTTTCCGAGCCACAGACTTGAAATTGGCAGCCGAGTTCTTTTCACCTCAGCTGAGGGTTTTGTGTAGTCGAGTTAGTCGAGGCTACTCCCTGGTTTGAAAATGTAAAATTCAGTCTTTAACAGGGCTTGGAGAAGCAGGGCTGGTGATGTCACGTGCAGGTCGTGCGTAAAGATGCTGGCAGAACTGCACACACACACACACACACACACACACACACACACACACACACACACACTACTACCAACCTTTTGTTCACAGGCCCACCGCTTTAATGAAAGCAATCGTTCTAAGGCTTTGGTCTTCATTTTACGTTTTATGAGCCTACCTGGAGTGAACACTACCTATTAATAGATATTCATTTTGACTTTGAATTAAAACAAGTCATCCTTAAAAAGCAGAGGTAGGACCGCCATATTTTAAACACATGAGAGAGACAGTCATTCTACCCAGTTTAAAGCTTCCCTGGGTTACAAACAAAAAAGTTTAATTGACATTGTCATGGAAAAAAACTATTAAGAGATACGGGATCAACCAACCCGCGATGACCCAGCATTTCACTGATCTCGGTTGTAAGAGCGCAAGGTTAAAAGGTGGCAGCTTTCACCCGTCTTTGAACGTTCCTGTGTTGTTGGACTTTGTCTTCGGCGATGGAGTTGAGCTGAGAAATGATGAGAGAAAAAAGCGTGACAACCAGCCCCGGTCTCCTCTAACTCTAGTCGCTTTTGTAGTGCATATAACTTCGTGTAACAAGTGTCCTTTGACTGGGCTTTGGCTAGATAACAGTAAATAATAAATAGCATTAAAATGGAGTAACAGCTGCTCCGTGTTTTGCGAGGACAGCTCTGGTAAAACAGCCGATCGATGGATCGTCGAGCCTGGACCGAGTTTGCGTGCGGATGAATTATGACCGCGGCCGTGCATGTGTGTGCATACGTCTCACTATCGGGGCTTTAAGTGGGAATCGACTGGCCATTGATCCCACTCGGCGACCTCTATGAGGTTCATGTTCACGGCACTTTCAGCATGTGGCCCGGCTGTCCTGACCACCGCTGCCCGCTGGTCAGAACCTGCCGTGGTGACCCAGGTGCTCCGCGTTCACGGTGAAGCACGCCCGTGAAGGGAAGACACTCTTTCGTTCACCTTCAAGCTACCACCAGCTGACTGTTCCTTTTTGTTGCTGGGAACAAAGATCTGGGAACATAGACTAGATGGCTGGATAAATAATACACAAACAAATAGGTGGATTTGCATTCTGATGGTGCTTTCACGTGGTCTTCAGAAGATAGGGGACTGGGTTTCCCCAGATACACAGGAGTCCATGAAAAAAGTGAGAGGAAAGAAAAAAAAGATAAGAACTCAAGATGTAGCTTTTCTTTCGGCTTCCACTCCCTCTGGGTCTCGCTTGCAAAGTTTTAGTGCGTAAGATCCCCTCGAGTCGATCCCCAGCTGTTTCTCCTCCTTAATCAACAAGACACATTTCAACAATTCCTCTGATTTATACCTATTCATGTATTCAGGAGGTATCATCAAGTATTTATCAGTACAATCTCCTCTACTCCCTGGTGGAAATCTTTTGTTTGGATCGTACTAAGACTGTTCTTAGAGACTTTTTTTTAAGGATCACAGTGATTTTCATGAAAGTGATGGCTCTTTTAATTGCACGCGAGCTGCATTAAAACATTGGTCACACGCCAGCTCAGACTCAGCGGAGACAAAATATGTGGCTGCTAAGCAACAGAGTTGTGCCATCTGTTTCTCCAAAAAAACTTATCGTCACATGAAGACATATAAGAGGAATCGGCAGGACTTAAATCATTCTTAGCATGTGCGAAGCAATTGGACTCAGGTACACCCTTAACTTAAGCAACGATTTTTACATTAATGCTTTATGGTATGAAATAGAGCTGTGACATACCGCATGTGGCTGGACAGCGCCGTGGATAACACCATCACTCAGCAGCATGTGGGGAAATCGGGATTTTATTCCAGGAACTCCTTTTTTCAGTAGAATAAAGTTTCCTTAGGCAAGACCGCTGGTGTTACGTCCGTCTATCCCTGAATACGAGAGTTACAAGAACATAGAGTCATCCCGCCTTAGACGTTGCTCGGATTGACAAGGTCCAGGGTGAATGTTGGAAAAGCAGTACAATTCGATGGTAAGTGGGCTACTGGAATCAACCAGATACGGACATGATCCAATGATATGGGCTTAATGGAATGCTACGGGAATAGTAAACTTAATGAGAAAAGCCTCATAAAATGTGCGAGAGGACTACAAGTGGAAGTCATATAAGCTGAATCTAGAGAAGAACTCGTGAAGGAATGTGTGCCAAAACGCATAATGAACACCTTCCATGGTTCAGTACAACTGAAAGGAGAAGAGTTGAAAGGAGAAGATCATGGCTAAGCTAACTACTGTCAGCTGCCAGGTTAGGCCAAGACTTAGGGACAAGCTGCCATCAGACAGCATTCTAACAGATGCGAATGTAGCATTGTCCACAATCCCAACCACCACCATCCCTACAAATAACAGCCTGATGTATGCTGCACCAGCAATAATGCTACAAAACTGAAGACTGCAGCCATCCTCGATATGCTCCCTGGAAATCAAGATGAAGACAAACCAGAAGGAAGTGAGCAGGCCGACTGAGCTACAAAAGGGTATCGTGATAACGGACAAGTCCTGCATACTGAAAAAGTACAAAGGCACGTCCACAGCTGAGGCCCTGAGGTCTGCCAAAAAAAAGACGAACTGCTCAGGCAGCCAGACTGCAGAGATAAACAAAAGAAGCAAAGGCCAAAAGAATGCATGCCCTCTTATCCAAAGAACCATCTTAAGTGTACTCTCAACTGCGGCACAATAAAACACTGACTGCAGCTCCACAATCAGCTGAAAGAGAACAGTACTGGAAGAGCATATGGGGAAGGCAGCATCACGCAACACAAGCACAGAGTGATGAAGAGACTGAAAGGCAGAGTACCATCACAACAGATGTCCAAGAACAGGTCACCATCACAAAGAATCGGGCAGTATCAGGACATGATCCATGCCTACCGGCTAAACTAACAACTCTGTCTAGCTACACAGATGAAAAAGCTGCTAACAACAGGCTCCCACACTGACTGTCAAACCCAAGGGAGGACAGTACTGTTCACGAAACTCCCTAGCAAGGGCTAAGCAACATCCAACAATGTGGGCTTGCTAACAACCATCATTTCTGCAACATGGAAGCTCCTTTCAGGCATGGTAGCCACCAGGTTGAGTGGGCTATCCAGAAATGTATAAGAAACTGCCCCAGAGGCTCAAAGCACGAGCGACAGACAGAGCAAGATTTCAAGGCAAAGCTGATTCACTTGAGTGCTGCCTGGTTTGGTTACATGAAAGCATGTGATTCAATGCTCTACGGGACTACGTCGATAGTAACATCCAAGTACCCAAATGGAGTAAAACGGGTCCTAAAGAGCCACCGGAACGGGAGGAACAAGAGATGTACGTATGTACCGCCAGTCATCAGCTACCTAGCTGCCATTGTAGGTTAGCCAAGAGAGGAGATGGAAGCGACTGACATCAAAACTCAAAAACTCCTTACAACGCATGCAGACTTCCACTCAAAATCCAAAACCCAGAGACTGCACAACAGCCAGAGGGAAGGTTGACTGGACTTAGAAAGTGTTATAACGGTCCCGAATGAGATACAAAACATCTACGAGTACATCCAAGTAATGTTCCCTAAAGGTGAGCTGATAGAGGAATGTCGGAACCAGATAGGGGTTGTGGAGAGTTGGGAAGCAAACAAGATGCCAGGGAACGATAAGCCCCTTCGTGAAATGTACCACCAGCAGCAGAGGTGACTGACACGAGGAAATCCTATCAACGCCTGGAAAAGGCAGAACTGAGGGACTGTAGAGATGCACTGATCTTGGCAGTACAAAAACAAGCACTCAGCACCACGTCTATTGAGACAGAGGTACCATATCAGACAAGACCCCGGGTGCAGGCTGGGCAAACAAGCCCCCAAGACAATCCAGCACCTAGTAATAGGCTGCAAGATGAAGTACACTGAGAAGCACAACCGAGTGGCAGGGATCGTATACAGGAAGATGTGTAAGCAATATGGCCCGGACACTCAGAAGTCTAAATGGGAAGTACCACCGAGAGTGGTGGAGAACAACAGAGCCAAGATCCTGTGGTACGTCCACATGCAGACAGATAAGCAGGTACTGGCCAAACAACCAGATGTAGTGGTGGTAGAGAAGGAGGAGACAACAGCAGTGGACAAAGGTATAGAGATTCCAAGTGACAGTGACATCAGAAAGACTGAACATTAAAAGTTGTGGATTGACAAAGTAACTGCAGATGATTTGGAGGATGAAACCCAAGGTGGTCCCACTGGCGATAGGAGCACTTGGGGCTGTTACCCCTAAGCTTGTGAAGAGGGGCTCCATCAAATCCCACGAATGACAACATCGAATCCTAAATCCTAGGAATAGCAAAAATACTGTGCTGGACCCTTAAATTTGCAGGCCTCTGGTAGGAACATTTATATAATATATATTAGACACCCCCTCCACACACACAAATCAGATACTATTTGAAAATGGCTTCTTAGTACATTAGAATGTAAAGGGCTCCTTCTTATATTAAAAATCAAACTCTACAATCAAAAACTGTCTTCTGCCTTAATTACAATCACATGAATAGTGATGCTTCAAATCAGCACCATTTTCTTGAGAACAATCAGAAAGAATAGATCTCTTCTGACAATGAGGGATCATCTCGACACGAGAGCTTTGGCACACGCAGGAATCCAAGTGTTACCAGTACAGGCCCACAGAACAGAAGAACAACATCTTGTCTTTCTAAGAGACAAAAGGAAAACCGACAAGTGTGGGTTTAATGTCAGCTACAAAGCTGTAAATATATACACATTAGCCTTGTACCGTCATATTTTAGCGGTTCACGGGGCACAAGGCTGAGGAGGGAGCACCCTGGATGGGATGCTGGTGCATTGCTGACAAATTATCGCAAAGCACATAATAGTACTTTTCAAATGTACGATCGATTGGCTTTTTTCAGTAAATTAAGAAAATGCTGAAAAATTTCACAACATTAAAGCAAAGCGTGCAGATCAGTACAAACTTAAATGTATCGCCAAGTCAAAACTGCAACGATATAGACCATAAAAACAAATGAATTCATATATTTTGCTCAGAAAACCCCAGTATTTGCTTGTTTTTATTAGTGTGTGTGTGTGTGTGTGTGTGTGTGTGTGTGTGTGTGTGTGTGTGTGTGTGGTCTTGCCCTGTTAACTCACCAACCTCGCATGTCACCGCGTACTGTGACAGAACAGATTTCCCTCCAGGCAGTTTCCCCCAAAAAGCCGCCAACCTCGCCGTACATGGAATTTGTCACCGCCCATGGACTTCTACCCCTTTATGTCTCCGCTTGCCACTAACAATGGCCTCCGATGCCACGCTAACCACCTGATGAAGGACGACGCCGTCCGGCCACCCACCTCCACACGTCTCATTCGGTCTTGCTGCCGATTGATGTAAGTTCTAAGTCAGTTCTAAGTCATATTTCAGTCCCTGTCACTGTACGGCAAAATGAAGACGAAAGCTGTTTTCTCTGCGTGCGTGTCTGCATACAGCACTCTGCCTCCTGCCAAAAAATGATATACATATAAATAAGATTATACATTTGTTCTTCACTCTATCCTAAAAATGCTAATGATCACATCGATCCAGGTTATTCTGAATTATTCTTGCCGCCCTGTTCTTGAGGAACTGGCTTTAAATGTTAATAATTCGTAAACAAAACGGGTGCTTTGCACAGAGTAAGACTGTCCGTGTGTGAACGTATTTAAAACTAGCTGGACCGAATGAGCACAGCACTCAGGTTGATCTGTCCTGCGAGAGCATTTATTACCTACAGGTAAGGAAAGCCTTGAGACGAATTTCATACGTCTTCAATAGCGGTGACACGGGCAAAGGAAAACAGCGGGACCATCAAGTCGGGGGTCTATTCAAGCTGAATGAAAATCGGCCCTGTTAAACTTGTTGGGTAAGAAATGGATTTTCTTTTTCAGGACGCTCATCTGTCGCGAAAATTTAATTATGTAACTGAATACGTTCCTAATATTAAAGGGTCTCTCCGTCGATGCGGAATCTGCGCTTGCGGAGGTTCGGCTGAACAGCGTTGTTGTGACCTCCATCCCAGTAACAGGCATTATGTTTAAATCCTTCAATTCATGCTGCGGTAAAGCAGATTTTATGTGGCTTTGTTGCCCTTACGGTTAAATCAAACGTAAATAAAATAAAACAGTGCCTTATGTAACGCGATCCCGCCCGGTGCAGCTCGACTGAAGAACGAGAAAGGGTAACTTCGGGGTAGGGAAACAATAAATAACTGTGGTTACCGACAAGGCTGCCGTTGAATTATTCATTTTGACAGATCAACCCGCTATTTGCAGTTCGCATTTTTATGATGTTAATAAGACCACTTGGCTCCAGCATCAGCTCACAGTTTCTGGGAAAAATCCACACAGCATGCGGGTTAATGTATGCAAAATTTCCAGGTGGTACTTCATTTCTGCTCACAGCGGAAGCTGAATATTCCCACATTTCCACAAGAGCAAGATTTAGGGCATCTGAGAGAGAAAAGACAAAAAATGCCCCCTAGTCTAAAGCCTTTACTACTGTTTACCTTGTCCATCATTTTCCACCGAAACCAAACAAATGAAATTTTGCATTACAGTCGTAACATATTGTTTTGAAAGACTGTCATTTGTTACATGGCTTTGTGAAGAACGCTCAAGTGCCACAAATTTCCACTAATACATTTAATACGGGATTAATCTTAGGGAGGATTAGCGTGACGCTAGAATATTATTTCAAGGAGCAACGTTACATAAATAAGAAGCAAATGGTGTGGAGACACAAAACCAGAACTGCCTCAGCAGATGTAAAGCCCAGAGGCGGAAAAGTCTGATTTCGAATCCATCAAATTAAAAATTGTGTCCTGCAGAGGACGTATTGTGCGGTGGTGGTCTGCTGGTGCACCGGACCATTGTTCTGCCACACTGCAGGTCTGATGCGTGTGAAAGGAGGCCAGGCCACGCGGGCGGGGTGTCAGGGAGCGGGGGCGGAGGGCCACGGGGAGTTCTGGAAATGCCAAGAGGTCCCGGATTGCCCGCAGATGTGGACGACCCGCGGGAAGGTACTGTCTGCCGAATGGCGGCACACGATAAATAAAGATCAACAAGGTGCAGACGTGAAGCTGCTGTCTGGGCATTCCGGTGCGGCGAAATGCCGGTAATCCCGGTAAATGCCATCGCTGGGTCTCCGAGTTGAGAGAAGGGGTGGAAGGCCCTTCTTCACTGCAGTTTTGATGCTTTTAGTTTGAGACACAAGTCCTGCTACTCATATAGGTTTTCTATGCACTCAACAGAAAACTAAAGTCGGTCCAACCGCCTGCTTTTGCCCCAAGGTCTTAAGGAGCCAAGAGACGCAGCTTCCCAAGATTATTTATTATTTCTTTTAATCGATCGACTGTCACATTTTTACGTGGCAAAGTCGCAGGTGTGTTTCAGAGGACCAGTGTGTTGCCACTAAATTTCATAAGGGTCTGCGTGTGTGTGTGTGTGCTGTCTGGAGGACTAGACAGGTCCACTGAAGCTAACAGTTGTTTAGCTAAACAAATGGCTATGCAGTTATCCGATAGCAGACGTGGTTTTGTGCTTATTTGTGGCCTAGAGAAAAGGCAACAATGGGGAACGTCTGCCAATATTAAAGGGCTAGTTTTATTAAAATTTGCCTTATTGCCGGTTGGTTGCACCACAGAGGGCTTCTGTCCTGCAGCACGTACATACAATTCCCGTCGTAGTTGTATTTATTTATATGTACATGAGCACTTGCGCATTTGTTGGGCTTTGACTCAACCAGGTGGAGTGTTTTGCAAACTTCTGAAATGTTCGGGGATCTCGACCGCTGCGACCCTGGCCGGGATTAAGGAGTTGATGATGATGGATGTATGGATGAAATGTTCTTGTAAGCCTGAAGTAAAAATGAACACTGCTTAACTGCGGTGAAGTGTTTTAGAGACGTACTCACTCGAGCAGTTTAGCTGCCCACCCTGGATGGACACGCCAAAGTCGGCTGCATCTTCACATCATGCACAAACACTCAACCTTCTCCTCTGTCGTGTTTGCAGCGTTTCACGGACTTCTGTTCACTTGTCTCACCATTCATTTTGCGGTCCGGCAATTGACCCCAGCGTGGTTTTAGGTGGCCTTATATACAGCCCGTGTCTGTGTTGCTGCTGAAAGAGAAAACTCGTCGGTCTTTCAGGATAAGTCCGGATTAGTGAAACAAGGGCAAGATTGACTCATATGTAAGTCATGTAAACATTCTTGCTGTGTGACCCTGATGCTGTAGTTCATGTTTAGTCCGTGTTGATGCGTCTCATTACGATGACCGCGAAGGAGGAGTAGAGCTATTTAAACAGCTCCTTTGCTGTTGTTTTGAGGAGCTGAGACAGATACCTGCTGGTGGTCTTTGTGTGTCGAGGTGACGTAGAGAGGTTTTTTTGACTTTACGACCGAACTTAATCATTAATCAACAATTAATAAAAAAATCAATAAACAATATGGATTATTATTTGTTGGATCTTGGGCTGTGGATTTGTATGTTCTACCTGTGTTGCAGTGAGTGTCCTCCCACAGTCCAAAGACATGGGTTTCAGGTAAACTGCTGACTCTAAAAGGCCCACAGTTTCTGGATGTGTGTGTGTGTGTGTGTGTGTGTGTGTGTGTGTGTTACGTTGCTCTGTTGTGTAGATGGGTGAGTGACTGTAAGGAGTTTAGTGTTGTGCATCTAACAATGTAAACCTTGGTTAAAGTTTTACTTCTACATACATCACTGTATGTCCTTCTGTTTTTATGAAACGGATAAATGCACATGAATAAATGCAATATTTTAGGGATGATCTATTTAAATTTTGTGTATTTTTCAGATGCTTACTTGATAGTAGCTGGAACCGTGTTAGAACCATGTTCTACCAAAGAATTACTTAAGATCCTCTGAACCAACCAGGAAAAAAACATTTAGCTGTGGTATATGGTAAATGAGAACTTCGGAGAGAAGGCAATCGACCACCTTGTGCGCGTGGTGTCCCCCCACCTCCCAGCGACCTCGACAAAACAATGAAATATTAAACTACATAATTCATTTTTGCCAATTTACTTTGTGCGCTGAGATTTTCATCCTCACATGCAAAATAAATTTCATACGTACCTCTCTGAAGGTGCAAAACAATCACTTTTAATGCTATAGTTCAGCACGCGCTTTTATGGTTCCATTTTTACAATGTCCATAATATATTTATGTACAATTGTCTCATTCACTACAATTTGTGTGTGTGTGTGTGTGTGTGTGTGTGTGTGTGTGTGTGCGCGTATTTTTATTTTTTTTTTTAACTAAAACTGCTTATTGAAATGATGTGAACGTACCGGAAACAAATTCTCATTTTCTTTGGGAAACAGATGCTACTAATATCTGGGCGTATTTTGTGAGATAACGCAAAACATGTGCATTATAGATGATAAAATATAAATATCCGCTTCCGTTTTTCCCACTGAATTTGCATACCTTAAACATCTCCGCCATTCCGCAAGAGAGCATTTGAGACATTTATTATGCATAAGATGCTTTCACTCGTAATAAGTCTCTAATGAGGAACGAGGAAGGATCCCGTTCGACGGACAACGGAAAGCGGCTGCTTTTTAAAGGCGAGAGTGGTCAGAATTCCTAACTGAGAAGGGGTCGGGGGATTTAAACTAATGACCACTTGTTACGTGTCACCGCGGTACCAGTCGTCTCAAAAGCATCCTCTCATTTCGGAGTCTGGGATCTTCTTCAGCACTGCGGTTTGAAAGCAGACAGCAGACGGCCGAATCTCGTGGGTCGCCCACAGCTCCGGGCAATCGCAGACCTATCGCTGACCTTTTGGCTCCTGTCGACGCCGCCATTGCCTGATACCGCCCCCGCTCTCCGGCCCGGCCCCCTTCCGCTGAGATGCGACCGGAAAGCCGGCGGAACAATGGCGCGGCGCCCCGTCAGACACACGCTATACAACAAGTCTATTGAACTGATGCCAGTCGACTGTAGCACCTCCTGCCTTTGTGTCCTTGGAGACGGTTATTCTTTACAGGGCTGTACACCACACAAAAAAAGTATTTGAAGTGTTTGACAGCCGAAAGACGTTAACCTTGCTGGGTAATCTTCAGAAACACTGACACGGACCAGTGTCGACTTAAGAAAAATACGCCTATTAAGTCCCAGCGCTGAACCGACCGTGTCCGAGTGCGGAAGATCCCCAGCGTGTTACAAAGGTTAGCAACCAACTCACATTCACCCCGCTGTACAGTTGCGGCCGCTGTAAACCTGAAAGAGGTAATTGTCGAAATTTCTAACCCGAACTTCGAGCGTTTCATCGGTCCTTTTGCATTCTATCAAAGTTCTCACGTAAAGGACTCATCGTGGGAAATATACAAAGTGCAGCCAGCGCCCGAGCGACGTCAGCGTCAGGGAACCTGCCCAACCCGCAGGCAACACTCTGGTCTTTTCCGGACTGCTGTCATTATCTCCATTACTGCAGACGGGAGCAGAAAGCATTCGAAAGTTATTTCAACGCTCCTTGCAACTTAAAACGAAGCCTTCCTGAGAAGTTAGGACAAAAATCATCTTTTCAGGACATTCCTTTGAAAACAGTTTCCTCCACTAAAAAAACACCCGGCTTTATAAACGGATAAATCACTGCAAGAAACTTAACGCTCTAACTTGCTTTGGAGAAAAATGAAACGGATGTAAGTGTGGGTTCGAATTGGGCTCGGTCTCTGCGGCGTTTGCGAGCCCCCCTTCGTGTGTCTGTGAGCCCCCCCCCCCCAAAGTTCAAAGAGATGCTGTGACAACTGGTTTGTGGGACAGGGAGTCAGGGATTCGGCAACCAGGTTTACTGTCACCGTATTCTGGAACACACAGGCTGGGGGAAAATGGATCAGGGCAACGAGATGTTTGTTTCTCACTGCTAGTCGTACGCGTTACGGTCGGCATGGTGTCCGGTAGGGGTTTCCATATGGGGGGTGGGCGGTGTACAGTGGTGTGTAACAGGTCTTGGTCTTGTGTGACGGCGAAGTCTCTGTGCGATTCTAAAGTCCGCAAACAATAATTCCTTAGTATCTGAATCTAATCCATCCATGGAAATGCATATGAAACCGAATTTTCTGGGATACCGAGTTCCTACTATTTCAAAAGGGGAAACTTCATGCAGGCGTTACTCTGGTAAAAGAGGAAAGAGTAAAGCGATGTGCTAAAACTAAGGGTATTGGGAGGTGCACTGCTCTACATCGGCCGCCGCTTTTTTTCCCGTCTCCAAGGAGGACACATCCGATCCCATCCCAGGCGAATCTCTTTTGATCCAGCGCTCCCACTTGCGCTAATGGATCTCGATGTTCTCCGAGCCTCTCTGCCGTTCTCCTCAGACTAAGCCAATTAGGTGACAGGCATAAACATCTGCATTCCCTTAGCCGCATTAGTATAGGAATCCACATCTCGGCCTTGCTCCGAGGACGTGTGCGTGAATACATTGTCCGAATAGCCTTCATTCGGCGTTGTCAATACTCATCAGGACAGACGTCAGCCGACGCCGGTGACCCCTCCGTGAATCCGCGTCTGGCCGACGCGTGCCTTTTCTCCTGCTGCTACGCACTTTCACTTGTTCGCGCGTGGAATTTTGGTTATCGATCATCTGCAGAGGTAAAGCTTTACCTGCTGAACTGCTGGTGACCGTAGACTTTTCTCTGTTGGCCACACGCAAACTTGCGAAAGCAAGCGAGAAACGTGTAAAAAGTGCACGTTAATGCAAAATTAATGTGCGGGTGAAATGAAAAAGGGTTTCAGTTTTCAAGATGACGCCACGTCTCTCCAGGTATAACTTACCGCCATTTTGCCAGTAAGCGCATCTTTGTGGGCATTGCAGTGACACAGGGGGCAGTACAGGTGACTCACAGCTCCTGGCCTGTGGTTCTGGAAGTGAGTTATTATTCCCCGTTTTCTTCTCATGTTCCTGTGGGGTTCCTCCAACAGTCCAAAGGTGTGGTTTACAGGGAACATCTAAGCGCTGTTAGTGTGTTTGGCCTGGGCTGAACTGGGGTCACCCTGCGTCGTGCCCTCTACGTTGGACAGAGTAGAAAAGATACCACCAACCTTGCAAAAAACAGGGTGAGAAAGAATTTTTTCATATATATATATATATATATACGGTCTGTCCTCAGATTTCCTGTTTTACTTTGCAAAACTGTTCCAGGTGAAAACAGAAAGATCAGAAATATTTAAGAAAAACAGATTTAGGCGTACTATAACTGGAGATATCAATACATAACCGATGGGTAACTTTCCTGGACAAAAATATCTTTATTATTGTACAGAATAACGTGTGAAACAATTTTAGACCGCGTCTCCGGAAAGGCGCATCCAACCGTCTCCGTGCTTAGTTCCACGAAGGCAGTAGAGCGCCCCCTAGTCCCCCGGCAACAGCACTGATCGACTCGCATCACTTCCGTTCGCTGGTTTTTGCACGTAACTCAATGCACTGTAAATAGGTGCGTTTCAGTCCAGTTTATTAGGCACGGTACACGTTCACATTGAGCTGCAAAAGTGTTGCTGTAATAGTACAGCAGGGAAGTGAAAAACTTGATGCTCAAATTATGCTTTTCCAGACACACACACACACACACACACACACACACACACACACACACACACACACAACCCTCATAGAACAATACATTTCATTAGGTTTGTTGTTGCAGTAGCATTCCGTCAAGTCCATGTGTGTATAGTTTTTAAACAAATTTCTCACACTACAGTAGTTAGGAAATGATCCCAAACTCAGTGCAATTCAGACATGTTAGTCTAGCAGCTCGCAGAATATAATTTTTGTGTCCTTGACTTTCAAAGATCGGGGTCTAACCGTGGATTTCGGCGCATAATCCGTCAGTCGTTTCTGTCGGGTTTACAGCCCGCTCAGTGTTGACAAACCTGCCAGCCCCCCTTGCGCATGTATAAATAGATTACAGATTCAGTCAATTGATATAAGTCCCCCCGGGAAGCAGACCAGAGGTCAAAGGCAGGGTGAGATCCCAGACAAACAAAACAATCTGCCTTGTATTACAATTATAAGTGACGCGCCAGGAATAATGTACGTTTTCACTCGTCCAAGCACGAAACAAACATCTGAGGACGTTCGGGGTAAAATGACCGCAGGGGCCAGCAGACGCTGTTAAAAGCCCAGAACCGTAACCTTAAAACCGACGCAGCGGCTGTAAGGAAGAGCCGGCTGACATCGGCCTGTGCGAAAACCGACGCTGAGACGAGAAAAGGCGTCGACAGCAACAACAACGACGACAACAAAAGGGGGTAAATAGTTAAATAAACGGGGAAATAAATAAACTCATACAGTCCGATGTAGAAAACATTAACGTTACGACATGTAAACAGGGTCTTCCATGCGTTCGCTTACGTGTTTTGTCCTTTAATTGGATTTGCTGAATTAGAGTGTCTATGATCTGGAGCAAAAGCGTGTTTACAGTGAGCAGCGGAGCAGAATTAGATGCATATTTGATGAAAGAACTGTCACCAATACAGTACATGCTTGTTGTTCCAAATATGAAACAGCATATTTTAGCATATTTTAATTAATCTGGGAACATTATTTTGAAGCCCATAATTAACTTATGGATAATTCATCAAAGCCTGAAACAAGTACTGTACTCTGTTTACTTTTTTCTTTTCTTCTTTCAGGTAATCTGAAAATGCCTTTGACTACCAAACAAATTTACTTTGATCACTCAGGAACCACCACCACCGAATGATCTTTTATTATTTACGTATGCTTATTTATTTATTATAAATATGTGTATGAACTGCATATTTGAATAGCCAGTTACAACAGCATTTTTGATTGACCACTTTTAATTCTTGCAGTTTAATGAACCGTATTTTAAGTTCCTATGTTTTCGCAGTCACGAGACGGTTGTAATCTTTACGTTTACAAATGTGTAGAACTTAATTAAACGGGGAAATTACAGCGTACGTTCAGAAACAAGCAAGAAACATAAAAAAAATTGAAAAAAAACAAAACGAAAAGCAAAAACTGCGCCAAATAGCTTTGGGTGGGTCTAACCCAGGAATTACGACTGTGGATTCCTTCAGTTCTGATTGAAATTGTTTTGCTTTGTTCTTCTGCACTTTATATGTTAATATCCATCCATCCATCCATCCATCCTTCACCCTCAGTCCAGGGATCATCACACGTATCCAGTCACACAGTTTCTGTCAAAGGCTTCACCGCGCTGTGACCAGCTCCCGTAATCCGCACGCCTTTTGACTGCGGTAGAACATACACAGGAACAAGGAGAGAACAATGCACGCAGACGGCGCCGAGATGAGATTTAAACCCGATAACACGGGGATCCGAGATGACAGGGCTGCCACCTGAGCCGTCACATTGCTGCGTTTGAATATTCAGCACGTGTTCCTTCAGTCTGAGGACATCTCCCATCACAAGCCGCTACCACAAAACACTCAAGCTCAACAAAGGAGACAAAAAGAAAGCAAAATCTAGTATAAGAGGAAACGGTACGTCTTTTCGTGTGTGTGTGCGTGTGCGTGTGTGTGTGTGTGTGTGTGTGTGTGTGTGTGTGTGTGTGTGTGTGTATGTGTGTAGTGAAGTGCAGGAAGTGTAAGCCCACCACTCATCTCCCCCAGAAGGGATAGCTACAGTTTCCAAGAGAATATGCTGAAGAGATGAGTCAGAGCATCCCTCCAGGTGCCTAACCCCACCTGAGTCCCTTGGGTTTTGCACCTTCCACAGGTTATGAGATTCCTGCCCCCCCCCCCAAATGACCTGACGGGTGAATCTCTGAACAGCTCGGGGGTGCCAGGAAAAGGGCCTAAAAGGAGTGAGGAGAGCCTTTAATGGATCATGTGTAACAGCAACCGAGGTTGTATTAGGAATAGACACCATCTAATGTGTGAATCCGACGGAGCATCTCTTCCACTGGCTGCGGGTCCCTCCCAAAGGTAGGCCAGTCACACCGTCACTGGTCCCCCGCACCTTCAGCGCTGTGAGCCGAGGATAAAAAAAGATCTGGCTTCTCGCTGGTGAGGAGTTTGCCAAGGTAATGATGGACTAACCCGTTCTGCGCTGTTAACTTTGTTCTATTCTTGACACCGGAGTGGGGGCGTGATTGTGAGAGACTGTGATTTTACAATGCTCGTGTCGCAAAACGTACACAGCATCCGATATAAAGAATCATAACGGAAAATAAACGTCTCCCTGATTTATTTTGTAGGCCCCGGATTTGTCCATTCGTACAACTTGTCCTCTGTATTGCCGAAAAGGGATAAGTCGAAACAATAAATTGGACAGCAAAGGAACATTTTCTTTTACCGGCTTTTACATTTTTGCTCATGAAGGGTTCTGTTACAGGTAGATGTGACTGGATTATTCAAATTCGGTTTAAATTTTCCCGAAAATGGAGCTTGAACAAATATCGGGGACTTTCTCATGTTTTATTTCGCTCCGTTGCCTTTATTCGTTCACTGAGAATGTGTCCTCCATCGTGGACTTAAGGAAACGAACAAATGAAGCGATGCTGTTAAAACATCACGCACGGAACACAACCCCGGGAAAGTCAACGTGCACTTCAGGCTTATGTGGACCGTGTAGTGAAGTTGTTACAAACTGGAATTGTGGAGTAAGAAAAGAATATTAACCCTCACTACTGTCATAAGTAATAATACATTTCAATATCTAATAGATATTGGGGAATATTGGTAAAAGTCCTCCTGCCATTATAAGCTATGCACATTTTTCATTTTTATGCAGTTCTCATGCCAAGCGAAGTGTTATGAAGGTTGATCGAGGGCGCTCTGTGGAAAGCGTCGCAGTGGGAATCCTTCCACTCTGGCACAGTGCTTACGTGGAGGTACCGCAGCTTTCGGAGAAGGTTTAAGACCTGCCGGTACGTTTTCACACGGAGGAGAAACGCGGCGAGAGGACATATGACGTCGGTGGCCGGAAGACCCCTCGCGCGGAAGTAACAGGAACGTACGCAGCCCGCCTGAACCTGGGTTTAAAACTCCAGTCTCTCTTCATTATTGATGAGAAATACTCTTAAAGCCAGGCTACGGGGGGGCTGGATGTGAGCCAGTCCCCAAAGGAGGCCGTAGCACTTCAGCGAACGCGCTTGGCTCCACCGTCTGCCCGAACCCTCCCCGCCTGATCGGGGGCCTCACACCCCTCGTCGCCATAATAGCGCTAAACCTGCCCCGTGGTTAATTCTGCTATCGCTACGGGAACGTAGTAAAAGGCTTATGCTGATTCGCTTTGCCAAAAGTTATTTTTAGCCGGATGTCAGCCCCGTGCGCACGCATATTTTCTGCCTTCTGTCCAATCCGGGAGACACGTATGAATTAGACATGTCCAGAAAGAGGAAAGATCAAGTTTCCAAATCTTTGAAGGGGCGGATTCACGTCTCGAGCATTTATCTGTACAAACAGTTAATATCTGTGGAAGTATTTCTAATACGACCAGAAATGAGTTTCTTATGCAACACCAGTTAAACCCATCTAGTGACAACGTAGACAGCGGACGTATCATTTGACTGGAGAAATTCCCAACTTGCCAGGCTGAAAGTGGAATAACTGCCGCAGCTAATTTAGAAGTTCGGCACGACTGGCTCCTTGAATCCGATCTTAAAGGGTCGGAGGGTCAGTCATCGCGACGCGCTTGGTTGTCAGCTCGTTTTTTTTTTGCAGCGGCGTGTTTTTGGTTCCATCTTTTGTTCGTAATATAATGAACTCAGTACAGAAACGCACCCTTTATGTGCATCTGCATCCCTTTGCGCGTTCTAACGCTTGAGGGAAACTGCCGTATTTCCATTCGATTTTAGGCGCAGCTACATCGGCACGTTCACCAGCGAGCTCCACAGCAGGCTCGTACTAACTGAGGGCGCCGGGTACGATTTTCTTCACGCGCATTTTATACAACCTACTCCCTGATGCCATGCGTTTCCTCATATCGCTTAATATAGGACTCATGTCGATATATTATCCATAAGTGGCCCCCAAAACCGCAGCCAGTACGAAAACTCAAAGAGACGAGCCCAATGCCGGGCAGCGTTTGCACCCCTTTTTTAGAATAGCGGAATATCCCACAAATCATCTACAAAAACGACTAAACGCTATCTGCGCGCACAAATCTTAAATCTGCCGTTCTCTTCCACGCCCTAGTCGAGATTTCAACACCGCCTGAAAGATGGCGAACGCGTCGACAGGACCTACTGCACTCTCTTGCGCCCTCGACCGGACGGTTTACTCCGCCTGCTCTCCAGAAGATGTTCGGGTGGAGTACAGGCTCAGGATCGCCAAGCGACCCTTCGGAAGAAAAGCTGCTTTTGAGCCGGGCTCTTGTACGGCCACAGCCCAGACCAGACGTACAAACACTCTTCTGTCAGGTACAAATTGTGAGTGGCCTCCTAACATAAAACTAATTTAAAGATGTCTCGCACATATCTCCTTCTGTGTACGCCTGGAAAAATCTAATTAAAGCTTCCCATTCAGTCATAGATTATTGGATTTATTAATCAGCAAGCCATAGAAACAGAGTCGGGAGGCAGCCCAGAAGGCCATCTTCTCGGCAATTCAGCTGTGCCGTTCAGATATGAGGAACTATATAAAGCTGCAGTCACGGTTAACATTTTTCTTTCTACGATTAATTCAAAGGAAAAAAAAAAGAGGTACCTAAGAGCGGCAACAAATATTAGGAGTTTAAAGGCTGCGGCCACCCTTTTCACGAGTTTTTAGAACATGCGGAGATGCCTACACACACAATGGCTGTGCGAGGGAGGTCAGCAGGTCAATTTGCCGCTGTTAAGAGCTGCGAACTGCACTTAGCTACGCTAAAATTCTCAAAAGCCCTTTCGTATCGTCCGCCGCCTTTTATCGTGTAACCGGGCTTAACCATTAATGAATAAAACAAACAGGCCTCACAACGTGACTGCGTCCACCGTGTTTCTCTCTCTCGCGTTCTCTTTTTTTCCCAGCTTCTGGTGCTAAATGCTTTTGCAAAGCGCCGGGCTGCTTCAAAAGACTCGGCAAAGCGGTCGGAGGCATCGGTCGCAGGATCTCATCGCGCTGGCGTAATGGGATGAAGGCGGTTCGCAGAAAACGGCCCGAGGGATTATGGGAAGTTGTAGAAGATCCGGTGCGTTATTAAACCAGGACCCCTTCGCTTAAGCTTCACTTAGCTTCTGTCTTGTTTTGGTCGTCGCAAAATTTGAACGTCGACGAGTGGCCGCCCCTAACCGTGTTCCGTACGGCTTCTGTGCGCGTTTATTCACAACGTTTATTTATTTGTTGTCAAACCTGAGTCCTCGCAAGACAAAGTTGGCGCTACTAACCGCTACATCACCTGCCGCCACCCGTCTTTCCTTTTTGAGCCTCTGCACGTTTCTGCGGACCGTTCTCCGGGCTGTAAACGCTGTGAAGATTTAGTTGTCGAGCTGTTTCTGAATGACCTTAGAGACTCATTTAGCGGTACCCTTCATCTGACACATGAATGACAGCTGCTTTCTTTGACCGGCTCTGAATAACAACTATGTACAATATATCATTCATCACCCATCAGATCGGCTTTCAGTCCTCAAATAAACACACCGGTGCGCAGAATGAAGGATCGGACTGTCAGTTTACGTAGCCACAGTTCACGCGGGCCTTTGCTCCTTTTATGTTTTCCTTTACATGTATTTTTTGAGGTCAGGCTAATGTGGACTCTTGAGAAGCGCGCCGTCTGTCCTCAACTCCCGTCCTTGGTGTTGAAAGCGGCGTGTTTGTCGTCTCTGCCACCAGGTTCTCCCCTCCGGTTGCTGCTCGTCCTCCGTTTCCTTCTCAGTCATTACCCCGTTTTCAAGGGAATCGTGGGACGCGTGACAGCCCCGCGCTGGGAGGCCGCTGTTAACTTGTGCTGCACCAATGGCCGTTTTCTGGCTTTCCCGGACACGCACAGCGTCCTTCAAAGTGTTTTCCAGCACCACAGTTCAGATGAGCGTATATTTTTACCCTCCTGATTATTCAATGTGAAGCTTTTACTTGCACGTCCATATGGTGCTGTAAAACATCACCGTTTTAATCTTTGCTCAGTTGATATGTCAGGGCATCTTCTCCCAGATCTTTCACTGCAACTCTGCCAAGTGCTGGTCTTCGGCTTTGACTGCTAGGCGTTATTGAACGTTGACCCCGAGAGGGGAAATTTCCGCGTCTTTGCCACTAATGCTAAGTTGACGGGACTTACGTCTCCTAAAGAGTCAAACACGCGCCCCTTCTGCGCCCCGACTTCATGGTTTTAAACAGGATCTCGAGATCTTTTACTAATAGCGCGGCATTGTTGGCATTTTGTTCCTTCCATAAATTTTGAGCTCACCTTTTCCTTCCTGCCTCAATTGTCCCGTGATGTGTTTGGCATCCGGTTTGGAAAGAGGAAGAGGCAGCACGAACCCCCGTGTGTGTCTCTCGCCAACTGGAACACACTTTTTTTTGCCCATGTTTTCTCCAGTGTGGAATTATTGCACTAAATACACACCTGGGTTAATAGCTGCGATGCTGTAAATCCAGGTCTCCTGTTAGGCCCGTGGTTTTTCCCTCCTTTTCCGACAATTTTATTAAAGTCCAACTCAATGCGATCTTTTCATTCTGCTTCATTTCTTTACAATATAGTTAGTTACAGCGTTTCAAAATATTTTAGTTCATCTCTAATGAAAGCATTACTTATTCTATTCTTGGTCCACTATCTCAAAATAATTTCAGCGCATTTGTGAAAAGTGCATTAAATTCTTACATATTTTACCATAATGAAGAGCTTGTCTTTCTTTTTGAAAGCGCGTGAGAACGTATTGTGGAAGCTTCTCTGGAAGGTTATGTACAAACTGTGTGTTCAGAGTCTCACTGCACTGTACGTTTCAAGAATAGTTTCGCCGTCGCCATGCATAATTTAACAAGGAAAGACTAAAATAGTTAGTCTTCTGTTTCAACAACATTGCGCTTCCAAAAACCGACTATTGCTGATATTCAAGTAATTGAATTGAAGGACGGAAACTTCTAGGCAAACAATTTAATGACCAAAACGATCTATTCAGCTGTACCATGACAGAAAGAAAGGGGGGGAAGTCCAAATAGCCCAGATGCGGAAAAAACAAATACGGTGCTTAATGTAAAATTCCAAATTTCAGCCAACAAAATACATAAATCGTTGACAAAACTGACAACTAGAAGCTGCAGGACTCAGATGCTCCCTGTCTCTTGATCAAAAACTACTTTGTACTGCACCGCGCATCGCAGTCTTTACAAAACTCACGTAGCTGGTCCGTAAAACGCCGTAATCGACCGTAATCTGTACGATTTTTCTTTTTAAATCATACCGGACACTTTGGCTAGGCCTTTTGGTCCAGCCGTCTTCATCGTGTACCCAGCAAATCCTCCCTTTTTGTTATTTAAAAACCACCCTGCGCTCGATGTTATACAGACTATTCCAAACCGTTCTACGCTTTAGACTGTGGCCCCATGTCGTCTGACGTCAACATTTGCCCACCTTGCTACAGTGTGGCTTCACCGAGATCACACGTGTCAATGGAAATCCAGGCTCCCCCTCCCACAGTAAATCAGACATAACCGAAAAAGTTGATCCGTTTGTCCCAGAGCATCTATTTTCCAGGAATGTGGCGCCGAATAGACCGGCAGATATCGCGGTTTATTGAAGGAGAAGCAATAAAACAACACAGCAGGATGCAGAAGTGGTGGGAGTGGCAGCGCGGGCAACTATATCAGATGAAAGGACTGGTTTGCCTGAGCGGCCTGTCGGTTGTGCTGCGACTCCTCCTGCCTACCCTGCGATAAGATCCGGCCATCGCCTCCAAGCCAGAAACCGAGGTGGTTCCGCCAGACTTTTTCCCGGCTTTTTCACCCCCTTATGAAGCATTGTAACAGCGTGTCAGGAATTTGTCAAACGGCTCGTAGTCATTCTTTTCTCGGGACGTAATCTGCCCTTCCTCGTACAACGTAGTGGTGCTTTACAGTAGTGACGTTTGTTCCGGGCAGTAAAACATGACTGAATTCGGCGAACGAACTAGTAACTGATAAAATTTGTGCTGTTTTCCTTTGTATTAAGCGCCACTGAAAGCACACACATACAAATATGTTAGTAATGCATTATACCGCCATGCATACCTGCTGGTTCCTGGGCAGGGTCACGAAAGGTCTGGAGCCTCTCCTAGAACCACAGGGCACAAGACTAGGAAGACACACCTCGGAAGGGATGTGCTTTATAGATGAATAGATATATATTACTATACTTTGCTTGTTTTTAGTATGAACCTTCAGTGTAACTAATATTTCACTGATGTTCCAAATGCACTCTGTGAAAAAGAATACACACGACGCACAATATATACACACTATGTAAGAACCTTGACTTTGAAGTTTACAGTTTGTTCTGTTTTCCATCCAATAGAAAGAGTTTCTCCTTCGTGTTTTCATGTGGGCCGGAGCTGCCGCCATCACAAAACTCGCATATAATTCATAACGTATAGATGACATTGATTCGAGCTAAAATTAATCTTTTTATACCGTACGACCATTCCGGAAGGAAACGATACACGTACCGGGTCATTGGTACTTAGTGGCTCACAAACCACTTACCATTGAGTGTAATGAGAGGCTGCTTTAGGTCCATCCCTGAACCAAGTCAACGCCAAGAGGTCAGAGTAGCTGAGTGGTAAGACCTGTCCATTCAGGCATTTCTTTACGTTGCGTAGAGTAACGTACTGTTACGTTCAGGTATTTTGATACGTCTGCACTCCTGACTCACATTCTTCCTTACAAATGCCTCACTTTCCTGTTAACCAAAGTATATTTGATGAAAGATGTCGCTTGTCAGTTCTTACCCCATCGTGAGGGGTGAACGTTCTTCCTCCGTGGTTTCTTGTCTCTCCATTGACCAGTCGCAAACAACTTTTAGACAGATAAAGGTGTTCACAAAGTGTCCAAATAAATAGGGAAAAATTAAGAATCACTGCTATATAAAAGTCAGTAATCCCTCAGGATCTGCATCTAATTCATCATTGAAAACGAATTGGATACCAAGCGACTATTTTGAGGAAAAGTATAATAAATAAATAAATAACGCTGTCTCAGCCCATTGGAAAACACCTGCATAACCGTCAACCCACGACTTCAGCATGATAATCGCTGTAAACACCAGTTACCTCATTAGAAAAGACTGAATGTTGTCGCGAACGTGTGTGTTTGTACCGCGGTGCGGTGTGTGCAGTACGGCACATCTCATGCGTCAGTTGCTGTGTCACACACGGGGGATGAGAGGTGCACGGTGGGGTTCACAACCTGACTTCATCCTTATGAGATGAATAAAGGGAATAAAGACGTGTGTCACAGCCTCTTTATTTCACACAACAACCAGTGCAACAATCGATAGGTTTATTTTAAAAAATGACGTGCAATAAATGTGGCGGTGCTGCACAAACGTGTTGTGTTCAAACAGGGCGAAACGGGGAAACAGCTGATAACACCCGTGCGGCACGTCTGGCTTTGGATAAATCCGTAACAGAAAGCAACAGAGTTTACTGCAATACATACAGTCTTATTTTACGACAGGACACTGTATAGTACTGTATTATAATTATTTGCAATTTTTTTAATTCATATTGATTTTTATTTGCATTTTCATTTTTTTTTCCTGTGGATAAGATTGGGATAAATATTCAGTACAGCAAAAGTTTCCATTTGGATACATGAAATATACTGATATTAATTTTCGAGAGGAAAAATTCATACACAGACAGTTTGGATCCGGAGGAATTGTTTTATTTACAAATGGCCATCGTAGATGTGTGCCACCTACAAGTACCACTAGTAGCAATCTTCATGGGCCTTTTTTACAGGCTCCCTTCTTTTTTAGGAAGGACTGAACCGCTTTACATGAAAGCGGTTGTCACTCTAATGCAGATCTATTTTAGTAGACTGACGTATGAAAATCAGTTTCCTTTATGTTACACCCTGCGTTTATTGTAAAATACAGTGATCACCCAAAATCCTCAACAATGAGTTCCCCCATTTAGCATGTGCCCTAGAGACAAACCATACCAACACAGAGAGAACACAAACGCTACACAGACTGAGTCGGATTCAGATCCACAGCCCAGGCGGTGTTACCGTAGAATGAATATTCAATTGGCGCAATAAAATGCCTTGTTTTCACCCCCGGCAGCGGTAGCCGGGTCACTAATGCATGTGCAATGCTTTTCGGTAACAGTGGCCAACTCTGGTCTTGAACTTTATCATTAAGCACAGTGCCGGCCAACTGAGGACCCAAACACTTTCTGCTGTGCCACGTAGGTGAAACACAGTTTGAGAGCTGCTAGGGATATTAATGCAGACAACCTGAAGGTGTGTCTTGTGTTCCTATGTCTAAAATTCAGATGCAGCAGCGGACACGCTCAAAAACGGTTTACGTGCATTGGGGAGAGGGTTCAGAAGGTGGCCGAAAGCGCGAGCCCCGGAGGAACCCGGTAGGGGACCAACCCTCCCCCGAGAGCACAAACGATGCCCGAAGGAGGCTTCGGATCTGACGGAGAGCCGCCTGAGACCATCTCCAGGACTCCTGCGGGGCGGTCGGACTAACTGCCTTCCCCTACCGTACCCAAAGGGCTGTTTTGTTTTCTCCCATAGTGCACCAGGCACCCTCGCCGAGAGGCATTTGGCCCCCACATCCTCCCCAAAATCGCAGGGGGAGGAACAGGTGGCAGCGGCTCCGTGCCGACAAGTCGTGCAGCGGCTGGCGATGGGTTGCCAATTACCAACCTCCTCTTGTCAGTCAGTTTGACTCGTAGACACCTGCAGCTGGGATTCTATATGCAGTGCTGCCTTTGCGTCTTTCAGTGCGTCCGCAGCAAGCGGAATAAACCGGCTCAGCTTCTGGCCTAAAATTGTGCGAGATTAAATTAGACATAAACTCATTCAACATAAACTCATAAAGCAGCGCGAAAGGAAAAGCCCCAGCTGCCTGCACGTTTTCATTAGCGTGGCTTATTTCTCTTTCCTACTTGGTTAATCTTATTTGTCTTTCTGTTATTATCATTCCGGAATATTCCGTCTGAACTGTTCAGGTGTCTCTGCTTTCAGAGAAACAGAAGCGCAGCGCGTTTGTTTGCGTTATTGTTGTCGTCACCGATAAAAGGGTTTTTACGTCCGTTTCCCCGTGAAGGACTTCTTTTTGCACTCGCTGCAAACGCACCTCAGTCACGCGGCTGAAAAGAACGTAAAAGAATCCCGAAATGTAGTCTTCTTCGAGGCGGATTTTGTGAATATTATAAAGACCCCAAAACTGCTTTAATAAGATGAAGAACGCTCGCAAATGAAGAGGTGGCAAAACAACAGGGGCCCGTTCTCCACCGCTGCACAAATCCTGTAAATCACTGCGACAGATAATCAATTACTGAATTCTCCTAGAAACCATCCGACGGAAGCTAATTGATCTCCATATACCCCCCGCTTGCGCGTGAGTTTTCTTAACATTTTTTTTTTATAACATTTCGGGAAATTTCCGTAGGCGGCGAAGTTGCGTAGAATTTCCTCGCCGTGGTTTCTTACGAAGGACCCGGACTGGTCCGTGAAGACCCTGCTCAGAAAGGCCCGGCTGTGACCTCGCAGCCTTAGAGCTGAGAGGCAACGGCAAAGTCAGCGATCACTCGTAATCCCGGTCGCTTTAATACGTCGCGGCGCAATATTCTATTCAGGGGAGTAGTTGGGGGCCAGTTATGGGTGTGGAGAACTAAATGAGCCATGCGGTGGCATACTGCGGTCCTGATGGAAACCCCTTCCGCTTTACTGCTAGAACGGCCCCGTTCAGCCATCGACGTGCGCAAAGTCTTCTCTTGTCTTATTTTATTTACCTGTTTTTTCTTTCACTCACACGTACAGTGATGTATGAAACGCGTAAGACAAACGCCGCGAGCCGCGTGCGTCTCTGAGATGCCCCGGTGTTAAAAGAAATACACTTTTCTACTATAATAACTTTTGCTTACTTTAGTTTTTTTTATTGGGAAGAAAAATCCATTTTTATGTCTCTTTCAGGCACTCGGCGCCGACTAAAATATAGAAATCAGGTCTCAGCAGTTCCTCTTCAATTGTCATTAGGGCCCAAACCTGACAGCCGTTCACCTTTTTTTTTTTATTTCTTTTTCCGCCCCTTCAAAGCTGAAAAGACCTGTAGACAGCAGCCATACTGTAGGGAGTTGTTATCACTAATGCTGCCAGTTTGCAAACTTCATTGCTGCATCTCGGGGGTCCAGCGTGTGCATCATTACGGTATATGCAGGTCACACAGAACTTTCCATTGCAGCTAATGGGGGCTGTAAACACAGAGCCCAGCGCTGCCAAAACATCTGAGGTAGCGTCACTCCGCAGACTTCACGCCGTCTGGAATTCTGAAAATCATATCCAGTAATTGGATTTACTGCCGCTCTCATCTGACGCTCAGATGTTCGGAGATGCCGTCGATAGGTTCGTACACTTTTGGAATTCGGTAACGCAGCCGGCTTTTATTTATTTATTTATTTGTTTCACCCCACCCCGCCGCAGCCTGTCAGGTTATTCTACAAGTTTGCGGAAAAAATTCGGTTGCCACACAGCTTGGCTGGAAACTCATCGAGAAACATTACTGTCATTTCTAAAATGTCACGCAAATGTCGTGTCATGAGAATGTCACTGCGGAAACCGAGGGGAAACGCAAACTAAACGTCGCGAAGCAGCCGGAGAGCCTTGGGATAAATGAGAGAATAGCGTGTCTCAGTCTATATTCCACGCAAAAAAAAAGGTTCAATCACAGCTTTTATCTTCCGTTCCTTCCAGTTCATTCCGACAAAATTATGCTGGTCCTGCGGCCAGAACAAACATTTTCCAGCAAACCAGGGCAGTGGGTGGTGACCCAGGTTCAAATCTCTACTTTGACTGCAGGACCCTGAACTGCGGCAGTGAAAATCGCTTGACCGTACAGACTGGAAAATTATTCTGCGTAGTTTAATGCACAAACCGACACGACAAGTTGCCTTAGAAAGAAGAGCAGCAGCTAAACTAATCCATCGCATACTGCGTTTCGCTCACCGCCACTACGTCAGCGTCATGTGACCACGACGTGTTTTTAGTACAGCACGTTCAGCAGCAATAGCTTCGTCTTTGCTGGTAACAGATTAGGCTAAATTAGCGAAACCGGCTTGTCCTTGTTGCTAGGAGAAGGCGGCGATGGCCGGAACTCGGAGTCACAAACGCCGAAAGGCGACGACGTGTGGGGACTGTCTGCTTATCCGGTGACTGCTGTGAGACGGCCCTCGAAGATGAGCTGTGGTGACGGCAGCAGAGCGCGGCGGCACCTCTTCACACCTGTAGGGCGGAGAGCAGGACCGCGGTGGAAAGAAGTGCTCCTCAGGTGAAGTGCGGAGGCGCCGACGTCCCTCCGTCCTCCTTTTTATGACAGTCGGCAGCGCGTTCTGGAAGACTTCTGCCGCGGACGGACCGGGGGAAACCTGCCGCCTCGCCCGGGCTATCCGACTTCAGCCTCAGAAACGCCGCTAACAGTGGCTTCGCCGTCCCTGAAGGAGGAAGAAAATCAATATCAAACTATTTTCAATGCGTTGCTTGCTCCCCTTCATCGGAAAACTAGATTGCCGACACTAATGCCAGAATAAATATAACTCACTCAGGCTGGTTAGCTGTAAAAGATCCACTAGGCTATTTTGTGCCAGCTGCATCTATCTGCCTAAATTTACTTAACAGTTTTCTGCAGTTTAAGCTAAAATATTTCCCAATTATTTAAGTATTTATAGAGCTTGGTAAATTTCACCGGAGCAGTTTAGGGTAAAAACCTCGCCCGAGGGTATTACTGTCAGACGCTGGATTCGAACCTCTAAACACTGTGTTGCCTGTGTCTTTTAATAGAGGTCTAAAATCTATCTTTCTGTCTAGATATCTAGATATCTGTCTACAGTGGACATTCCAATCTATCTGTCTGTCTGTCTATCTATCTATCTATCTGTCTATCTATCTGTCTACAGTGGACATTCCAATCTGTCTGTCTGTCTGTCTGTCTATCTATCTATCAATCTATCTATCTATCTATCTATCTATCTGTCTGTCTGTCTGTCTATCTATCTTTCTGTCTACAGTGGACATTCCAGTCTATCTATCTATTTATCTATCTATCTATTTGTCTGTCCGTCCATCTATGCATCTGTCTGTCTGTCTGTCTGTCTGTCTGTCTATCTATCTATCAATCTATCTATCTATCTGTCTGTCTGTCTGTCTGTCTATCTATCTTTCTGTCTACAGTGGACATTCCAGTCTATCTATCTATTTATCTATCTATCTATTTGTCTGTCCGTCCATCTATGCATCTGTCTGTCTGTCTGTCTGTCTGTCTGTCTATCTATCTATCAATCTATCTATCTATCTATCTATCTGTCTAGATATCTATCTGTCTGTCTGTCTGTCTATCTATCAATCTATCTACCTATCTATCTGTCTAGATATCTGTCTGTCTGTCTATCTATCTATCTATCTATCTATCTGTCTGTCTGTCTGTCTGTCTGTCTGTCTGTCTAACAAAAACAGCAAAACTGCTAGACAGTTTAGATTCTGATCCATTCTCATTTATTGGCCGCTGTGCTTTGCTGGTGTCTGCAGTGCATTCTGGAACTTTCTCATTAATGATATTAAGACAACAGTAGCAGGAAAAAAAAAAGTTCACTTTCGGTCCGTAATCAGACTGATGGCACGCGCTATATTTATAACTGCCAGGTGTTATAAATCCACTTTTAAATAGTGTAGTTTTTGTTTTACTGTCTCGGTTTAGCTTTAGTTACACGTGCTAAATCCGGGCCCTGTGCCGTTCTTATTTCACCGTGATATTCCTGACTCGCATGTAAACATTTAGGACTGACTTGATATATTCTATTATTCACGTCCCGATTACGCAGCACTGCTTGTCCTTGACACGCCGTCTTATCAACCGTGTTGACAGAAAGCTGAATTACAGATAAAGAAGCCTATTTTACCAAAGGATTATGCCTGTCATCACAAGAAGATTTAATGACAGTTGGAAGGAGCTCAAAAAACACACTCTGTGAACTTTTCTAGGGGACTGGGATGGTATATGATGACAAGGCTTTCCCCAATCCTTTCTATCCTTAGCACTTTAATGCAAGGTGACACACCTTAGGTATGGGACGTGTGTTATCAACAGAGACGTGTGAGGAGATTCATTATAGCCCCAGAGTGCATTACTGCTTCAAAGCCCCCTTAGAAGTAAAGAAGACTGTCACTTGTGCTCAGTGTGGCCCAGCCCTGGGTGCGATGTGTTCTCCATGGTCGATCACACACACCTCCCAGGAATGGCTGTTAAGCGCAGCTCACTAGGAAGAGCCGGGCCACCTGTTTTTGGCCAAAACTCACCGCACGGTGGGCCGCACCTGAAGTGGATTTGGAAGAGACGGGCCGCGGACTTGTCTTCCTCGCCGGCAGCAGGTCTGGTTAAGCAATAATTAAATGACTCGAGGTTTTTCTGTCTGCTGCTGGAAATGAAATGTTTATATACATCAACAATATTTTATGAAAAGAGCGGAGACACAACGGCCCTTTAATACCCACATCGATGATGCCGTGCTTTTTGAAAAATGTCACGTCCTTAGTCAGGGTTTTGCATCGACGTAAATAAACCTCGCGCTTTAACCACAAAACCAGGACCAGACTGTCTCTCTTGTATAATCCGCGGGATTTGGTAAGATAATGTTTAAGTCGTCCGAAACGCGGAATAGTGACACGCGCAAATTCTACAATACATCGGAAGGATGTCATCCAAAGACAGGCACCCGTTTGTTTTCCTTCGCCAGAATGTTGCAGACAAAATAAAAACCACACAAAGCATTTCCAGGGTATCTCAGGATAAATAGCTACACAGCTTGTATCACGTTGCCAAAGCTTTTAGGTCTAGATGTAACATGAAATTTTTATGCGCGACAAAACACTGACATGTAGTCATTATCATAACGCGGTTTGTTTACATTTTACGTCTTGCATTGATTTTTGGTTGAAAACTGTCCCCGAGACTCGCAGGCTTCCCGCCATCTCAGCACGGAGGCTGTTTGCGTGCAGGCTGCCAGCCTCACCCTCAGCGGGGAAGGAGGTGGGAATATATAAGCGAAACGTCCGCGTCGGAAACGGAAACACCGACGGAACCGAGAGATCTGTACGGATAAATGGATTTTTTTTGGAAGAATGAGTTAAAGCCTGTCCTCCGCCAAACAGAAACATCTTTAAAACTATGCACATTCTGCATAATTTTTGTCATATTCTGCCTGTCCGTTTCGAGCGCGTTTTTGATGAATCCGCAGCTTTCCACAGATCTTCCAGGACGTGTAAATTTTGAACAGAGACCGTGGGAAACCAAAATAGACCACGAAACATTTTAAAAATAGCCCCTGCTGTTGCTAAAGTCCAGATATAACTTTCGAGATAAATCGTGGCTTACTTTAGAAGTATATTTAAACACTGCTCTATGGCAGTATAAGCATTACGCTGGTGGAAGGTGATACTTTACGTCCCGGAAGGTGATACTTTAGACGCTCAGAGTTGCAACGTTCCACACAATATTACGTCGGCCTTTTTTAATTTCTTTGGCAGCGCCTTATAGGAGGGGCGTCTGTGGTTTTTGGACAAATAAGGTGCACTAAGACTGCTATGAAGCCCTTTAGGGCGTCTGATAAAAGGAGCCTGGCGGTTTCATGTTCTTATTGTGTGAAAATATGACTTTTTCAGATGAGGGATTTTCTTAATTGTCCTCGGCTCCTCTACCCTTGACAGAAAACAATAAAAAAAAAATAAAAGAAACGTCCTCCACTTGAAGGAGTCGTCGCTGTTATGATTATGGAAATAATGACTTTACCCCTCATATATTTCAAAATGGTCCGCGGCGATAGCGTGGCCGTTGTTTTTAATAGCAAGGTGTTTGAGAGAGTTATTAGAGCAAAACTGCAATTATTTAGGTGAGATAATCTGAGGAAAATCAGGGCAGATTAATGGTCCTTAACTACTGTATGTGGACAGAGTCGAACAGAGAACTCTGCGTAGTCGTGCCGGCGCTTTACAGCGCGAGCCGTGCTTCAATCCGACTGTAAAACGGTCCTTGGACCGCAGGAAACTAAACAATACTTAACCGTTTAATATTTGACTTTGGCTTTTGCACCGCGGCGAGGAGACGCGGTTATCCGAGTTTAATTCCTGTACTTAATTCCCCCATGTATGCACATTTAAAGCATGTTATATTACAGGATTATATATAGATTCTTCCGGCAAGTAGTGACTCACAAATGTAAACAAGTTGCTCTCGGTTCAGAATGCGAAGCGGTGGCTTTCCGGTTGTTCGGACAGCTAAGACGCACACGAGAGTTTTTCAAAGTTTCTCTTCCAGGTTGGACTGGAAGAAGGGAGGGGAAAAATCAGTCTGGGACTTAAACAGTCCTGTGTGAAGATGGTATCTGGGGATGAAACCTGAGATGGACCGGCTCATTTTTAACCAAATGATAAAATAAATGCTAAAGGAAATCATCCCGTGCAGGTTTGTGGGGGTTTGGAGCCTCCTGCAGCACCAAAAAGGGTGTGAGGTGGGCTGTAACTCTAGATGGGACGTCCGTCCATCACAGGGCAACCGCACACACTGACACCGGCACACAAACGCAAACTGCAGGCAACTTAAAGATGCCGTTTCAACTGAAACGCAGGTCCTCGGACTGTGGGAGGAAGGCCAAAACGAATATGGGGGAACGTGGGAAATCCGCTCAGACTGAGCTGGATTCAAACCTAAGTCCAAACCCACAGTCCAGGATGTGAAGGCTACCTGCCAACTGTTCTGCTTCACACCCCCGGAATCCAGAACGGGCCCCAGACCCCCTGGCCCGGTTATCGATGAAGGATGTACAGAAGGATTATGGGTTTTATATGTAATCATTCGCATCATATAACTAAAACGCTACAGACTTATACAGTTGGAGTTGAATTAAAAGCGGCGGAAAGTACTGGCACTTTGCGGGCTGCTTATTGGTTTTCCTCGATGAGAATCTCCTGCAGATGGATTAATAATTGATGTGTTGTCTGTATCATTATTTTCTATAAACATCAGAAAAACGATTTACATTTTATCGCAACTTCACAGGTCAAAGTGGACGACAACGTGACGGCTGTTGGGTAAAGTTAAAAATGAGCAAATGCGCTAACTTAAGGGGAGAAAAAACGAATTCACGAGTACGCTAATTTACTCATACGACACAAGTTTTTTGGATAACCGCTCCGGAAAACACTGGAGAAAAACAGCCAAGCAGCTGCCTTCGCTAACTAGCCGTACGTAACTGAGGAAAATGTGCCACTTGGTACTCTGGTACTCACACCCTGTTTCATTTAGTTCGGCTCAGGTTGTTGTCAAGGTTACAGATCTCAGCCCAGCTCCCAAACATGCTCACACTAAAGATAACACAATAAATGAGAGATGCATTATTCACGCGCCGGGAGGAACAATTTGAATAATGTCTCACCGTTGAACTTGTTGTATTATAACTCTCCTGTGCCCGCAAAGGATTGATGTATTTAATATTTGATAACTAACTAAAGTATGTCCTTTTCTCGATAATGCTGTAAAGTTCACAGACGCTGTCGGTCTCAAGACTGGTGCTGGTGGAAACTGCTGCAACAGCTGCAACCGCACATTGGCATTTTGGGAAAAACACTGGGGGGGAGGGGGGGTGGTAAATTTGTGAAACATTTTTTTGGAAAGTCATGTTGCTTGGAGAAATAAAAAGTGTTTGATAATAAAAACCCCATATTTTTCCTTATTTCAAGCTTCTTAAAATGATTTCAAGCTGCCGCCTCCGTATATTGACGCTGCACTTTCAAATATGAAACAAAAATAGCATTATCGAGGCTTTGCGCAAGGTGCTTTGCAGGAGAAAACTTCTTGTTACCATGATTGCCTAATTGTGAGGGATGGGGGGAGCCAACCCCCCCCCCTTCAAATCAAGTGAACCGGCAGGAGCGCCCATTACCGCGCCAGCGTGGTACTTTTTACACAGGCCATTAGCATGCGCCGAAGCCGCAGTGTCACGGGGAATCGGTGTCCGTCTCCCCCTCCGTAACACCTCCTCATTCCAACAGACAAGGTCGGCCGGGGCAGGGCCGCCGGCGCAGGGTGCGCATCGCGTTGAACAAGGGCGCGCTTGAGAAACGGTGGCTGGACAGCTGGGTCTTCACTCAAATGGGCATCCATTTTCACAAATCCTTACCCGGGTGGGGTCGCGACCTGGACGGCGCCCATCCTGGTAGACCCCGAGCAAAAGAAGCGGTGAAATTTTCAGCAGTCCATCAACCGAGTCCCTCGGAACGGAGGCGGGAGAACGTCCTTAACAGACCCGGGGCCACATCTGGTGCGCAACCCTGGACCCGTGAGCCTTGAAATGTGATAAAATCCACAAAGTCTGTATAATTTAATTATTCAAGTGCAATATTAAAATGATATTTTAGAATCCGGTGACATTTGTCAAGTCTGCGCTGATATCTTTGGATTTTATGAAGCCCCGTCTCCGTCGTCGCTCCGTATACTATTAAAAGCGTGGCGGATAATTCACGCCTCGTCCGCACTTTATTACGGCTATAACAAGGACGTGCAGACTCACTCGGAAAACACCCGCGGTCATAAATTCTTATTAAACAAAAAAAAAAACAAAACTATTTTAAGAAACACGTGTCTCCCGTTAATACCGATCTGTTGAACGGCACTGCGCGGTCGGCGATAACTTCAGGAGGGCGAAGAGGAGCGACGAGTTTCCGAAACTATATAAACCTGACTTGAAGAGCTGTACGTTTTAATGACTATTTGGAATTATTATAATTTGGAAAGCATTGTACTTTTGACTTCGACTTTTCTCCTGGTATCAGTTTCGGTCTCTTAATCCCTCAGCTAATTCAGAGTTTAAAGCAGGAAGCCTCTCCACTTAATCGAAGCTTTTGAAGCGGTTTTCTTGACAATATATCAAAGCCTCTCCTTTTAATCAACCTTGGTAACTTTAATTAATTGATTCAACTATGACTGTAAGCAGACTTTTTCACCGACTACCTTCACAAGCGGCTGTCAAGCCCCGGATACTTCAATGTCGTCGCATTTTATGCGAGGGACAAAAACGCATTCGGCCCGGAACAAAGAAACCGGACCGTAAGCCGGCTTCAGAGAGCAGCTTGGCGTTTATTTTTTTTTTTTTGTCCAAAAATATCAATGACAAATGTCCCCCAAAACCTGTACTGAGATACAGTACGTGTGGGCGTACGAAGATGGGACGAAGGGCAGGGCAAACAAACGGCTGTCTCACATCTCGGGGAATCGGTGCCGAGCTGATGTACTCAAACTTTTGCCTGGCCCTGTATGAAGTAATCTGAGGGCCACAGCGTGTGTTCTGGTGAAGGGTGAGTCTGCTGCCTCCACCGTTTCTCTTTAACCCCCAGAAAGTCGCCGCAGCTCTTAGCGAACAGCTCCTATCGAAGGCGCCTGTTAAAGTGCTGCCATGAGTGAAAACGCAAAGAGCAACGGGTACCAGACGGCGCGGCCAACTGAGATCCGCGGTTCGCGTGCGAAAAGTCAAACTTACAGGCAAATGAGCCCTTTAAAGAGCCCCCCTGCTGTCTTTAGGAAGGACCGAACCACTTCACACGTAAAGGGCGTAACACAGATCAACTAAACTAAACACGGACCGCAAAATAACTTCTGGTGAGGAGCACGTCGCGACATTTTAGTTGATGTACTCGTGAATATCTTTTACTCTTTTGCTACAATCCACATTTATTATAAAATAGAACTGTTAAGCCAAGCCGACCCCCCCCCCCCCCCCCCCCCCCCCCCCCCCCCTCACCCCCCCCCCCCCCCCCCCCCCCCCCCCCCCCCCCCCCCCCCCCCCNCCCCCCCCCCCCCCCCAGCGATGAATTTTCCCGTTGAGCTCCAACTGAGCACGTGCACCACAGAGGCAGGCGGCGTATCGGCCACCTAAAGGCCCGCCGGGCTCTTTTACCACACCTAGAAGTAAATATCGGCGATAGATAAGTAAGAGAAAAGTACCATTCAGTCATTCCCCGTGAAACGCTATACACAGTGGAGGAGAAAATTCCAGCTCTGTATCTGTTGAACTTTAGCGTACGATATGAAAACAGAGCCGTCTAACCGCACAAAATCCAAACAAAACAAACCCGAACAAAAAGATCAAAGCTACCGTGACTTTTCGGAAGGAGTAAGTACGACTCCTGCACCCCTGGGTCAAAGAACAACGCGGCTTTGTGGGGTCCGGCGACTACTCTAAACCTGCAAGCTCTTTTGCCGCGAACGTGGCGTGAAGACGTGCTGACAGCTGGCGTAGTGCTTCGGTCAACCGTCCTTCAGTCAAACGTCCCGGGTTCCGCTGTGACGCCGGCCGTACGGACGGGCAAATGACTCCGGTTTCCTCGCGCTGCTGAGCAGAGGCCCCGTGCGCATTAATAAATAACAAAGACGATTTATAATTTTGTCGTTTCACACCCTTATTTTTGCGTGAAAAACTAGGCTTGTGACTAATTTTGACATTTGAGTCGTGCCTGTGTGGACACACTGAATGCAATGACACCGCTGGCTACAGCCCAGCATTTTTGCAGTGACTTCGCGTTCGACACTAAAGCTCACGTTCGATGCGTCCGCACACATACGAACCTGCTCCTGCGACGAAGGACAAATCGAATCGGGTCCCGTTCTCGTACAAACGTCGACTCGACTGGAACGGCAGAGGCTGAGTTCGCGTCTGCAGGGCCCTCTCCGCAGGTATCTCTGTCGCTGCTGTCGGGAACGAAGTGCGCTTACAAGCCAGCTGGGTCGATATGACAGCCAAGGCGCGGCGAGTGACGACCGATTCGAATGTCACAAAGGCGCGTCGCACGGGGATGTTTTTCCCCTGCCGTCGACTGCGGCGGCATCGGCAGCCGCGAGGTGGTGAAGTCGAGGGGAAGCGAACTGCAAACTTGCGGGGACGTGACCTTTATGGCCTCGGCTGATCGTGTAGCCAGAAAACAGGTATATTTCGAAGCAGTGATTTATATTCCGGATGAAAAAGTGTGTCTCAGGAACATGCAAATTGTGTAGAAAAACCAAGGATGGCTGTTTTTTTTGTTTTTTTTTCTGTGTAAACATACAGATAAATCTCGGCAGCTGCTATGTCTAAAACACCATTAATGTTGGCACACAAGTATCTGGCTTTTCACGCCCATCCTTTCTGCCTGAGCTAAATATAAACACTATATACAGGTAGACGCTTTTTTGGTTCGTACTGAATTTCACTCGTGTTTTTTTTTTTTCCAGTGGTGTCTTAACTTGTCAGTCTGGGGTCACAGTGTTTGGTTTATGAACAATAACGTGTGGATTTCATCCATGGAGGACAAGCAGGCTGGTCCAAGTGACTGGTCACTTACCAGTGAGACTAAACAATACTGAGTTAATGGCCAGTCGCTGCCGCCCACAAGCAAGTGGTGAAGTGAGAACCGACGTCCTGATAAAACAACAAAAGTATATGAAGGAGAAGCGAAGCATTGATAGAAAAAGCAAGCGGGATGGAGGAATGGATAGCTGGACTTTTACGGGTGCAGAGGGTCACACGTTGTATCTATTTCAATGTTTCTGCTGCTCAGTTCATAGGTCAAAACGTGCATAGGTGTCTTTCACAAGCTCAAACGGAAACCAGCCCCGGAGCGACGATGGTCTGGTGCAGACGGCGATTCAGAAAGGATCAAACACCTCCACAAAATTATCTCGAACTAAGAACCATAAGAACATGAGCTATACTGAGCATTTACCTATTTTAGACTAGATCTTTCTGAAACGCTTTGTTGCTGAGTAACACATTTATGAAAGTGTTCAACTGTTTTTGGTTCGTCCTGTATCGAGAGACTTTGACACATGCAGGGTGGCCTTGAAACAGGCTGTTGGCGTGGCTGTTATTGCTGCCGGTGTTGTGGTTATTGTTGTCGTTCTTTATTGGCATTGTTTTTACTGATGTTATTGTTGTTGTTCATTGGCATTGTTATTATTGTTGTTGTTGTTGTTTATTGGCATTGTTATTACTGTTGTTGTTTATTGACATCATTGTTGTTGTTTATTGGCATTGTTATCATTGTTGTGGATGTGGTTGTTTATTGCATTGATTTTATTGTTGTTGTTGTTTTTACTGTTGCTGCAGCTGTTCATTGGCATTGTTATTATTGTTGTTGTTGTTGTTCATTGGCATTGTTATTATTGTTGTTGTTGTTGTTTATTGGCATTGTTATTATTGTTGTGGATGTGGTTGTTTATTGCTATTGTTGTTGTTGTTTATTGGCATTGTTATTATTGTTGTGGATGTGGTTGTTTATTGCTGTTGTTACTATTGTTGTTGTCGTTTTTATTGTTGCTGCAGCTGTTTATCGGCATTGCTATTGTTGTTGTTTATTGGCATTGTTATTATTGCTGTTGTTTATTGGCATTGTTATTGTTGTGGATGTTGTTGTTTATTGGCATTGTTTTATTGTTATTGTTGTTTTTTTATTGGCATTGTTATCATTGTTGTGGACGTGGTTGTTTATTGCTATTGTTACTATTGTTGTTGTTTATTGGCATTGTTATTACTGTTGTTGTTTATTGACATCATTGTTGTTGTTTATTGGCATTGTTATCATTGTTGTGGATGTGGTTGTTTATTGCATTGATTTTATTGTTGTTGTTGTTTTTACTGTTGCTGCAGCTGTTCATTGGCATTGTTATTATTGTTGTTGTTGTTGTTCATTGGCATTGTTATTATTGTTGTTGTTGTTGTTTATTGGCATTGTTATTATTGTTGTGGATGTGGTTGTTTATTGCTATTGTTGTTGTTGTTTATTGGCATTGTTATTATTGTTGTGGATGTGGTTGTTTATTGCTGTTGTTACTATTGTTGTTGTCGTTTTTATTGTTGCTGCAGCTGTTTATCGGCATTGCTATTGTTGTTGTTTATTGGCATTGTTATTATTGCTGTTGTTTATTGGCATTGTTATTGTTGTGGATGTTGTTGTTTATTGGCATTGTTTTATTGTTATTGTTGTTTTTTTATTGGCATTGTTATCATTGTTGTGGACGTGGTTGTTTATTGCTATTGTTACTATTGTTGTTGTTTATTGGCATTGTTATTACTGTTGTTGTTTATTGACATCATTGTTGTTGTTTATTGGCATTGTTATCATTGTTGTGGATGTGGTTGTTTATTGCATTGATTTTATTGTTGTTGTTGTTTTTACTGTTGCTGCAGCTGTTCATTGGCATTGTTATTGTTGTTGTTTATTGGCATTGTTTTATTGTTATTGTTGTTGTTTACTGGCATTGTTATTATTGTTGTTGCCATTGTTTATTGGCATTGTCACCATCGTTGTGGTTGTTTGTTTGCATTGTTATCATTGTTGTTGTCGTTGCTGTTGTTGGTGGCGGTTTTATAAAACAGCAGCAAAACAAGGGTCTTGTGCGTAGCTGAAAAAAGTCATCGGAGAAGCCTGACGTCAAGAAGAACCGGCGATTCTGAGGCTCTCGGTGGTGTAAACTACTGGGACAGTTTGCAGTGTAAACCAGTGCAGAGGAAGCCTGCCGCGCAACAGTCGCGCGTAAGGGCCGATGTGCTCGACAGCTTTGGCGTCACCTCAGACGGCGACAATGACACTGCGGGTCAGTGTGTGACCGCGCGACATTATTTTAACGGAATGTGCACAAAATAAAAAAAAGGAGAAAAACAAATCAGCCGGGCCCACGTCTTACGTGTTTCTTCAGAGATTTCAATTCAGTACTTAAAATGAGGTCCGGGAGAACAAATCAATGTCATGAATATTTAAAAGTCACTGATATTTCATTCAACTGTTTCTCTGCTGCACATTGGATCCTCTTTAATGCCCTAGAAACCATTTGTACTTGACAATTCCCCTTATGTCAACCATCTTAACAAGACATTTTCCTGGAGGGCATTACAACACGTGTCTGGCTCTCCTATGTAATCTATATTCGCTTGTCAAGGACATATTACACTGTTAAGCTGCTTTCGTGCTCTCGCATGACGCCAAATATTTTGTCCATTTGCGTTTTTTCACGTTTCGTTTTTAATTTTCCGTGACGTAACATTCGGGAGCTCAGCTAAAATGTAAGCTTTTAAAGATGTCTATTTATCGGGAACGGAAGCGCTTTGCCGACAGCGTACGGGCGACGCTGCTGGTGGTTGGCGTGCGCTGACTCTTTGCACACCTGAGGCGACAACCGGAATCACGTTTCGGTGGGAAACCGAGCTCGTCGTATTAGCCGCGTTGTGAAAAACCGTAATAACCATATGCAGAGATATGCAGATACTGTCTGTCTGGTTTCTCCCCCGGCCTAACAAAACACGGCGTCTTTTATGGCCGCCTTTTAATCTTCTTCGAATTTAAATTCATCCGGCAAAACGGACGGCCCGTCAATTAAAAGTTAATACTTGTCAAAACAGACGGGCTCTTTTGCAAAATGAAGTTTGCTTTATTGCGAGGTGCGGTTAACACTTGGTAAAGATGCCCACCGCAGTGCTCACAAAGGGCTAAGCACCGTGTTAATAATTTAAAACAAATGTTTGTGTCTCCCCTGAACGGCATGTTGCAGGGGAGGTGTAACATTTTACTACCTTATTATCTGTTTAGACGTGTCAACAGCGAACGGAGCATCGGGGATCGTGCGCAGAAACCCGAACGGCCTTACGGGCCATTTATCAGGACGGCTGCAGAATTGCTGATGGCTTTCGCTCTGAGGGAAGCATATTGCGCTCTTCGCTTTTCCTCCGCCTATTTCCGGCTTTCGGATTCAAAGTCGTTTCCAGATTTTTTTTTATCCAACACAAATTGCCAATTAACAAGTATCCTTGAGCAGAAACGGCGACGATGACGGAGGTCACATCGACGTTTCACCGCGGCGAGATTCATCTGCAGATCGGCGGGGGCTGCGCACGCGCGTTGTTCCGGGAGACAAAACCAAAAACAGGTGTTCCCGAGAAGCCCGTCTCCCGCTTTGGGTCGCATCCCGTTTTCCGCTGCGCGAACCCGGCGGTTCACGTCCCTTTGAGCAGAGGATCTGAAACGTAGCAAAGCAGGTTTTACATTATACTGTTCTTTTGCCTGCATACATCCTTCCCCTTTAATGTTATTGTTCTGTGGGGCTCATCTTTGTTACTGTTACACTAGTTGGTTAATTTATCGCAACATTTTTGACATCTTACTTATTTTTTTATGTCTTTTTTTTTAAAATAATCCCTAAGGGTATATACGTTTTTCTTAAGACGCAAGTCTTTTGGCACGCATGTTTAAGTAAAGAAGGAGCACTTCATTCTTGAGACGAACCGGTCTAACCTTCTCGCCCGAAACAGCCGGGGTTACTAATCTGGTGTCAGTGGCTGAGAATAATGTCATTAGTCAAAAGTCGTCTGTCCTTAAGCAGAGAAACACGACCATCCTTTCCATTTAAGGCGTGACAGACGACAGAAATCCACATATTAGCAAACAGCGGCCGGAACGCGACGCCTGGAAAGGTCCATCATCGCCTTGCCCGCAGGCGGGAGATTCCGTCGTGACCGAAAGGCGGGAAAAGCGGTCGAGGGCCCGCGCCGCCGCGCCGCGTCCGGCCGAGAGCGAGCCGAGCGTGGACCGGACCGCTGCGGGGCTGCCCCCCGCTTCTCTCGGCGCCGTGATCAATGGCTGGTCTGGGAGGCTAACGGTGCAAAATCAATGAACGTATCCTTGCGTGGAAACTCGCGGAGGCCGGGCGACCGCCTTGTCACAGATGATAAATAAGGGGCCGCTCTGCCGGTGAGATTCCGAGACGCTTTCCAGATCTTCGCTTTTGTATCGCGAAGTTGCGGCCGCGGCTCTCGAGGCCGAGGCCCAGGATCCCCGGGGGGCCGCGGGAGCGGCGCGGCTGTGTGGACGGCTGACGTCCCACGCTGTTTCGGAATCGTTTCGGCGTGTTTGCCGATCCAGCGAGTTCCAACGAACGAATTTAACCGGACGTCTCGTGTTGTCGAAAACCCTTCTCTTACTCGCTGGCAACGTGCTCGCGTCTCTGTCCCTGCAAAATCGCTGCCATTCCTGACTTTCAGCTCACGAAAAACCGCTGCTAAGTCGTGGAAATAGCTTGAAATTCCCACCTGTATGCTCTTTAAATAATATTAATAACATTAAAAAAAATACAATATATTTCTAGCTTTTCCCAAGTATTTTTGTGGATCAGTATCTGTTTTAATATCTTACTACCTGTTCACCGTGGACATTGGCTCACATCCTCTAAAATAAAGTGCCACCAGTGAGCTCTTTTAGCCCTTCTGTGGGTCTTTTTACCAACATCCACCCGCTTCCGCAACGCCAAACGTTGGCTTGCTTACTAGAAGTTTCTCCCAAACTAAGCAATTTGGAATTGATTACTGTTATTTATCATTTCTTATTAATTGGTCATTTTTTATTTCACACTTTTTGTTTTGTGAATCCTCTATTTAACCTCCTGTTTGGGTGAATTTCCCTGCAGAGATTAACAAAACCCTACCCCATCCCATCCTGTCGGATTCCATCCTGTCCCACCCTTCCCGGCCCACCCTGTCCTATCCTACAAACACGTTGGTAGCAGGTGGTGTAGCGGTGCAAGTCTCTGACTTCCACTGAAAGGCCCTGGGTTTGAATCCCACGTGCTGCTGAACCACCTTTGGACCAGTAGCCAGCTGGTCCCGGGTTCCCACAGGAAAAGCCGTCCAGTTCTGCAAGTGCGTAAATAACAGTAGGTAGCTAAGTGTCCACACCTAATATTGTAAGTCACCTCGGATCAGTTCTCTGATAAAACCTTCCGGACTTTTCAGTCTATGTAATATCGAAATCGAGTTATACAGATTAAGTCGTATTACGTTAAACGTCGCCGATCTACGTTTCAAGGTTGCGCTTACCATGAGGCTAAATAGCGTTAAATCCAGAAGCTTTGCTTCATCGTTCCATGGGTTTGACTGAAGTCAAGTTGGCCACAGTTACCTGAGCCTGTAGGCGTCCGTATGCACATGTGAAATAAGTTCCCTTCCCTTGGATTTATCACACCCGGATAGCAGTTAACATTGTGATATCTAACTGTAAGCGTGTTTTTTACGGAGCGAAATTCTTCTAGTTGTGATTGAATAAGGGTCACAGCCCGGGCGGTTAGAGCTTTATTTATCTCCGTCGCCTTAACTATGGGACACGATTAATGATATTATAATCCGAACGCACCCCGCTGCGCTGCCTGGGAACTGTTTTGACTGTTCACTTGAAGACCACCGACCGAAAGCGTGCCGTGTAGCTCTTCCGATCACTAGTTAGGCCAACGGGGGTCTTTAATAAAAATGTGCCGTTTTTTTTACACAGTGGGGATTTTTACCGGCTCTCTAGCCCTCCGTATAAACCAAACTCCATCGCCACCATCACCACCGACCAGCCCGAGTGTGAGCGCTTCTCCTAACCTTAACCTGTCTGTTTACGTATATCTACACGCACGTGCGCTTGTATGCATATCGTTTTTTGTGTTTTTTTATTGCATTATCCTTTATTATTCTTTCTCTAATTCCCCCCCCCCCCCCCCCCCCCCCCCCCCCCCCCCCCCCCCCCNTGTTTTTTTTTTCCTTTTCCTTTTTTTTTTTTTTTCCAATTCCCCCCCCCCCCCCCCGTGAACCCGAGGGTCTTCATCTCGTGCTCCATCGTAGACCCGCCGTATGAGGGCGTTTGCCAATAGACGACTGCTGAACCTCGAATTTGGACAACAAGGTGCGGCAGCGTAAAAACTTTCAGTGCGGATGTTACCCCCGCCGTCCAGCCTTCGGGAACAGAGCCCGGCTTTACTGCGGCTGGTTTAAGGTTCCACGTGGGTGAGAGAATTTACTGAAAACCATACGTTTATCATCATTTTAATTGTGGCTGTATTTCGACGCCATTTGCATACAGCGGAATGTGTCATGCATATTCAGTGGAACTGAACTAAGTCACGGTCGTATCGATAGCGCAGCGGCGATAAAACAGGCGTTTAATGGATGGGAACGCAGGCAGCGTGAGCGCAAGCGGGGTAAAACACGGCGCGTGTTACAGCTTTCTGCGTAGGTGTTCTAAATCCCGGCTGCAAACAATAGTTTACCTTCTCTTTGTTCGTTTCAAAATGAATTGCGTGGAAAGCAACGATAAATGTGCAAAAAAACAAATGCGTCCCGTTGCCAAAATGTAAGACGCCCGTAGTATCGCGTCGAACCCACAGGAACATACAGCCGGCCTATAAGTTTATCCAGTAGCTGATCGGTGTTAAAACTGCGTGAAGAACAAGAAAGAAGCAGAAGAAAACAGTGGTTTGCTTAGCAAGTTGTAAATAAATTGCCTTTGGTAGACGTTGCTGGTAATGCTGAACGTTGCAGCAAAAATAAGCACAAAGTAGAAATCCAGGAAACTTGTAAACTGCATTTAGAAGATGAAATAAAACAGGGGAGCTTGTGTTTAACACTAATCCATCAAGGCAGATCTACTGCTAAGTATTATTCATGTCTGCTAAGGGTTGGCGGCCAAGATTAATGGCACTGGTTTAACCAAGGAAGGATCTGCACTAAGAAACATTGATACGCTCCTGTATTTGCTTCATTGATCATCTTGCTACAGACCATAATGTAAATGTCAAGGAATATGAACTTTGAAATACGGGCGGAGTGAAGCGTCTTCAGAAAAGAAAAAAGCGGGATTTAACTCGGTGACAAGCAAGCTAATTGATTTTAAATGGTTCTCAAATCAACAATTTACTTAAATAGTTTATTAAGTACAGGATCAATTTAAGTTCTCATGGAGTGGAACTAATATGTTTAAACAGAGCGAGCACATCCATGCGCCGCACAAATGCTATCGGCCCTATTGTAAGACAGACCGGCTCACGAGCCACAACTGAGACAAAACAGCGACGCTTTAGCCGCTACGCGCGGACACTTTCGGGACGTAACCCGGGGCGTTCTCGCGGTTTAACTGCACCGCCGGTTAACGCGGATGCTAAAGGAGCCCTTCGGGGGGGCGCCGTTGCCGCCGCGCGGCTCGCGCAATAAGGCACATTTCGAGGCCCGTTTTGTTTATTTATGCGCCCATTTTCCCGTCGCTTCGACACGACTCGCCGTGCCGAGTCACAGATACGCTCTGAACGGCAAAGTTGGCCGCCGCTGCGGGGAAATTTTTGCGAACCCTTGGAAATGATCGGTATTTCCGCGCGAATGACGCTTAAAATGCGATCTGGTCATCGGCGAATACCGGCTAATTTTACGAACGGCACGACAGGACTTCACTCAATTCCTACGGGTTTTACAAGCTGGTAATACTCCTGGGGGTGGCGGGGGTGTTGCCCCAGTTAAAAAAACGTGCAAAGAATGGAATTTTTGGCCGACTGCAGATATTTTAAACCAAATATAACCCTGGAAGCTCTTTTTCACAGGGACACGGGGCCGACGTAAAGGTGCCACCGCTCTCAAACCCCTGTATTACGTTACTTGCTGTATAGGTGACCCTGCGGCCGTGCACGTCTGCCCCATAATGCATTGCTACTGTGTATTTGTGCGCAGTTGTGTCTAACTGTTGTGTTTTAGAGGAACTGCTGATCCCCTCATTCATCTCCACGTTCAGCAGGTTTAGGAGCGGGAAGGTAAGGGCACCTTGGCAATGTTTGGACCACAGGGCGTTGGGGTAAAGGGGTCGGTGCCAAATACGTGGAATACGGCTCGGCTAGTTGCGGTAACCGTAATAATCATTGTCTTCAACGGGTTGTTTCATAATCGTAAAAAAGCGGTGTTTGCTACACGCCGCGATGCGTTTAAAACGGAACGTGGAAATCTGGTGGTGCGACGTGGGGATTGTAAACTTCATTTGGGACAGAATTAGAGGCACCTGCCGGATCAGCTGGAGATTGTAAAACCCAAAAATTATGTAAACGCAGAGGGAGCAGGTTCCGGGCTCGGAACGATTATTCGGACCCTCTTGTGGTCCGTGGATGAGGGAGCGTCCTTCAGGGTGCACACGTACGCTGGGTGGCTGGCTGACTGCCATAGCTGCAGCTTGTGTGACCAGAGGGTCACTTTGTCACCGCGGCCTTAGAGCAGCCCTGGCCTTCGTGCCTTATTTTGACCATGACGCGCTAAATTATAAATAACCCTGTTCCAAGACAAAACTGAAGCAAATTTACAGAGACGAAAAAGGCCAGCAAGCAGGCTTCCGCGATAAAAACAAGAAATTCTGAGCGAACCGAGCATGCGATGCAATATTGAGCATATTTACAGCATTTACCTGCTCTCACCACCTTATATGTCCATAACTTAAACAGCGTGCGTGCAGACGCTTCCACGGCGTGGATCGCGTACAGGTTTGTCTAAAATTCCACCCCCCTCAGTTTGCTGGGAACGTTTTAACCGGTACAACGTGCGACTGCATTTTGGGCATTTCAGGCGTTTTTGACCGTGACTTCATCTCAATTATCTGCACCGCTTGCCTCTCTTGACCTGAACACCCTCTTGTGGACCCCCACCTGGCGGAATAACACGGGCAGCTCAAGGGTACTTGAAGTGCAGTGCTGTTGAAGCAGGGCTCCAAAGTTGGCGGCGCGCGTCTATTGTGAGCCCCGCGCAGATCGCCGAATTACGGGAGGCATTAATTGCGGCAGGTGTTGAAGTGTGCAGCCCACGTTCGCATTTCTAGGGCTTTTTCGGGAATTTAAGCTCCTGCGGCTTTGCCTCTCCCTCCCCCCTTCATTTGTCCGCATTTGTGACCCAACAGAAAAGCCTCTTTAAATTCAAAGCGCGGGCCTCTTAGTGATAATAATTCCAAGTAGAGGCCAAGTAAATTCTCCAGGAGCTGCCATTCTATTTCTTTCTTTTTTATTTTTTTTTTGTCTCTTTGAATGCCACAGGGCACCGGTGCTTTCCAGTGCAAATGTCAGCAAAACGCGTCCTTATGAAGAAAGCAGCGGAGAGGCTAGTTTTCGCCCGCAAGTGCTTCCAGCGGCCCGCAAAACACTTTTTGTTGTTCTCCTGTACGATTTACTCGTTTTTTTCGCTTGCCTTACGATATCATCGACACCTAGAGCTGCACATTTCAAAACTACATTTCTATGTACAGTTGGAAAAACACCCCTAGGGGGGGTAAAACCTGGGTTAGTGCCCTGGACGTGTTTTTGAGAACTCGAGCACTCAGTGAAAGAACAACCTTAGAGGTCATTAATACGCCGTATCGGAGGAATGTAGCTTGAAAGCAGAATATGCTAAGATAAATTCCCAGTTTTTTGAAAAACATTTCTGGAACTTTTGAAAACACGGTAATTTTCCCATGATAATTTACCCAAAGGGCTGACAGAAGAGCACTGCAGGAGGCAACGCTAGTCTAGTTATTGTTGTACAAGCTTCCTAACTGTAACGTAGCGTTACATTTTTAAACTGAAATTTTATTCGGGGGGCTCCGAATGAGCGACACGACCAACCTCAAAAAACCATGGGCGTGGGCTTGAGGCAAGGAGCACAGTGGGTTAAATCGTTGCCTTGACGCCAGGCGGCCTTTGGTTCTCGCCCTGGTTCTGCTGTGGTGCCCTTGCTGAGATCTTCCAGTAAGAATCAGCCTGCAGTGACGACAACTGCAAGAGCACAAATGCTGTCTGCTGTGACTGCTGTCACACGTCACGTTTGTGTCACTTTCTGAGCTCGCAGCTCCGGGGCTGTGGATTGGAATCCAACTCAGGCTGTATGTTTCCCCGCTCTGCTGTTCAAACGTTTGCCGGTAGCTAAATCCAGCCACGCGAGTCCGTCGAAGGCGTCTGCCGAACGCTACTTAATAAAAGTCGCATGTGGCTGTGGAGAACAGCGCCTCCTGAATGGATAGATGTAGTTCTGTTGTGCATAAACAAAAAAGAAAGCAAATCGGAACGAAGCGGTAAATACCCCCCGAAAACACGAGCAAACAAGATTCCCTTAAATAAACTCAAAAAAGAGCGTACAAAATATGCAATTATCTTTTGTCTCGACTAAAAGAAGTCGTCCAAATGAGTTTCGGTACTTTGTGTTTATTTGCTGCGGAATTACATACTTGAGATTCAAAGGACGTCGAATCTCACCCACTCGCGCCATTAACAAAAGACATTAACAAAAAAACTTTATATACTGTAATTGCCAGAAACGTAAAGTGCTATTAAGCTTTCAGGAGAAGATGAGTCATTTTTTTGTTGTTGTTGTTGTTGCTGTTTTAAAACGGCTAACAAAGTTCACGACCTACACGGCTTCCGCCGGCAGTTCGGCTACGCGTTACAGTCGCCATTAGATGTTATACCGACGTCCGTGTTCCTCGAGTGAAAGACGTGGCCGCCGTAGCAAACAAAAAGAGTGATAATAACAAAAAATAATAATAAAATTTTTGCCCGAACGACGATGTAGGCCAACAGTTTCACGTGATGCTTTTCCTATAGACGTAAGTTAATTTACCGCCTGGTTGCGAGGTTCTCGCGCTGGAAGCCGTGGCGCACGCCCCCCCGTGTGTACAGCTGTTACTGTGTGACCGTTCAACCTGATAATTAGTAAACAGTCTAATTAGATGCACTTCAATAATTGTTAATTATCGCTTCTCCGAGCCAGTTTTTCAGAAGCCGCTCTGAATACTAAGCGTCGGAGTCCGAGAGAAACGATAGCAACGAAAGGGAGGCAAAAAACGGCGGGAAGCATCGCGCAACCGCGGCGCTTCGAAACGGGCGGCAATGATCTCGGCGCTAAATCTTTTCCGCCCGAACGGAAGCGATGGGTGAAACGCGGCAGGGGAAGTTCGCGCTCAACCAAACGGACCTGATTTACTGCACGCTTGTATCGGTTGAACGCCGAAGCTGTGCCAGAAAGGAATATATATCACACTATATATTCGGCGTAGCTTCGCCGGGTTCTCTCGGAGCCGACTTTGTGACACTGGAGGTTAAAGATTATGCATGAGGTTGGACTCGTGATCCTGTTGTCAAAAAATGTTCTCATTGTGGGCCCATCAAATGGTGCAATAACAGAAAAATTCTCTCTCCTCCCGCTACTGCGGGAGCAGCCGTAATCCTCGATCGATCAATCGGTGGCGTCTTCCTCCTTCAGCCTGCTGAAATAACCGAGAGAAAAATATGGCCCGGGATTACATTTAGCCCTAATTATAATTGGAGGATTACTGGCTGCGGAACAAGACCTTGTACTAAGACATGTCACATTTGTGTCACTTTCTGAGCTGCGCCATTGAGTCGGAGAAGAATGTGGCGCGATACGCCGAATACAACGCTGCCCGCAAAAAAAAAATACACTGAGCTAATGCCCGTAATCGAGAATAAACCCCAGATGCAGACAAAGCACCGCGGCCCATCCTCGTGCCCGTTATTCCTGCTGCTCCATTGCCCGCGTGTGGTCGACCACTCCCGTCGCCTGCTGTCTCCGAGCCTCTCCAGGTTGCAACATCTGGATTCCACCCCCCCCCCCCCCCCCCCCCCCCCCCCCCCCCCCCCCNTCGCCTGCTGTCTCCGAGCCCCTCCAGGTTGCAACATCTGGATTCCCCCCCCCCCCCCCCCCGGCAAGAACCAGCCTTCCAACAGCCAGCTGTGGGGGTTCTGCTCTCTAAGCAATGGAGTCTATATATTCCATACACTGTACATCATGAAAACATCTCATCCAGTACATTTTTTACATGCCTTCCTTCTATCTATCTATCTATCTATCTATCTATAGTGGACATTCCAGTCTCTCTATCTATCTGTCTGTCTGTCTACAGTGGACATTCCAGCCTCTCTATCTATCTATCTATCTATCTATCTATCTATCTATCTATCTATCTATCTATCTGTCTACAGTGGACATTCCAGTCTATCTATCTATCTATCTATCTATCTGTCTGTCTGTCTATCTACAGTGGACATTCCAGTCTCTCTATCTATCTAGCACTACCATTGCTTTAAAAATGCATAGATTCTTCATAAAAAAATTATCCAGCTTCATGCAGTTAAAATGCACAGTGAGAAAATATCCCTTTATTACTAGGAGAGCTGTTTGTTTGTTTGTTTGTTTGTATTTGTTTCTTTTTTCCAGATGCCTTCCCGCTCTTTATTACAGTAGGGGGCTGCGGTTGCTTTGGGGTCTTCTTCCCTTAGAAGAAGGTTGGGTTGTTCCGACTGTATGTACCATCCTCTCAAGAGAGGACGTAAAGACAAGTGCAGGACTAATGATCAGTGAGACGGCAAAAGCACTTTTTCTTAATGTCCCTGCCGTAAGGCTGGCTGGGGGTTCGCCCGAAAAAAAAAAAAAAGGATTTTTTTGCAGATAAATGGAAGGTGGACGTGGCAAACAGGGGAAAGTGAAACGCCTTCCCATAATTCCTCAAATCACGCGACGGCCGACCTTTAATTACCCATTAATGAAAAGTAAAAATGAGACCGCGGTGGAAATAAGGAAAAGTGCCGTTTTGTCCTCCACCTGGGGTGGAACCGAATTAGAGGGGATCCAGTTGTCATCATTTAAAAACAAGGTCTTGTGAAACTTAATAAAGGATAATTAACCCCCAACAGCTACTATTAAGGGTTTTATTTGTCCACAAAATAGGAAACGTTTGGTTCCTCTCTTATAAATTGCTGCTTTCTTCTGCCTTACACCAAAAATAGTCATTTATATAAATTCAGTCCCAGGTTTTCCCTTCAAATTTTCCGTCTCGCTTCGACCGGCTGCGACGCGCTGTTCCGGAAGCCCAGCGTCCCGAGCAGCCGGTGCCGGAGTTTGTCTCTGACTGCTCCAAACTCCAGGCGGGAAAACCGTCGGTTTTCCACCTTATTCGTCCTCTCGTCTTTGAACCGCCCTTCTGTGACGGCAGCTTGGAAAATACGAAAGAGAAAAACGGTAAAGAAAAAAAATTGCACGTCCCACATTACACTGTTACACTTCTACACGTCTGTTATTCACATCTTTGCCGTTTTGTTTATGTGGTAAATTTGTTAAAATAAGTTGCACCGTCACTTGCTGAAAGCCAGTGCCGGTTACCGGCATCTGAAGTCACGAAAAAACCTGAGACGACTGCATTTATATACCTGCATCCCGACATACGTGCTTCTGGGTGGTGAGGATTCAGCTTCATCTTCATCTCGTACCCCTAATTCGGACTGCGGGGCAATTCCTCGCACCTGTGAGGACTACATCTGGATTTTGTGCCACTGGGTAGTTTTCTGGTTGCTTATAATTCAGGTCAGGCTGTGTTCTTGACCTCCATTACCCCTTGTTTGCCAGTTTCACTTACAACGTCAGTACGTCTTCTGGCGCCTGTCTGGACTGTCCGAACCACGTCAGCTTGCTCAGCAAGTATGAACTCCTTTGCATTCATTGCTTTCTTTTATCTTTGCTGTCCCGTTTTATTTTTTAAATTTTTTTCTGCATTAAAGGTTAAACTAATGCATAAGTAATGAGCTTCAAATGTAAGCGTGTTTTGCTTGTGAGTCTAATTGAATGCGGGAGGCAAAACTCTATCAGCACAATTTATTCTCCGTTGAATAATTGAAGAAGGGAAGTTTCCTTATGTTGCATTACAGCTAATATTCGTGTCGATTTTAACAGGAGGTGGTCACGTTTTACCCGAAACGCGTGACGGTTGCGGCTCTCAGGAACACGTACGTTGCTTTCCCACTGCGCCTTCACTTGGTGGGAATTTACGTTGCGGAGGCTTTTTCAGGAAAAAGAACCGCGTTCGTGAGGCAGGGGAAGTGTCAGCGCAGCACACGATGCTTCTCTACTTCCATAGTTTCCGGCAACATCGTAAACGTTTTCGTGGCATCAGTAACACGCAGGCTCTGGCACAGGTCTCGGAGAATGAGATTTGTTATTGTTTTTGTTGGTTACAACCAGTGCAATGCCAGTCCCCTGAGGGGTGTCTTCTAAAAAAGTGTCAACCGAAGAAGTCCTCGGTCTTAATCCTGGTCTTCTCAGGATCCGCACAACGGTGTGTGGAGCTGGGTGGTCGCGTGCGTATGTTGGGCAGAAGGTCCGCGAGCGGAACGGCAGATCAGCAGGCAGCGCCGGCGGGCAGCCGGCGGTCTGTCCACCAGCTGCTTCAGCTGGTAGAGCCTGACCTCCCGGAAAGCGCCTTGCCCTGGCTGTTTCGTTCCACCCCGGGAGCACAGACTGCAGCGACAAACGCAGAACCTGAGATACTTTTGAAGAAATACGATGAAAGCTTTACTTTCCACCTTTTTTTTTTTTTTTTTTTTTTTCCACAGATATGCTGTTCCTTGTCGCCTGTCTTCCAGGTGAAATGTGTTCTGCTGTGCGTATCAAGTGCNCCCCCTTTTTTTTTTTTTTTTTTTTTGTCTCCAGATATGCTGTTCCTTGTCGCCTGTCTTCCAGGTGAAATGTGTTCTGCTGTGCGTATCAAGTGCTTTTATGTGCGGAATATATTATTATTTGAATATTATGTGGCAGCGTTACTCCGAGTATGGAACAGTAAATAAAAATGCGACGCAAAACACTGAACAGCGACAAATTAAATTCCATCCTTTGCCAGGAACTCCTCTTTTCCCCCTGAGACATATACCAAAGAGTCCAGTCCAAAAAATAAATCAAACAGGGCTGCGAGCCGATGCGTTCGGCCCCTCCGCTGCGGCGGCGGGCATCTGCACCGGTCCGAGTCCCTGCCCGCCACGTGAAGAAGTGCAGAGGCCAGACGTGGCCTCCTCTCCCAGTCTGACATTGTGTGGTTGAGGTGCCGCCGCCGCCCACCTGGACAGGTCCGAGAGCGAGCTGCTCGCCCTGGTGCTGACAGCAGACCGCAGCTCCGGTCCCGCTGGACCGTCTCGCTCCCTCCCTCGGCATCCAAAAAGTAATTTGCTCTTTTTATTGGGAACCAAAGGGAAATGCATTGCTGATAAAGAAAATAAATGAAAAACAGAATGAAGCTTTGATTCGACCGGGACAGATAGCCAACGCGGTCATTTATTTACATACGACTGAGACCCCGAAATATTAATGAAATGCTTACAGAGAGCGGCTGGATCCGTACCCAGTTTATGATTGGAATAATAAAATATTTTATAATTAAATATTTTGAAGAGCACTTTGTGATTTAGACCGCTTAATAATCTTGGCTTATTCTGAACAACGTTCGGCGAGAAGCGCATGAAGAGAAGTTTGACAAAAAGGCCGAGTGTAAGAATTCTGATGCGATTAAAAGTGTCGAAGGAAGTTTTTTTATTTATTCTTTTTTTTTTTTTTTTTTTTTTTAAAGGGATTT